>CAWUFW010007868.1:600000-955440 GCA_963921515.1 Calotriton arnoldi | reverse complement strand
GTTGCTCTGTGAGATGTGTGAATCAAAAATAGTATATACCTCTAGACTGGCTCTATCGAAACCTATTGTAGCCTTTAGAAGAAATTCCAATCTTAGAGATAGATTGGTACATAGCAGAATGAAACCATCCACTAAAAATAGGATACAGAGTACAATTGATGGCCTTCCACCTATCTTGGGCAATCACAGATGTGGTACATGCCACGCATGTCCATCAGCCCTTACCACAGAAGTGTGGTCATATGGCAACAAAACAGGAAAGCTTAAAAGCCATACAAACTGCAGAAGTTATAATATCATCTACCTTATCCTCTGCCCTTGTGGCCTTGGATATATAGGAGAAACTGGGAGAGAGTTTTGTTTAAGACTAGCAGAACATAAATCGGCCATTAGGACACATAAAACACAAGCCCCGATGGTAAAACATTATATTGACCACAATCATAATGAACAGGATTTGAAATGGCTCATTCCAGAAGAGGTGAATTATAAACATGGCCAAAATGCAGAAAAGGTGAGAAAGAACAGAGAGACTTTCTGGATTTTCCACTGTGATACGGTGCGTAGAGGTCTGAACGAAGAAATCACCTGGATCATCACATGATCAGTGAGATAGTAGGATTGTCTTTACAGTTTAAGTAATTAGACTAACCGATACTGTTATAAGTGGGCTGTTCCTTCTTTTAGAGTATATAGATCTATATAGGAGACACAGCAGTAATTCTCTTGATCTTGTAACAAAACAAAAACTTTATTCCATTTTAATGTCCCTTCCAATAACACTGCATTATACTTGCTTAATGTATTGTGGATTTATTTCAAAGTTGGATGCATGACTTAGTCATCATCAGTGGTTTTCAAACTTTGACATTTCTCCCTTGGGTTTCTTCACCCTCTATAAGAGACTCACTTATTAAGGACCTTCTGAATATATCATCTGGCTATGTTATTCCCCTTATTTACAGTCGAGTTTTGCCATATGGCTATTATCTGACACAGAGTAGGATACATAGTACATATTGGGGCAGCTATTTTTATTGCCCCCTAAGAGTATTGCTAGGTTGGGCGGTACTATATTTTCACATGTCCATTTTTTAAAAATTCCTTGGCATGTAAACTTTTCTATTATGGCGTCTGCCTTGTGCCATACTAGTAGCCATAATTCAATTTGCGAAGCTTCACTTCGTGTTTCGTGCCATTCTTCTACATACGTGAATTTTCCTATTCATTTAAAAACTGTTTTTACCCTTATGTGTCTCGAAGTAAATCAATATTAAGAGCAGTCATGTACCTGCCCCTTTTGGGTACTATCCGTAAATGCTGTTATTATTCTAATATGGCGACTGCAACTGTTATTCTAGCAGTCCATCAATAGCAAATATCGTGAGATTTAAACCGCAAGACCTACATTCTTTTCGCGAGTTTTTCTCCGTGAATCGCACTATTTTCCATCACACGCGATTTCTTTAGCCTTTTTAAAAAACTGCCTCCACCCTAAATGTGTTTCGAAGAAAATTACTATTATGAGTAGCTACGTACTAGAACTTTTTGGGCACTATCTGTTAATGTTGGTATCATTACAATATGGCGACTGCAATTGCAATACTAGCAGCCCACCAATATGAAAACTATCGCGAGATTGAAATCGCGTGACTTTCAATTTCCCTTTTCTTTAAAGACTGACGTGATCAACTAGCTTACTCTCTTCGGCAGTGGATACACTGGCACTTGGACCGTACACATCGGGAGAATTGACTATAGGTAAGGTTTACTAGGACCACAGGGAACTAGCCGTTTAGCAAGTACTTTGACATCTACGGCGCCTATTCGAAAGCATACATCTCGATATCCGGGGCGTTTATCTAGAAGTACACTCCGCACGAGCCATAGTCCCATGAGCTTGAGAATAGGCAAGTATTCCTATGATATTGCTACTGGAGTGTTGTTTTTACAGCATTCCGTCATGCCCCGGTTTGTACCTATTCAAATTTTAACTTCGGATGAGGTACATTACTGTACACCCATTAGCATCTCTAGAGGCACATACTGCACGAGCCATAGTCTTAGGAGCATGAGAATAGGCAAGCACTTTAATGATATTGTTGCTAGAGTATTTTAAACAGCTTCTCTACACCCACGGTTTGCATCTTCTCAAATTTTAACAATGGACGCGGTATTATACTGTATAGCCCTAGGACAGACAGGATAGGCAAATAATTCTTATTTCACACTGTAGGCGTCATTTGTAGAGACCCATATGAGTCACCGCAAAGGCTTGCGGTCTTCGCTTTCACAATTAGCAGACAGCGTATATGTTGTACAATAATACATATAGACGTTAACTTATAGCATAAATATTGGTCTTTTTGTAATTTGAGTAATATCCTCATTATTAGGATGTGCTTGTTAGCATTTAAACCAATATAATGTACAAGTAATTTGTAATCGTCTCTTTTTCCAGCAGAGACAAATATCGATTTGAGAAGAGACTCAAGTGAAACAGTTACCTCTATTTGTAGGATCTGTGAAGAGGGATCCTCCTTCTCTCCTGCAATATTTACTTCCATTAATGAGGCTTCTTCTCCAATAAAGGGTAAATATAGCCTACCAAAATAATAATACTAGTTTCCTGTCAAACATACCTTTTGCGATTGTGCAACTAATCTTCTTTTCCCTTCTGCTACCTTCACAGTCCATTTTCATCAATTTGCCGTATTGCAGTCTGGACATTACCTGCATAGTGTTATCGATCAAAATTGAAAGGTATTGACTTAATACAATACCCTAGTCTAAATACAATGAGTTAGATATCAGACCAGATTACTAAACCTGTAATTGTTCATTTACAGAATGATGCACTGTATGATAATAAATAGAAGGCCAAGCATTTATAAAGGACTGTCTACAAAATTCTAATCAAGGTTAGCTAAAATCTTGTCAGTTTCTACAAATATATCCCACGGCATAAACCAAAAACTCTTGAGGTGTCACAGGTGATTGTTTGACAAACTAGTATCCATGTCTATTCATTTTCCTTTCAGGTTTGGTAGCTGGGATCTCTCCAACACGGGGTCCTTGGTTATATCTATCCTTTCGGTGCATGATAACCTGAATCTTGCATGCAATATGCAAATCCATTTATTCATTTCACTCACTGGCACTGTAGTACCTAAATGAGAGAAGAGTCAAATCACTGAGAATATGATTAAATCACAGGAATTTGTCCATATCTTAAATTAAGTTTTGCTAAAAACCCCCTCCCAGCTAATGCCCTTTTTCTTCATTTCCAGACATCCCCAGATTTTTTAATTGAATCTACAAGCAAACCGGGTCCTGAGGAAGGTGGTTGTTTCCACTGAAACGCGCGTAGACCGCATACTACGACCACAACTTACTTTCAGATTAGAGAACTGGGAGAATTTTATCTCCTATAATTGGTGTTTTTGGGAAAATAATTACATAATTTTGTTTACAAACACCGTATAATCCACCACAGGGTCAAAAGATTCGTTTTTTCCGTTTTTTATAGTATGTTGTTGTAATTGGTTTGAATGAATGAGAGTGTGTGATAGAATGACAGTGGTTTGAATGAATTATGCTAGTGAGATTTTTACATTGGTTGTTTTTTATATGGGATGTCTAATGTGATAAATTCATGTTTGTAAAAGTATTATGATGAAATATTAGAAAAATCAAAATCATTGGATGTGTTATATATATGTAATTGTGTGAATCTTAGAGATAAATACGAATATATTTTTCAAATTTAAATAAAAAGGAATTGTTTCTAAAAAGATACACTGTTTATTATGCTGTTTGCAAATCTACTTAATTGTGGGGCTTTAAAATAAATGTATGTTGTGAAGGGGGTTCTTTGGTAATTTGAACCTTTATAGGTCGTTTGTCAAATCAAATAGGTCAGTCTAGAGGAATATACTATTTTTGGTTTTTCCTTCCTCCCTCCTCTTGGACCTAAAAGTAACTTAGGGAGGGCCTTCCTTCCCCCATTTTCTGTGAGATGTGTGTACATTGCTTGAACTTGATGACAAGTACTGTGTGATGAGTGTGTGACACACACATTCAATGGACTCTTGTTCTGTTTTTCACCCCTAGGTCCCTACAGCCTCTCCTGGCCTATCGACATACCACACTACTGATGCATTTCTGATCATGGTGACGGTTGCACATCCTTGATTAAACACAGAGCAGATACAACAGAATGTGATCCAGGTGTATTTATTTTGAGCAGTGACGTGATTGTGGGCAAGGTGATGACAAAAGTGGTGCATGCTGGAACAATGAGTTGACGGACATGTCCGCGTGATGGTCAAGGTGTACCCATGTTGTTCTGGGTCCACAGTCCGACAGACACATGCCATTCACATGGCAGTGTGGGGTAGGATAGTAGTCCAAGTGAATGCAGTAGATGGCCACCGTGGCTGGCTGTCTCACTGGCGTTTGGAGCATGCAAAGTCATCTCTGGACACCTGTTTCCTCTTCGGACGACCCCTTCCACGTTTGAGAGGGGGTTGTGTTTGTGGGCTGCTGGTGGTGGCTGAGGATTGCCCACTCGCTGTGGATGCAGGGGAACTGGATGTTGCACGGACCTGCGCCCCAGCAGGTGGTGGCGGAGGTGGTGTGGTTGGCCTTGATTGGGCCCTCACCGCCACCACTAGCTGGCCCATGAGGTCGACAAGTTTGCCCATACGGGTCACGAATTGGCCCATATGGGCGTCCATGGACCTCAACACCCCAAGGACTTCCCGCGTATCGGCAGATCACCGGGCCCATTGTCCCTGGGCCTCTTCATAGGCCCCAAGGACTCTGGCGATTTGCGGCAGGGCTTGGCTCCCAGGCTCTGATGGCGTTGGCCTGACCCTGCTCCTCCAACCTGAACTGCTGCCACCGACCTGCCCACTCGCCACAGTGGTCACCCGGGGCCTCGTTCTGGCTCCCAGGGTCGATGTCGACGTGCGTGCAGCCCCTTGCGCAGGGTGAGTGGTCAGGGAGGCCCTGGTGGTGGTGGTGGTGGTGGTGGTTGCGGCGGTGGTGGTGGCCGCAATGACCGTGGCAGCAGGGGCCTGGGACTGGTCACCAGCCCTGGGAGATGGGTTGGTGGGTAGGAGGGGCCCTGGGGAGCGGTTGAGCCCTGCCACACCAGATGTGCCTGGTCGGGAGTCCTCGTCCGAAGAGGTGTCCAGGTCTTCCACATCCGTGAGTCCGGGTGGAGGGCTTGTGGACTGGCTGTGATGGCTGCTGTCTCCCTCTCCAGCATCATGCTGTTCGTCACCTGTGGGGCGGAGACGAAAGGTTATTGTGTTGCACCTTGCAAGGTTTGTGTTAGATGTCTGACATTCACAGTTGGTGCACAGTTGTGCACTGATTTCCCAGATGCATGTGTATGGCTCTACAATGTGTGTGCATGATCAAGGCAATGGAATAGTGTGATGGGTGCACATGGCATGGAACGGATTTGGATAGCCAATCGGTGTGTGTTGCAGTACCCCTACATTTTGTGGCTTTGGTGGAAACGGGGTACAGCCCCATGAACGCTTTGGAGATGAAATATGGTTTTGGGGTTCAAATGGAACGCTTAGAAACGCAGATGCAAAAGGGGAACAGCCCCCTCAACGCTTTTGAGGTGAAATATGGTTTTGGGGTTCAAATGGAACGCTTAGAAACGCAGATGGCAAAGGGTACAGCCCCCTCAACGCTTTTGAGGTGAAATATGGTTTTGGGGTTCAAATGGAACGCTTAGAAACGCAGATGGCAAAAGGGGAACAGCCCCCTCAACGCTTTTGAGGTGAAATATGGTTTTGGGGTTCAAATGGAACGCTTAGAAACGCAGATGGCAAAAGGGGTACAGCCCCCTCAATGCTTTTGAGGTGAAATATGGTTTTGGGGTTCAAATGGAACGCTTAGAAACGCAGATGGCAAAAGGGTACAGCCCCTCAACGCTTTTGAGGTGAAATATGGTTTTGGGGTTCAAATGGAACGCTTAGAAACGCAGATGGCAAAGGGGTACAGCCCCTCAACGCTTTTGAGGTGAAATATGGTTTTGGGGTTCAAATGGAACGCTTAGGAACGCAGATGGCAAAAGGGGTACAGCCCCATCAATGCTTTTGAGGTGAAATATGGTTTTGGGGTACATACTGTGACATATGGGTGCAGGAGGGGACATGTGTTTTGGCCACACGACACTGCAGAGACAAAGGTGTGTGTATGTCTGACATACCAAGCATATCTACTCACTGTTATTATTTAGGGACATTACACTGCAAGCATTGTAGTGAGTGAGTAATGGTTGTGTGCCACACAACGTATTGCAGATGGGACAATTCCTTGGTGTGCGTGCTACCCTCAGACATGTGCAGCAATGCAGTGCTTTTGGGGTGTTGACTATATTAGGTATGTTGTAAATCACAGTGTGACGTGCGCTTCAGACACTACAGACACATTATTGGTCATCGACAGGAATCTTTGCTGAACTACTGTATATGGGACAACTGATTAGATGATATACCTTTCATGACACTGGGGCTAAAAAGATGTGATGAATGAGATATTGAATGTGCATTGTGTAGCTGTGTGGTTCATGGGTCCAGTGGTGTATGTGACATTACTGTGGTTCCACTCTGTTACATTGAGACAAGATAGACTTACATGGGTGATGTTGTACGATGTCAACGGAACAAGCAGACACGACTACATGGACAAGACTTTGATGGTGTTGCTGATGTGTGTGATGACTGGCACAGTGCACGCCATGTGGGTCAGTACTCCAGTGAGACTTGTGCATGCAGACGTGACTCCTTACGTGTTAGTGTATTTGAGATGGCTCATGTGGGCTATGACTCTGTAATTCATGTCCGTGTGCACATTAGTCACATGATTATGACAGGGAGCAGTGCTACCTGTTCCTCTGCTACGTGACATGTCCCAAATGTTAGTCGTAGTACAGTCCTCATGCCTACAGACACCCCGCCCTGTACAGTAGTCTACCTACTTGTTGGTTTGGAGGGAGCAATGCAATGGCTGTCACATGGTTATGAGAGAGAGGGGTGCTCCATCTTGCTGGTCTGTGGGAGTGGGGGCAGTGTTGTGAGTTGTGGTGAAGGCTTACCACCCACAGACACCCCTCCATGTAGGGAAACATATCTGACTGTCGGGTGGAGTTGTGCACTGCAATGGCTGACACATGGGTGTGGGGAGTGCTCCATCTTGCTGCGCTGTAGGACTAGGGGCCTGGTGGGGGTTGTACTTCTGCAGTCCCCCCTCCGATACTCGGAGTTTGTGCTAAGGCTACTTACCTGTTACTTGTTGGTTAGTGCAGCTATGGCTGACACATGAGTGTGGGTGTGGGAGTGCTCCTTCCGGCGCATCTGGGGTACAAGGGGACCTGGTGGGAGTTGTGGTGCTGGCTGACTGTACACATGCCCCCATGGTTTTGTTTGTTGGTACCTTTGGGCTGAGTGTGTGGGAGTGTCTGTTGCATGTGTGAGAGATGTCTTGTGTATTGTGTACTGGACATGGGGGTGTTTGGCCCTCGGTGCTATGGCATTCTGGTAGTGCATGACAGTACATAGCGGTGTGCTGGTATACATTTGTTTGTACTTACCAGCCTCCACTCCCCTGGTATTCCGGTGAGACTCTCCGGATGCAGAATGCCTCGCACCTTCTCCTCCCACGCCTTGAAGGTCTTGAATAGCGCGGGATTTCCGCCGCCAGTCCTGTCAGCCAGCTCACGATTTTTGGCCTCCTTCTTCCTGACCACGCTTTTCAGGTCGTGCCACCTCTTTGTGATTTCACCCCGGTTGCGTGGCACGTTCCCAACTGCATTCACCTGGTCTACGATCCTGCTCCACATTCTGTTTCTGGTGGCTACTGGTGTCTGTTGGACCTGGTTCCCATAGATTTGTGGGTGCACCTTGATGATCTCGTCAACCATGACCGTCAACTCAGTGGCAGTGTACTTTGGCATTCTTTGTGTTGACATGGTGTGTGGTTTGCTATTTGTGGTGCTGGTGTGGTGGTTGTGTGGTGTGTGATGTGCAGGGGGTTCGTGGTGCCGTTGTTTCAGTGGTGATGGTGGTGGTAGTGGTGGTGATGAGTGTGATGTGTGCGTGCATGTGGTGTGCTGCTTTCCTTTGTGTCTCTCTGTGTTCTCTGATGGCATCTTCGCTTTGTCGTAGTGCAAGGGATTGTGGTCTGTGAAGAGGCTGCTTTTGTACTGACCTATGTGGGTGTGTCATGATGGGCTGTCGTTTTCAGGTGTGTTGTGTCTGTTGTCCTGGGATTTGTTTTTTGAGTTTTGGCAGGGGGCATGTGTCTTTGGGATGTGTTCTGTGTTTGGGTATTTTGGCGCAGTTTGCTGTGTGGACTTGTTGGCCATGTTGTGTGTATTTCTTTGTTCCGCAAATGATTTCCGTGCACGGACGTGGCCGCCAGGCCTTCCGCCGTGTCAGTTATTCATCGCTGTTGTTAACCGTGGCGGGCGGGGAATATGTGGATTTTCCGCGCTCATGTCGGGGAGATCATAATTTCACGGTCGTTGTCTCGGTCGTCAGAGCGGGCGGATTTGGGTTTTCGGGCGGGATTGCGTCCGTGGCGGACGGTTTATCTTCTACTCGGACATGAACGGGCGGAATTTTGTGTGTTTTTACCGCCGCGGGCGGAGGTTGCTTCGCGACTTCATAATTGCTCGGTCGGTATTCCCACTCTATTTCTGAACAAACTATGGCCTTTTCTCCCTAGACTTGACAACTTCAGCATGCTTTATTTTGGAATTTCTAAGCATCAGTTTCACAGACTTCCAGAATTCGAAAATCAAACCACACTATCAGTAACCTTAGGGCCTTATTAAGATAGACTTTGGACGTGCAGGAGTGAGACTGCCCCGCTCCCGCACCTCCAAACCCATGTAGGAACCGCCCGCCAGTTCAGGAGCTTTCTCCTGTCTGGAGGGCAGTTCTTTGGCGTTCCCAGGGCGGTACCCATGAAATAGGCACCACAATGGGAACGTCAAAGACAGTATCTGCACGGCATGGACTGCTTCTGTCCTTGCCGTGCAGGTACTGATGTGCATGCACACAGGGGAGCACATGATGTGCCCCCATGTTTGCATCATCATGGTGTGAGGCACAAGGGGGACCATCATGAAAACTCGTAATATGCAGCGGCCCCACCAAGCATATTGCGGCTCCGATACCGCCTCTCCACCGGTGGTTTCAGGGTGGCCTGACTACCCTGGTCGTAATGTAGCAGTCGGAAGTCCGCCACCTGCGCGCCCCTGCGAGTCTGGCGGTTTGTGGACCACCAGACTTGTAATAAATCCCTTAGTCTCACGTTTGGCTCCAGTTAGGCCTATCCTCAATAAACTCCCTTGGCTGCCTATCCATAAAAGGATCCATTTTAAAGTTAAGTGCAATATCAAAAAATGTTTGAATAAGTCTGTTCTTCTCCATTTTTCCAATAGTCTCCATTCTGATTTGAAAGCCTCTCCCCATCTACTTTCCAGGGAAAAGCTGAAAACATGTCTTTCTCTCCTTCTCATGTGCCCCTTTAATGCCTAAGTGCCAAGAAATCTAAATGTTCAAGCTGAGCTCTAGAAATACTATGCATAGTAAATCATATCAATGTGGGTATGCTTGATAGGGGTTCTGCAATTATAACATGGTCATGCGGTCACTTTTTGCTTCTATATTATTTCATTTGGTGCATGCTTCGACATGGTCTTGGGTATGTGGGGGGGTGCTCAGGATAAAATGTGCGTGTAGAGTCTCTACCACATTATTGCCAATGTGGCTGACTTCGTGTCGCAGGGAAAGCAGGGCTCGGTAAATGATCAGGATGAATAATGAAATATATTAACTTGTTTTTTGTATCCAGCTTTACTCCACTCTTCCTGATATTTTTAAGCACTGCAAATAAACGGTGTGAACATTGCTCACTTTAATGACACTCCACTTATCGTCCTCGGAAGAATGAAAGGCTTAGTTGGTCCTGCAAGGATATGAACTCATGACATGCAGATCATTCATCTCATTTACTCACCCTTCCTCATGTGGCGCAGGAGTTCTGGTCTTTTGTGGCGAATTTGGTCTTCATTATCAAAATCCGTTCCACTTGAAGCAAACCAAAGCATTTACTCCAAACGGCACTTCATACCTTAGCTGGAAAGGAGGCTTTTTAAGGCGTCAGCCCTTTGCTCCTTTTCTTTTCACGAGCTGTGGACTTTCTATGGGCATTCATGGCTCCAAATTGCTCGTTAAATGCAATGAATCATTTCAAGGCTTAGCAGGTTTTGTAAGGATTTTTAAGAAAGAAATAACGGCTAAGATCAAACCCTCTGATAGAGGGTGTAAGATGAATACTGTAGCAAGCAGAGATCACAAGTTGTCTTTAGGCACTTCTACAGATTTTGAGCTAAATCCCAGAGTTGCTATAACACCTACGAAACTCAGGACTGGAAAAATTAACCGGGCAAAGCCAATGTTATTCCTTAATTTTCACAGATTTTATTTGGCTTATTTCACTGTATAACATATTTCATTCTACATTTTCTATCCATTTAAGGGAGACTAAGGGGCTGATTACTATGTTGGCACTCCTGCGCCGGCTCTCACCAGCACGGCAGTGCCAAAGCCGCACAAAGACTGCCCATCTGATTAAGAGTTGATCTCGTGCAGGTGGATGGACCTTTTGCCATTTCCACGGTGGTGTCCTGAAAAAGGGAACCGCAATGGGAACATCAAAAATGTTCCAGCACAGCATGGACTGTAAAGTCCATGCTGTGCTGGAACTGGGGCTGCAAGCATACAGGGAGGCGCATGTAGTGCCCCCCTGAATGCATCTCCATGGCGGCAGAGGCATTGGGGCCCTGTAGAGCCCGCTTTGTTTCCCCTCCGCCAGCCTTTTCATGGCAGTGAGCCCGCCATGAAAAGGATCGTAGAGGGAAAACTCATAATATGCTTGGCGGACTGTGGCGGTCAAGACTTGCATATTATATAGGCCATCTGCACTGAGCCACCTCCAGGGAACAGTGGTTCCCTGGTGCAGCTGGTGCAGCGGTGGCTGGATCCAAAAGCCGTCTCATAATGAGGAGGACACAGGACCGTCACCGCTGCACCACTGCGTGTCTGGCAGTCCAAGACCGCCAGATTTGAAATCGGGCCTTTAGGCTGCTTCAGTATAATTTTCATAATTTTCCAGGAAACTTTTAAGGAAATATGTCCACTACAGAGAAATTTATAGAAGGGTATAATTTCTACATCAAACTATGTTTGTTTGGGAGCGTGGTCTCGCCGAGCAGCAAGATGGCCGCTCTTTGAGTGTGCTCTGCCGGCCGAGGGAACATCTGCACAATATCCACCTTTTAGTGGGACCAGCGGCACTAGTAATCACGAGTAATGTGTTCCCGGTGGTGCGGAGCACCCAGCGGTGCCATCCACGAGGGAGGAGCGGCCTCGGATGACTCCTTGGCCGGGGACGAGTTACAGGCCCGCCACGAAGTTAACTGGGCTGCGCGGCCTTGTCGGCGCCCACGCTGGCCTGAGGTGCTGGTTGTCTTGGCACTGCAGGCTGAGGTGCCGGACTGACGGCTGTGTGGGACCCCGCAGAGAACCCAGGTGGATCCATCTGGGGGTGGAATACCCGCATCCACGAAGACTCGTGGGCCCGAGGACCCGGGCCGGTTGAGTCCGCCATCTTGTGGTGGGAGACGAGGCAGCGGACGCCAGTGAGCGACAGCGCTGTGAAACCTGTGCCGGTGTGGGGGAGCTCAGGAGCCGACCCGGGAGCGGATGAGGTGTGCCAAAGCCAGCAAATCCCCGGAGCGCGACCCGGACCGCATGCTGAGGTGACGAGTCGGGAGGGGGCCACGGGCGGCTGGAGACACTTGCCCAGAACATCGGGGCGATTGCGCCCCCCCGTGCTGCATCTGGTGGTGATCATAGTTGGAGCTCTGGGCTGGAATCCACGGCAATACACACCCGGCCCTTTATATTGCGCCCCAATTGGACTCACTCCTATTATTGTGGCGAGAAGGCTGAAGACATGCTGCAGGCGATGGGCAGGGCGATCCACACTCACATTGACTAGCGGCGCCACGAAAAGCGGCACAGTGAGCCTCTAAGGGCAGGCCTGTCGTGACTCCACCAGGGCCTACTCTATTATGCCTGCAGACATTTGTCAGCTGCCCACTTGGTAGACATTGAGTAGCCCTTCATGTGCTGATGCGGCTGTAGTGAATATCTCCTGGGTTGAGTGCGACCATTCGGAGGACACGTTGGCGGCTGTGACGTTGAGGACCCTTTATGCCCCCTGCCTCATTATAGTCATTGGTGCCACTGCTCTCTGAAGCCGTGGATACATCGAGGTGCGCTTCGTGCCCAGCAGCTAGGAGCACCAGGAACACTCCTTACTTTTCAGAGGTGTGGCGGGTTGATTCCCTGCGCCCAGTGGTCCGCGGAACCGAGTGGGCAGCCTACATTCCCAGCTGAGGCCACGACCTCTGTCGCTCTACGGGCATGGGCAAACACGACGCCAAACAATCAAAACTGTCCTTTGAAAATAAGAGGCTAACAAGGCAAATGGACTCTGGCACTGAGGGGGAGGGTGATAACCCCTCTGCAGCAACCACGGGCGACCAAGGAGAGGATCTTTGCGTGCTCTTGCTGGAGATGAGGTCCAGTTTAAAGACCATTGACACCAAGCTTGATGTTCTCACCTCCCAGCTGGACCAGGTCAGGAAACAAGTGGATATGCATGAAACCAGGCTGGATCACCTCGAGAACCGCACTTCGGATGCGCATGACTTTCAGGTCGAGACCAAAGAGCAGCTGTTGCAGATGGACAAAGTCTTGACCCTGATCAGAGCTAAAAACGACGACCTGGAAGCTCGGTCAAGACGCAACAGTATTCGCATCACAGGCATGCCTGAGACGACGGCAATCTTTAAAATGGAGGCATATGTGGAGGAGCTTCTACGCGAGCTGTTCGGCCCAGACCTATTGACGGTTTTCATTGTAGAGAGAGCGCATCGCATGTTGGGACCAAAACAGCCTGTGGGATCCACTCCCTGGCTGATCCTGGCCCGGCTGTTGAACTATCGGGACCGAGATGCCGTGCTGCGCCTGGCTAGGGAACGTGGGACCATTCAACATAAAGGTAACACTATTTCATTTTTTCCCGACTTCACCCCCACAGTGTAGGCAGCGCGCCGTGAGTTTGTGCCAGTCAAGCGTGTGCTTCTACAGGCAGAAATCCCTTACGCACTACTTTATCCTGCCAAGTTGAAGGTCTCTCATGATGGCACTGCCCATTTCTTCACGGACGCTAAATCAGCAATGAAGTTTGCTAAACATGTGTGTGGACAGAAACGGGTTGCGAAATCTGCGAAAACCCCGAACTCTGGCGAGCACCTCAGTGACAATATCTGATGCTGCATGTGGCTGATGGTAATCCCTTGCTTAGAAGCGTGAAGTCACTGACTATATACAGTCTCAGTGCTATAGTGGGATACTTGCATTGCTCTATTACCACCCTGCTGTTATATGTTTGATGATATTGATGAGTCTTAGTATATATGCCAATGGTTCCCTTCATCGTTCTCGGCCACCCTGCCTCACGGCAGGGCTGTTTGCCGGAGAACCCACGCCTCCAGGGAGGGCTCCCAAGTTTCGCTATCAGGCGCTGATCTGGAGCACATAGTTCTGTTTGTTACTCAGGGGGGATATCTTACACAACCTAATTGGGGGGTTGGTGTGGGTGGGGGAGGGGAGGAACTGTTACGTTTGGGAAGTTCATCAGGACAGCATTTAATAAGGATGTATTTGATGCTGCTATTCGCAACATTAAGAACAGCTTAACACGGGGCTCGCGGGGAGAGGCTGCGTTTTGGAGGCCGCCACATGGGGCAATCTGCAAATCCTACACACTGGTCTTGCATGAATCGGTCAATAAACATGCACACCTCAGACGGGAATGACTAATTACAGGTTTTTAACTTGGAACATCCGAGGGCTGAATGACTGCAAAAAAGCCAGGCTGGTCCTATCTTACTTAAGTAGGCATCACATCGACATATGTTTGATCCAAGAGACCCACTTAAACAGCACGTCTCACCTCAAATTACATCATAAACGCTGGTGGCATACTTTCTCCTCTATTTATTCTAACTGTGCGAGAGGGGTGGCAATTGTAATTCGACAAAGACTAGACTGGAAAGCTATAGATTCACAACTAGATCCTGAAGGCCATTTTGTGATTCTATGTGGCATGCTGGGAGGGGTTAAGATGACAATTGCGGCAGTGTACTGGCCGAATATTGAGTGCCCAGAATTCTTTCGTAGAGTATGGGCCAAAATGCAAATCATTGGTTGTGATACCATAGTGTGGGGGGGGGGTGATTTTAACGTTGTGCTGAACGATACTATGGACAGGAAATGCATTTCTCGCACTATGCATCCCAACTCTGGCGCCGCCTTGAATGCTATAGTGGAGGACGGCAGTTTGGTTGACATTTGGAGGCAGAGACACACAGGGGTGGCGGAGGGCACGTGTAGATCAGCTCACCATGGAGCTTGGTCCAGGTTGGATTATTGGTTGATCTCTCGGGACATTGCGGCCTGGACCACAGATACCACACACCTCCCTAGAACGCTATCAGATCACACCCCTTGTATGCTGCAGCTAACCGTCCCAAACAGACCACATAAGATGTTTAGTTGGAGATTTGCCCCTAACGCCCTGTTGGACTCCGCCTTTAGAGAGGAGATACATAGGGACATCGAGGAATATTTTGC
Organism: Calotriton arnoldi; assembly: GCA_963921515.1. Classification (NCBI taxonomy): domain Eukaryota; kingdom Metazoa; phylum Chordata; class Amphibia; order Caudata; family Salamandridae; genus Calotriton; species Calotriton arnoldi. The sequence goes on along the minus strand of CAWUFW010007868.1, from coordinate 940,636 downwards.
CACTAATGCTGGGTCAGTATCTACATACGCAACACTCTGGGAAGCGTTTAAAGTGGTGATAAGGGGAAAATGCATATCGCGACGGGCCGGGGTACTCAAGGCTATTAGAGACATGCTGACTGCCCTAGAGGCTCTCATCAGGGAGCTGGAAACCACATACTATGCCTCGGAAGACCCTAAGCTTTTACTGTCTATTATGGACCTACTCACTGAATTTGAGGAGGAGGCGCACAGGGAGGTGCAATTTCTGGGCAAATATACTCAAGCTAGGCGCTATGGGGAAGGGGACAGACCAGGCAAAACCTTAGCGAATATGCTCAGAAAGCCACACACCGCCACTTATATATCCGAGATAGTGGGAGATGACTTAACTGTAGTCAGAGGCCCCCAGGAGGTTTTGGATCGGTTTACCAATTTCTATACCAAACTGTACACCACTACCCATCAGACAGTGCCGGAGGAGCTCCAATCATTCCTTGATTCCATTGAACTGCTGTGGCTCGAGAGGGCACATAGAGAATATTTGGATGAACCCTTTACATCCAACAATATCCTGCAGGTAATTAGCAGTCTGCCCATGGATAAGGCCCCAGGCTCTGACGGTTTGACGACCGCTTTTTATAAGGCCTATGCCGACTTGCTGGTGCCCCACCTCCTTGCGGTCTTTAAGGAGGCTCAAACTTCTGGAATGCTACCCCAGTCTATGCGAGAGGCGATAGTCCAAACGATACTGAAACCTTGTAAACCAAGTCACGAGATAGATTCCTACAGGCCACTTTCCCTGATAAACATTGACGCCAAGATTTATGCTAAATTGCTTGCAAATAGGCTGCAACCCCTACTCCCTCTGATCGCGAGACCTGACCAATCCGGGTTCATCCCTGGCAGATCCACAACTCACAATCTCCGCACATTTTTCATGGTGCTGCATTATTTAAGCCCTGAGGTCAAGGCACTAGTGGCATTCCTAGACGCGACTAAAGCGTTTGACGCACTGGAATGGCCATATTTATTTGCTATCTTGGGAAGAATAGGTATCAGTCCGACTTTCATAGCATTAATAAGACTGCTCTACACGGCTCCTTCAACCAGACTGCGCATGAATGGTCTCCTGTCGGACCCCTTTTGTATATCTCGCGGAACCCATCAGGGATGCCCCCTTTCCTCTCTCCTCTTTGCCATCGCAATGGAGCCGATAGCGGACAGGATACGCCAGCATCACGCGGTAAGGGGACTGGGATTCAGCACCAGAGGGCTCACAATCTTGTTATACGCGGACAATATGACGTTATATATCACCGACCCTGAGGTTAACCTAAGCCCACTAAGTTTGGCGGTCTCTCTGGAATATTTATAAACTAGGCCAAGTCTAACTTATTTCCACTCACAGAGGCAACCAAGCCATTTGACCTGGACCACCCGCTGAAATGGGCAGATGGTCCGGTGAAATATCTGGGCATCTGGCTCAGTCAGGATGAACGGGAAATTTGGAACTTGAATTACGGGCGCGCTGTTTCCTGGCTGGAAGGAAAAGTAAAAGCATGGGCTCGACTGCCGATCTCTCTCGCCGGTAGGATAGCCATTGCTAAAATGGTCATCTTGACAACATTTTTATATTTGTTTGTTAATATTCCGATCCCGCTTACCCAAGCTTGTTTCCACAGCCTCCGCTCACTGTTAATCTCTATGGTCTGGGCAGAGAGGCAAGCGTCTCCTGGGTGCTGCTTACACTCCCCCTCACGCAGGGAGGATTGGGGGCTCCGGATATACCGCTCTACACATTTTGCGCACAAGCTCAATTTTTGCATTACTGGCTACACCCTACCCTGTTACAGCCTCATGTGGCTGTGGAGGCGGATATTGCAGCCCTTGTCCCCCTCCATACTGCAGATCGTGGGACGGAATAGATACAGTTGAGACCTTTCAGTTGGCCTGGGATAGGCTGCGCACCAGAGCTTGCTTGGAGATATTATATGTCCCCTCCATCCCCCTTTGGCGAAACCCACTGATCCCAGCGTTGGCAGACGTCGGGAACGTAACTATGGTGAAATCCATGGGATTTGAGACCTTTGCAGAACTCTACCCTGAGGACGCCTTCTGCACCCCGCCGGGTCCTACGGCTGAGGGCACAAGGAACTTCTCTGAGCTATTTCTCTATTATAAGGTAAGAGCGACATGTAGGCAACTCCACGCCACCTTTCCAAACCCCCCCACTTCATTATCTGTACTCGAGCAGATGATAACAAACGCCTTACCTCGTAGACTAATCACACGATTATACAACTCCATGCAAACTGGAGCACCATTGACAAGACCCAAGGCCCGGCACAGTTGAATTTAGACCTAGATGGTCAGATAACAGACGAAATATGGGCTTTTTGTTTTCGTCAACTCCAAATGCTCTCACCAAATTATAAACTGAGGCTGATACATTTTAAATATTTACATAGGTTTTACAGGACCCCCTCTCAGCTACATCATATGGGGGTAAGACCTGATGAGAATTGCTGGAGATATGGATTTGCTCCTGCCACCTTCCTGCACATGTCCTGGCATTGGCCACCTATTGCTGCCTTCAGGGTCGACATATTCAGTAAAATTCAAGAGATTTTGGGGGCCTCAAGCGAGCCTCAGCCGATTATCGGATTATTGTGATATGTTAAAGACACTAAGGCAGAGAATCACAAATTGCATGCCATGCTGCTCTTGTTGGCTAAACGTAGAGTGTCCATTCATTGGGGTGACAGACGAGCTCCCAAGAGTAAGGCAGGATATAGGATGTCACTTTCAGTCACACCCAATTAACCAACTTTTGGGAATTAATGCCAACGGCCTCCAGACCTAAAAGTATATGAGGTCCCTTTCTAGACTGGCTACAAACGCTTCAAGATGATAGCGCTCCCTCCCCAGTCCGTGCAGACACTCATGGGTCACATTCGTTGGGTCCACACACGTGTGAATAGGCCCCCTAGGCTGCTACCACGAGCGGGTATAACGACAATACACCTGTATGCCGCCCGCTGCGGGCCCCCTGTACGAAAATGTCTCATGTATTGCTATGTTGCGATTAAAATGTGGACTAGTCCTATATCAAATGTTGAAATTCAGACACTGTAGCACTGACCGTTGTGCTGTGTTTTAAGTTTACACATCCGGGTTGGCTTCTCCACCTGATCATATTGCTTGTATTGTGATGCGGAATGTGTACTGTTTTTGCAAATGCCAATAAACAAATAAAAATAAAAAATACTATGTTTGTTTGGATACTTGGTTCAAGATAGATACTCATAAAAATCTCCAGGGTTTGGGTGGATGGGAAGAGTGATACAGGAGCAGAAACAACCATCAAGTCAAGTGCATTGGTAAATGGTTGGCTCAAATGCTATAGTTTAGAACATCGCGATCTATGTGTATGCAGTGTCTCAGAAAGATGTTCTGCACAACCTGGTTTCCAGGAAAAAAGTTCACTTTATTTTCTAGTACTTTAGTTTTTAACTATCTAATTATCTATTATGGACTACTGTGGGAGTGCTAAATATGGTATGAGCTTACACCATGCACTAGGACATCACACTGCAGGCCTCTATAATATTTTCTCTGGGGCTAATACCCCACACCACTTTCTGTGACAGGGACATTTGTACCACAGGCATTCCCTCAGCACAGAAATGGAGTAATTTATAAAATAAACTAAAATTAAAAAACAAATTGTTTTGATTATATTTTATTAAATAAAATATATTTAAACAATATCTGCAAGGAAATCAAAAGAAATTTGAGAGTTTCCAAAATATATATATATTCAGTGAAAAAAACAGAGGTTTCAGGGATGTTATAGTTAGGAATTAACATTTTTAAAAACCTTAGAAATTCATAGAAAAAAATAAAGGGGACGTTATAGTTAGGGTGACATTTCACTCGCCCAAAACCAGAGAAATTCAGTTGTTATAGTTAGCTGAGCAATGCACTGCTGATGATGTCACATATTACATCACTCATGACATGGTCAGTGACATCACTGATGACATCTTAAATGACATCACTGATGACATCACTGATGACATCATCCAGTGACTGAGTGTTTCTTAAAAATTTAAGAATGTTATATATATATATATATTCACTGAAAAAACCATAGGTTTCAGGGACGTTATAGTTAGAAATTAGCATTTAAAAAACCTTAGAAATTCACTGAAAAAACCATAGGTTTCAGGGACGTTATAGTTAGTTGGACATTTCACTCGTACAAAACCAGAGAAATTCTGCCGTTATAGTTAGTTCAGCTAACTATAACTCGCGCCCCCGCAATGCACTGCTGATGACGTCACATATTACATCATTCATGACATGGTCAGTGACATCACTGATGACATCACTGATGACATCTCAAATGACATCACTGATGACATCACTGATGACATCATCCAGTGACTGTGTGTTTCTATAAAGTTTAAATATGTTTTATATATATGCCAAGGTGTATTGAAGAATGAGTGGGTGTATAAGTGTCTGGATGGAGGATTTAGTAGGTGCGTGACTGACTGTATAAGTGAGTGATTAAATGTGTCTTAGTGAATGCATGGGTTAGTGACTAAACTGTGTGAATGTCTGTATCAGTCTGTCTGTTGTTGTGTAAGCTGCTGAATGGGTTGGTGAGTAGCTACATGAGTGTCTATATGGGTTATTGATTGGTTGCCTGAGTATTTGTATGGGTGCCTGAGTGTCTGTGTGGGTGGGTGGGAGGTGTGTGACTCTGTGCATAGATGTGTGAGTGGTTGATTCACTGGGCGTATGGGTTCAAGAGTGCATGTGGAAACAGCTGTATGGGTGGGTGAGTGTGTGTATGGGTGTGTTGGTGAGTGAATGGATGTCTCAGTGGTACATGTCCAAGTAACTACATATGTAAAAGGCAGTGTATGTGAGAGTTGGAGTATATAAATGACTATACGTGAGAGTCAGTGATTGTGAGAGTGGCTGTATGGATGAGTGTGTACTTGTATCAGTGATTGTATAAGAGAGTAAGAATGCGTTAGTATCTGTATGAATAAGTGAGGTGATGTGTGTATAACTGTATAGGTGAGTAAATGGAAGTGTGATTGATTCTTTGCATGACTGACTAGGTGTGTGAGTAACTCTGGATGAATGGCGGTGTGTGAGTGTCTGTATAGGCGTATGAGTGCATATGATAGTGTTGTATGGATGAGTGACTGCATGTATGAGTGACTGTATGGGTGAATGAGTGGATGTGTGTGTAGACCTAGGAATCAGTGAGTGCGTATGTAGTAACTGGTATTGGTGTGTCTATGGTTTCGAAAATGGTAGTCTGTATTTTAGAGAGGGTGTATCAAAGGTTATATTAGGGTGTGAGGAGGTGCATCAGATTTTCACGTGGATGATGTCATCAGTGATGTCATCAGTGATGTCATTTGATTTTTTTAAAAATATTTTTTATTAAGTGAGAGAACACGATAATAATATACAATACATTCATCTTACATCTCTCTCCCACAATTTTTACATAAGTCCCCGTGCTAAACCCACCCCCCTTCCTTCCCTGTTTCCTATGAATTTCCGGGTGGGTTCTTTTTATCACACTTTTAGATATATAATACAATCAACACTGATATAAAAAAAATTCCAAGGTCCGGTGCGATTCCCTTATCCAATACCATTTCTTATATAGTTAACTTTTGATTTTTGGTTCCATTTAATCATGTTCTTAGCAGCATTTTTACAATTGATCACATCTCCTTCTACAAGCCCATCATAAAGTGCATATGCATGTCTCATCCCCATCACTCTACCCAAACCTGTCTGAAGTAAAGCCACAGTAAAGTGCGTGTGCTTCCGATATTGACAAAAAATAGGAGCTGGATAGATAAAGTGCATTTACAAAACTTCGTCCCTTTACACAGGGCCTGAGCCAAAATAGCGTACATGTGCATACATGGAGCCCACATTAGCAGCCTGAAAGTTACAGTACAAATAGCCTGGCCTATATTAACCACAAAAAAGTGCATATGCATACATCATTAATAATAATAGCATCCGGATAAATAAAGTGCATTTACCAAACTTCATCACCTAACCTTTATACACTAGGGCCTGAATCAGTCTAAATTGCATGGGCGTACATGAAGCTCATATTAGCAGCCTGAAATTACAGTACAAGCGACCTAGCCTATGTAGACCACGATAAAGTGCACATGCGTACCTTGTTAAAAAATAATAGCATCCGGATAATCAAATGCATTTACAAAGCTTCATCCCCTGGCCATTATGCGCAGGGCCTGGACCAATATAAAGTGTCTGTGCATACAAATAGCCCATATAAATGGCCTAGATATTACAGTACATAATAACAAAAACTGCATATTTAGGATCTCTAAAAAAAAAAACACTTAAAAGTTTTTCCCCGTGTTTCTTATCTCTGGAGTATAGCATAGCATACCCTTCCCAAGTCCAGAGTCGTTGTACCGCTATTCGCTTTAATCAGCCCACCCACCTTATTGTACAATCCACTATCTACTATGGTCATTTTCACTATTCTAAATGCACTCAGGTGAATGGCTCATATATAAATCTTCTTCGCCCCCTACCTTATCAGGCCTCGATGTCTTAACTGTCTACTTGATCCCTCCAATTAGCAAAATACTGCCATATTTTAACTCCTTTCTTTCTAGTCTTATGTCCTTTTCTATCAAAGATAGCTTTCTCAAGATTATATGTTCTAAGTAGGCGAGCTAGCCATTGATGAAATATTGGTGGATTAGCATCCAGCCATGCTGATGCTAAGCAAATTCTATTTACCGCCATTGCTATACAGACAAACGCCCCTCCTTCATATTCCCCCAAATCCCTTATACCAAGCATAATAACCTGGGGGGTGATTTTTACCTGTACCAGTAACTTCTCTTGTAAGAACGCCTCTATTTCACCTATAAGTTGAACCAACTCCCTACAGGTGGCGAACATATGAATTAAGTCTGCCGTATACAACGCACACCGGGGGCAAACCACTCCTTTTCCCTCACCCCATTTAGCGATCCGGTATGGGGTATAATATAGCTCAAAACATGTTTTGTAAAATTGCACTTGAAGATTAGCAGGCATTAAAAACCCTAAGGTACTTAAAAAGCCTCTTGAAAATCTGCATCTGATATTCCCAGCCTCTCTTGCCATTTCGATGAACATTTGGCCAGATCATCCTTCATATATCTATTCAGTAATGCATATAAGAGTCCGATCCTTGGTACCTTTGATTGACTTAATCTATCCACTAATTCACATCTTTCAAATTGCTCTTTTTCACCACCATTCTTTAGCAGAAAGTCCCTAACTTGTAGATATTTGAAGAATTCTCTATTAGTTCGATCAAATTTTCCTCTCACCTCCTCAAAAGACATTATACCTTCTGATGTAAATAGGTATCCGACCTGGGTTATACCGGCCTTTATCCAGTTCTTAAAATAGTGATCATTAAAAATATCAGAGAGGTCTTTATTCTGTACCAAAGGTGTATAATAGCTTAATTTCCTTAATCCTAACAAGCGTCGCACAGCTGACCATACCCTAAAAGCTGTGTGTAGAGTCTTAACACGTACTCTTTTGTAATATCCAAAATTAAGCTGGCGCCATAAACACCCTCTTACATCATGGCCACTCCCATATACGTAAGGATAGCTATCTCTAGATATCTCCATCCCATAGTTTGCATTCAGAAAGACTTTATAATGTTTAATAGATGTTGCCCACCAGTATAATTTAAGGTTGGGTAAAGCCAAACCACCACGCTCTCTAGGTAAAAATAGATATTTAATCGCCCTTCTAGGTCTAGAGTACCACCATATGAACTGTGCAAAAATGCTTTCAAATTTCCTAAACCAGGAATTCATAAAAATCAAGGGAATTGCTCTTAAAAAATATAAAACCTTAGGAAAACATACCATCTTGATTAAATTAACTCTTCCAATCAATGTGAAGTGCAAATTATCTATTCTTTTAAGCGCTTTTTTCATTTCACCCGCCCATGGCTCTAAATTTTCTTTAACTATTTCATCAATTTCGGCAGTTATTACCACCCCCAGATATGTGTTTTTTTTTACAACTCTTCTATCACTACATGAGGCAAATTCATTCCCTACAATTTGCGTTTTATCCCTATTTAGGGCATATCCCGACACTAAGCCGAATCTTTGGGCTTCCTTTTCTATAGATATTATTGCCATCTCAGATTGCGAGGTGATTAATGCGACATCGTCAGCATAAGCTAACACCTTTTCTATATGTTCTACTTCCCATAGTGGAGGAATATCTACTGAGTTCTCTAAATGCTTCAAAAAAGGGTCTATATAAATAGCGAACAATAACGGGGAGCATGGACACCATTGACGTGTGCCTCTCGTTATTTTAAATGCTTCAGTCAAACCCCGCTAACCCAAACTCTAGCCTCAGGATCTTTATACAAAGCTTTCACTGCGTGAATAAATTGTGCCCCTATCCCTTTCCAATGCATGGAGGCCCAGAGAAACTGCCAGGAGACCCTATCAAAAGCCTTTTCGGCATCTAAAAAATTGCGGCCATAGGGTCTCCTGCCACCTGCTTCACATTGAACAGTGTAATAATCTTTCTGGTGCCTCTCCCGGGATAAAGCCATGTTGACTCTGGGAAACAATTTTGTGAACCACCAATGCCAAGTGAGAGGCTAGAGTTTTGGAATATATCTTCAAATCCCCATTAATAAGAGTTATTGGCCGATAGGACCCCAACTCTTCACTGGGTTTGTTTTTCTTAGGGAAGATAACAATCTTTGCCCTAGCCCAAGAAGCAGGTGGGTTCATCCCTTCTGCAATTTGTTGAAACAAACTCTCAATAATTCCTTTAAGTTGTTCTTGAAAGACTTTATAGAACTCAGTGGGAATCAAGTCTGGTCCCGTCGCTTTCCCTCTAGGTAGGCTAACAAGCGCAAGTGTGATCTCATTCCAAACTAAGGGTTGATCTAAGCGGTCCCTCTCTTCTCTTGATAAAATCGCTTCGGGTGGCTGTTCCAGATACTCCTCTATCTGTTCTTCCTTCCGCCCTTCCCCTCCCTGTTCTTCTGTATATAAAGTCCGATAAAAATTGCAGAACGCCATTCGGATTTTGCTTACATCTGACCTCAAGCCCACCACGGGATCTCTAATCATCTTAATTTTGTTTTGAGTAACTTCCTGTCTTGATCTAACTGCGAGGAGATGACCAACCCTCTCGCTGCATTCATACATCTCCTCCTGTTGTACGGTTGCTCTGTCAACTGCTTTTTTCATTAGTTTTTCCCCTATTGCCGCTTTATTTATCGCAACCCTTAGAGTGGCCTCCTCTGTGCTTTCCCCTCGCTGAATAGCCTTAATTAGATTACCCTCTGCCAAGCTGTTTTGGAGTGTATGAAGTTCCACCTTTTCATTTTTATTCTTCCTTATTACGTACTGCAATGTTTCCCCGTATCCCTGCCTTTAATGTGTCCCAAACTATGCCAAGGGAGGTTAATCCAAGATTTCTATCTAAAAATTCCGGAATCCATTTCTTCATGTACTGTACATAGACTTCGTCCACAAGTAATGCCCTTTCGAATGTCCATGAAGAAGAGGATTTCCCCTGGTCCTTCCCTCCCTGTACCTCAAGTATCAGTGGGCTATGGTCTGAGAGGTATCGCTGGGCTTTTTCAATTGTACTGGTCTGACTAATCATGTGCGAGACAAAGAAATAATCTAGCCTCACATGTTTTTGATGGGGCGCTGAATAAAATGTAAAACCTTTGTCCTTAGGTCTCAATTTCACCCAAACGTCACATAATCCATGCTCTTGACATAGATTACGTAAAGCTTGATAGACTTTAGGTTTCTCTTGCCTGTATATCGGGCCTCCAGTTCCTATTCATTGTCAAGATTAATATTAAAACCCCCGCGCAACACTATAGGTAATTGCCAGTGAGATAATTCATTCGACAGCCATCCCAATAGGGCAGGATCGTCCACATTGCTTCCATAGAGAGAACATAACGTAAACTTAGGAATGCCAGGGGCGCTACAACCAACAATGACCCAACGCCCAAATGTGTCGGCTTTAACTGAGGAAAACTGTAAAGATTTATTATGGGCCAAGATTGCTACCGCCCGAGTTCGTGTACCTTGAGTTGTTGCGCCTATCACACTATAACCTAAGTATTTTAAAAGATCTCTTTGGCTCCCTTCTACATGCGTTTCTTGAAGGCAGATTATATCGGATTGCAGTAATCTTAACCCTTGAAATACTATTTGCCTCTTTCTTATATCATTCAGACCACATATGTTAATCGTTGCAATCCTTAACTTACTAATTTCTACGCTTTTTTTCTTTTTTGACTTTGCCCCACACTCAGAGTTCATTGTATCATCTGTATCCATAATATCCACAAAATCATCCCAGTGCAGTTTCCTGAACTCAAAACCCACTCCACACCGCCTCTGACCCCCTTGCCAACCCCCTCCCCAAGTGCCCCCTGTTCCACCCCTCCCCCTTCCGCCCACCCCCAAATACCTAGGCAATCAGGCATAGCCTGAGTGATGTGCATCCAACTAGCTGCCCCGCCATCCCCCTGTGTTTTCTCAAAACCTTATTCTTAACAACTTTGACCAACAATTTCACATTTTCCTAATGCAGGTTCTTCCCCCTCATATCTTCGAGGACTCGCTTCCTTTTTCCTTCCTTGTTATTTCGCTCAAATATTCCTGTGCTAAAATCTCAGAAACAAACATACGAGAACTCCCTTCAGCCTAGCCGGATTCTGTAAAAAAACCTCTGCCCCTAGTTTTTGAAATGGTGTTATTAACTGTCTTAACTTTCACCGTTGTTCAACAGTTGCATGGGCAAAGTCTGGCTTAACAAAAAAAGAAACCCCTTCGTACGTTTTAGGAGAGTTAGGACGGGCTTGGTCATATACAAGTTGTCGCAACAGGAAATTTCCAAAAAATACCAAGAAGGCCCTTGGTCGGTCTTGGGGTTGTTTCTTCATCATTAGGGGTACCCGGTGGGCACGTTGAATCTCATTGTCCCAATCTAGCTTCGCTTGTTCGGGGAAGGTATTCTTCAGCAGATTAACAATGTATAATCTAGGGTTGCTGCCTTCCACCCCCTCCGGTACCCCTAAGAAGCGCAAGTTATTTCTCCGCTGTCTATTTTCCTGTTCTTCAAGCTTGAGCATGACATCCGACAGAGCTCCCCCTTGGCTGGTATTCTGTTCCTTCAGAGTCTCAATTTCCACCTCGAGAGTCTCTGTCCGTGTCTCAACAGATGACAGTCTTTCTGCAATATCTCCACATTTCTTATTTATCTTTCTAATTCCAGCTTGCACCTTTTTAGTCGCCACTCTAGCTCTGCGTCCATCCGCCCTCACTTCTTCTTGCATCTGTTGGATAGATCGGAAAATCATGGCTAGGGACGGTTCTCTCTCTTGAAGCTCCATCTCTATCCCTTCGGTAGGGTCTTCTTTCGGCCCTTCCACCTGTCCTTCCGCTTGCCGCATAAGCTGCGTGTCTGAATAGTCTCATTTCAGCTGTTTGCCCACAAGCCATTTCTGGGTGTCTTTCTTTTTACTCCCCCGATTGCTCTTCTCTCTCTGAGTTGTTTGGAGCTGGTCTCCTGAGGAGGAGCTGTCTGAGTCCATGAACCCTTCACTGCTGGTAGTTATATCCTCCTTCTCAGAGGGATCAGACTCATCAGTTAGGGAGAAAAAGCGCTCCCCTATTCCATCAGGCGATAGTTCCCCTCTCCCCTGTCGCCCCACATTTGGGGGACCATCTCTCACCAGGCTCTCAAGGATTTCACACTCTCCATTCTCCCTATTTGGTTCTTTGTCCTCCTCTCCTTCCAGCTGTTTCTGTTCCCGTATTTCATGTGCCTTCTCTCCGTCCAGTAGCCTCGCTGAGCAGAGTGGCGACGATTCTGGGAGGGAACCAAGTTTTACAGGTTTTGCAGGGGCCCCCATGGGATCGCAGTGATGTCATTTGAGATGTCATCAGTGATGTCATCAGTGATGTCACTGACCATGTCATGAATGATGTAATATGTGACGTCATCAGCAGTGCATTGCGGGGGCGCGAGTTATAGTTAGCTGAACTAACTATAACAGCGGAATTTCTCTGGTTTTGTACGAGTGAAATGTCCAACTAACTATAACGTCCCTGAAACCTATGGTTTTTTCAGTGAATTTCTAAGGTTTTTTAAATGCTAATTTCTAACTATAACGTCCCTGAAACCTATGATTTTTTCAGTGAATTTCAAAGGTTTTTTAAATGCTAATTTGTAAGTATAATGTTCCAAAAGTATTTTTTCTTATTTTTTTAATTGTTATAAAAATAATGTATTATTTTCTAATTTTTTAAAAATAAATATACATTTTTATTTTATTTTTTTTTATAAAAAAGTGGAGTCGCGCACCCATCGTGTACCTGTCTCGATCGGTGTGCGAATTCAAGCCACCATATTGGTAAAGTCGTGTAGGTTGAGCGCTTCGCAAGCGACGGGTGCGCGAAGTACGACCCCGTGTAACATTACGTACGTACTTGCGGAGGTCACTCCGGGTGCGCGACTCCCCCGTAAAATTTTAAGTTTTAAAACTATATATATATAAGTTTTATAAGTATATTAAAGCAAGAGATTATTTAATTTATTTTTAAAAATCATATATATGTAAGTAGAATAAAGATAAATTATTCTTAAATATATTTTTTGAACTCGCGACGGGTGCACGCTGGGTGCGTGCTTCGTACGCAACTCCATGTCAGTTTTAAAAAAAAGAATTTCATTGGTTGAGACCCTTTTCATTCTAGAAGTTCCAAGACCCCACCCAATTTTGTCATTGCTTGAAGAACCTCAGGAGGAGACACACCTGTTGTGTTTTTTCTCTTGTTCACTTGTTTTTGGTGGTTTTTTTCCAGCAACATTTGAAATATGGCATCTTCAAGTGCACCAGCAGAGGTTCATGAAGAGGATGAAAAGTTGGAGGAACCTCCACGAAAGAAAAAAGAAAGTGTTGTATGGGCATTCTTCAGTTTTCCAGAGGGTGAAAAAAAAGTTAACGCCCGAAAGGTCACTTGCAACATCTGTCACTAAGTTCTATCCAGGGTGTCTGAGAAGAAGTACTCTTGTGGTACTTCTTCGATGTTAAAACATCTACAAACTATCCACCCTCGACACCTGGCCCGAGAACAAAGAAAGAGGGAATTAGAACAACAAGCCCTCCATGATAACCAGCAACCGACCACATCTTCTGGTCCTGGCTCTTCGAACAGAGGACCAGACATCAGGATTGAATTAGCTGGTCTTGAGGAGCGATGCATAAAATGTAAGAAGAGCATGTGCTACGGGGAGCAATCCATTGATAACATCGTTTTTGCTGCTCGCAGCCATCATTGTTGATTTTTTTCTTTTGCAATGTTGTTTTATTTGCAAAAGTTATGACACCAGTTGTGTCACTTTTTCCTGTTGTTTATTTTTTTTCTTTTGAAAAAAACACCCCAAAAATTTGAAAAAGAGTTAAAAAATACAAAAAAAATACAAAGCTAAAAAAGAAGAAAAAAACCGGTTCTCTTTAGAACCACCTATTCTGTTAAAAAAAGAGAAATGAGTGCATGGGTAGTACCTGGGTGATTGCATGAGTGCATCAGTAGTACATAGGTGCTTGCATGAGTGCTTGGGTAGTGCCTGCATGATTGACCGAGTGCATGAGTAATGCCTGGGTGATTGCATTAGTACCTGTGTAGTGCTTGAGTGATTAAAAGAGTGCATGGGTAGTGCCTGGGTGATTGCATGAGTGCATCAGTAGTACGTAGCTGCTTCCATTAGTGCATGGGTAGTGCCTGGGTGATTGCACGAGTGCATCAGTAGTGCGTTCATGCTTGCATGAGTGCATGGGTAGTACCTGCGTGATTGGACAAGTTCATGGGTAATGCATGGGTGATTGCATTAGTGCATGGGTAGTGCCTGGATGATTGGAGGAGTACAAGCATAGTCCATGGTGATTCTTTAAGTGCATGCTAGTGACTGGGTGATTTCAGTAGTGGATGGGTAGTGCATGGGTGATTGGAGCAGTGCATGGGTAGTGCATGGGTGATTGCAGCAGTGCATGGTAGCGCCTGTGTGATTGGACGAGTTAATGGGTAATTCCTGGGTGACTGCATGAGTGCATGTGTAGTGCCTGCATAATTGGATGAATGCATCAGTAATGCCTGGGAGATTGAATGAGTGCAGAGGTACTGCATGTGTGATTGCATAGGTGCATGGGTAATGCTTGGGTTATTGCATGAGTACATGGGTAGTGTTTGGGTGATTGGAAGAGTATACGGGTAGTGCCTCGGTGATTGTAGGAGTGCATGGGTAGTGCATGGGTGATTGGAGTACTGCATGGCTACTGCCTGGGTAATAGAAGGAGTGAATAAGTAGTGTCGGTGTGATTTTATAAGTTCATGGTTAAAGCCTGGGTAATAACATGAGTACAGAGGTAATGTATGGGTGATTGGAAATATTCATGGGTAATGCTTGAGTATTTGCATGAGTGTATGGGTAATGCTTGGGTGATTTCATGAGTGCATGTGTAGTGCCTGGGTGATTGGAGAAGTGCATGGCTACTGGGTGGGTAATTGAAGGAGTGAATGAGTAGTGTCTGGATAATTAGAGGAGTGCATGGGTAGTGCATGGGTGATTGCAGCAGTGCATGGGTAGTGCCTGGTTTATTGCATAGGTGCATGAGTAGTGCCTGGGTGATAGCAGGAGTACATGTGTAGTGGCTGCATGATTTTCTAAGTGCATGGGTATTGCTTGGTTGATTTTCAAGTGCATGCTTAATGCATGGGTAATTACATGAGTTTATAGGTAATGTCTGGATGATTGCTTGAATACATGGTTATTGCCTGGGTCATTGCATGACTACATAACTACTGCCTGGATGATTAAAGGGCCGCAAAGATAATGCATGGTGATTTTATAAGTGCTTAGGTATCAGCGTAGTGATTGGGTAAGTATATGATACTGGCTGGGTGATTGTAGGAGTACATGGGGTAGTGCATGGGTGATTGGAACAATACATGGGTAGTGGCTGAGTTATTGCATAAGTGGATAAGTAGTACCTGGGTGATTGAAGGAGTACAAGGATAGTACATGGTGATTTTATAAGTGCTTGGGTGTTGGCTGAGTAATTGGATAAGTACATGGTACTGGCTGGGTGACTGGAGGAGTGCATGGGTAGTGACAGGGTGATTGCTGGACTGCATGGGTACTACCTGGGTAATTGAAGGAGTGAATGAGTAGTGTCTAGGTGATTAGAGGATTGTATGGGTAGTGCACAGGTGATTGTAGCAGTGCACGGTTACTGCCTGGGTCATTGCATGAGCACATGGGTACTGACTGGATGATTAGAGTACTGCAAGGAGAGTGTATGGTGAATTTATAAGTGCTTGGGTTTTGGCGGAGTGATTGGATAAGTACATGGTACTGACTGGGTGATAGGAGGAGTGCATGGGTAGTGACAGCGTGATTGCTGGAGTGCATGGGTACTACCTGGGTAATTGAAGGAGTGAATGAGTAGTATCTAGGTGATTAGAGGACTGCATGGGTAGTGCACAGGGGATTGTAGCACTGCATGGTTAGCGCCTGGGTCATTGCATGAGTACATGGGTACTGACTGGATGATTAGAGTACTGCAAGGATAGTGCATGGTGAATTTATAAGTGCTTGGGTATTGGCGGAGTGATTGGATAAGTACATGGTACTGGCTGGGTGATTGGAGGAGTGCATGGGTAGTGACAGGGTGATTGCTGAAGTGCATGGGTACTACCTGGGTAATTGAAGGAGTGAATGAGTAGTGTCTAGGTGATTAGAGGACTGCATGGGTATTGCACAGGGTATTGTAGCACTGCATGGTTAGTGCCTGGGTCATTGCATGAGTACATGGGTACTGACTGGATGATTAGAGTACTGCAAGGAGAGTGCATGGTGATTTTATAAGTGCTTGGGTATTGGCGGAGTGATTGGATAAGTACATGGTACTGACTGGGTGATTGGAGGAGTGCATGGGTAGTGACAGGGTGATTGCTGGACTGCATGGGTACTACCTGGGTAATTGAAAAAGTGAATGAGTAGTGTCTAGGTGATTAGAGAATTGTATGGGTAGTGCACAGGTGATTGTAGCAGTGCATGGTTACTGCCTGGGTCATTGCATGAGTACATGGGTACTGACTGGATGATTAGAGTACTGGAAGGAGAGTGTATGGTGAATTTATAAGTGCTTGGCTATTGGCGGAGTGATTGGATAAGTACATGGTACTAGCTGGGTGATTGGAGGAGTGCATGGGTAGTGAAAGGGTGATTGCTGGACTGCATGGGTACTACCTGGGTAATTGAAGGAGTGAATGAGTAGTGTCTCGGTGATTAGAGGATTGTATGGGTAGTGCGCAGGTGATTGTAGCAGTGCATGGTTACTGCCTGGGTCATTGCATGAGTACATGGGTACTGACTGGATGATTAGAGTACTGCAAGGAGAGTGTATGGTGAATTTATAAGTGCTTGGGTTTTGGCGGAGTGATTGGATAAGTACATGGTACTGGCTGGGTGATTGGAGGAGTGCATGGGTAGTGACAGGGTGATTGCTGGACTGCATGGGTACTACCTGGGTAATTGACGGAGTGAATGAGTAGTGTCTAGGTAATTAGAGAATTGTATGGGTAGTGCACAGGTGATTGTAGCAGTGCATGGTTACTGCCTGGGTCATTGCATGAGTACATGGGTACTGACTGGATGATTAGTGTACTGCAAGGAGAGTGTATAGTGAATGTATAAGTGCTTGGGTATTGGCGGAGTGATTGGATAAGTACATGGTACTGGCTGGGTGATTGGAGGAGTGCATGGGTAGTGACAGGGTGATTGCTGGACTGCATGGGTACTACCTGGGTAATTGAAGGAGTGAATGAGTAGTGTCTAGGTGATTAGAGGATTGTATGGGTAGTGCACAGGTGATTGTAGCAGTGCATGGTTACTGCCTGGGTCATTGCATGAGTACATGGGTACTGACTGGATGATTAGAGTACTGCAAGGAGAGTGTATGGTGAATTTATAAGTGCTTGGGTTTTGGCGGAGTGATTGGATAAGTACATGGTACTGACTGGGTGATTGGAGGAGTGCATGGGTAGTGGCAGGGTGATTGCTGGAGTGCATGGGTACTACCTGGGTAATTGAAGGAGTGAATGAGTAGTGTCTAGTTGATTAGAGGACTGCATGGGTAGTGCACAGGGGATTGTAGCACTGCATGGTTAGTGCCTGGGTCATTGCATGAGTAGATGGGTACTGACTGGATGATTAGAGTACTGCAAGGATAGTGCATGGTGAATTTATAAGTGCTTGGGTACTGGGGGAGTGATTGGATAAGTACATGGTACTGGCTGGGTGATTGGAGGAGTGCATGGATAGTGACAGGGTGATTGCTGGACTGCAAGGGTACTACCTGGGTAATTGAAGGAGTGAATGAGTAGTGTCTAGGTGATTAGAGGACTGCATGGGTAGTGCACATGGGATTGTAGCACTGCATGGTTAGTGCCTGGGTCATTGCATGAGCATGAATACATGGGTACTGACTGGATGATTAGAGTTCTGCAAGGAGAGTGCATGGTGAATTTATAAGTGCTTGGGTATTGGCAGAGTGATTGGATAAGTACATGGTACATGGTACTGGCTGGGTTATTGGATGAGTGCATGGGTAGTGACAGGGTGATTGCTGGAGTGCATGGGTACTACCTGGGTAATTGAAGGAGTGAATGAGTAGTGTCTAGGTGAATTGAGTTTTGCATGGGTAGTGCACAGGTGATTGTAGCAGTGCATGGGTAGTGCTTGGGTTACTTAATCTTACCTTTTTGAAGAAGATATAAAACTCATCGAAACAATTTTTTCAGTTGTTTTATTATAATCTAAATTTAAAATATTTTCAAACTTTAGAATTAGTGTCTGTAAAAGAGAAGAACAAATACTGTTATTACATATAATATTATAGTTTTAAGAACACAACATAATTTTACAATTACATAACATATTCAGTTTGCCTTTTTTGCTGTTTTCAGATTCTATTGAATTTCACCACACACAGTGATTTCAATGTTGATCATCATAAAACAGCGGGCAAAAAAATACAATCAATAAGATTGTAAAAAAAAAATCTCTGTTCAAAATATTCACAACAACTTCAAGTATCTGATTACATTTTCCAAAATAAACACTTTCATTTACGTTGCATAAAATACAAAGACCAAATATATTAACTACTTTTTTCTATCACAATTTTCCAAATGCAATATCAATGAACCGAAATGAAAATAAAAACAGTAATTGGTCACATCTTCCCAATAGGCCAAATGATGTTTCCCAAACTGTTTCCATTGAAAATATCCAAAAATAACTCATTAATTCATTTTGATATCTTCCCAATAGGCCGAATGATGTTTGTGAATTCATTTGCATTGACAAAATCTGAAATAAACTGGTTAATACATATTGACATCTTCCCAATAGGCCAAATTATGTTTTCAGAACTTTGGCATCAAAAATATTAGATATGAATTTGGTAATTCATAGGGCAACCGACATTTGAATTCTAAATGGGCATCATTACAAAGTGTCCATCCTTTATTGCATCTTAAATACACAGTATAGTGTCCAGATGTTGAAGTAGGTCCATCATGGAAAATAATAGCCACTGCTTTAAAAGTTCTTCCTGAAATTGACATTTGACTTGCCACAAAATGTTTAATTTTCGTTTCTAATTTTCTTCCATCTGCTCTACAACGTTGTAGCATTAAGATGACATTGTCCAAATCTTTCTATAAATAATGTTGATAACATTTCAGATTTGCAGTGAGTACATTCCATATTTTGATTAGCTGATTTTACTAATTTGTTAAAAGACACTGTTTTGCAATCTGGTATTGTCAAATATATGAATCGTTCAGTGTCTATTTCAGTGGTAGAAGAAAATGAACAATCTTCACATTTATGATCCCATCTGTAACGAACTCCAAACAGATTTTCAATTTGTATTCCTTCATCTTCCAATACTGCAAGCATAAACATAAGAAATTCTTGAGCATCTTGCTGTACATTAAGTGTAAATTGTGAAGAACCAGAACATATATCCAGAAGATGCCGAATGCCAGAAGCACTTTGGATTTTAGTTTTATTGGTTGTCAATTTTTCAAAAATATAATGCAACAAAGAACAAAACCTTTTTTCTCGATTCTCCATAATTTGTTGTTGAAGATTTTCTAGAAAAAATATGACGTTCACAACTACATTAGCATAGCAGTTGATACCTGAACTATTTTCTAACTGATATCCTACAATATCATCAACAGTGTCCATTTTCTTTTTGTTTGGAGCCTCAACATTGTCTTGATTTTTTTCTTATTTCCAACCTCACTACAGAGTTTCTCATATGTACGTTTTCGACATACTACACGCTTTTCATATACAGGATATTCACCTAAGTTGGGAGCATACAGTCTTCTTAACCGATTATACTCTCTTACACAATTTGCATCTGCACTAAACTTTCTCTCATCAAAATCAATCAAATACAATGCAGATAAAGTTCTGACTCGGGACAATGCAACATATGCCATGCCCTCTTTAAACACGGTACTTCCAATGTTTACCAAAGCACTGTCTACACTTAAACCTTGAGATTTATGAATGGTCACTGCATATGCTAAAGAAAGAGGAAAGTGTTTTCTACGAACATACAAGTCTTTAACAAGCAAAAAACGGACAGCGCAACGTCCAATTTGTTTTACCTCTTCAATCTGATCAAATTTAATCTTCAAAAAATCCATTCCATCTCTATTTGGATAATTAACAAAATCAACAACTTTTCCCATTGCTCCATTTACTAAACCTTTTTCCAAATTGCGCTGTAAAATTACCCGACAGTTTTCACATACATATAAATTCTTTTCTAAACCAGCAGTCTTAGATATAGATTTTTCCAAAGAATCCAATTTTGATTTTAATTTTTCGGACAAAATAATAGTAATTCCTTCGTGTTCTATTTTATCAATGGCTTCCATTTTAATTATTGTTGTTTTTCCAACTTCAAAAGTTCTTGATTGAATATAGAACACTCTTGCAGTGTTGGCATTAGGTAAATTATAGATTTCTTTTCTCCAATTTTTTTGTTGTATATTATTTCCTGAGCAACATTTTCATTTGGAAACAAGTTTGTAAGTAGCCGACTTTGCAAAGCTTCTTTACCATGTTCTGTCAATACACCAATTCTTATATCTTGAAGAATGCTTCCATAATCTTCATCACTTGCCTGTCGCATATTCTTAATAAGTTCTTTATATTCAAAATATGACCAAATGTTGACATTTCCAATACTTCCCAAAGATTTCCTGGTGTCTTCATGCACAAGTGTTTTAAAAACTGGTTGCCCTTTTACAGGTGTAAGTTGCTGTAGATCACCGAAAACAATCACATGTTTTCCTCCAAATAAGACATCATAATCTGTTTTTAAAATTTGCTGCATTCTTAAATGTACAAAGGCAAGCATTAAGTTTGAGACCATGCTCACCTCATCAATTATCAGAAGTTTCATTTTCTTTAGAACTCTTGAAACTTCATAACAAGCTTCTCCAGATAGCTTGTGATATTCCAACTTATTTTCATGTTCAACAGGTAGCATCAGTAAACGATGTAATGTAATCACTTTAATGTTGTGTGCTGCTAACCCAGTTGGAGCGGTTACAACACAAGATAAATGTGATTCAGTGGTTTTCTGTAGATAACTGGTCAAAAGTTTAATTAAGAAACTTTTTACTGTACTAGCTTGACCACTGATATACATTCGAATAGGTTTAAATGATGTGCAGTTGCATTCTTTATTTTCATGAAGTAAACCATGGTCTATCTGTTGTGTAACTTGCTGATATATTGCTTTCTGTTCACTATTTAGTTGTTCTTCCAAGTTTCCCAACTCCATAATATCCTGTTGAGCTTGATGCATTGCTGTTTCTACTTCACTCATGGCTATTGCTGCTTCATTTTCAAGAATTGGTTCTCCTAGTGGATCTTGACTCAGTGGAGCAGAACTTTGGCTATCTTGAGAACTGTCTCTAGCAATCTCAGCTGCAATAGTAGCTTCTTGTTGAATTTCTTCATTCAACATTTGTAGATAATTTGGAAAAACTGTGCATTGAATGCTATCTTTACATGCATTAAAAGAATCTCCATAGCACTGAAAATCTCCAAGTAATTCCATTTCAGTACGCCAAGGCTTGAAGAGTTGCAGAAGTGCTAAATAGAAAAATTCCCTTTTATCTGGAGTATCGCAACTCAGTTTCCTGTGATTAATGAGATTTCCTTTAGTATGTTTCACCAAACATCCATCAGAACCAATCACTGCATATTTCTCTTCATTTATATTTTCTATAATATTTCTCTTAAAGCTGTAATATTGCAGTACTTCATAGAGACATATGTTTTCAAGATAGGGACTTCTTTTAGGATAGTAGGTACCCAACATGTTTGTTTTAACAATATCCGTGCTTTCCGGTTCATTTAAGGCTAAATATTCAATTTCTTGTACAGATTTCAATACTCGATTTCGTGTTGCAGCAAGACCTAGACTAACCCAAATGATTCCTCTTGACTTTGAATATAAACTTGCAGAGGTCAACCGATCCGAACATTCGTAGGATCCAATCTCTCGATGGGACAGCATCTTCAAACTAAAGCTGTACAATTTGTTACTAAGAGTCGTCTTTTGTGAAGTTTCTTCCCACAATTCTTTCAACTCCGTCTTTACAGATTTTGTTATGTATGACGTAACATAGCGAGCAACAGCAATGGAATTATCTGCAACATACTGGATATCCATATTTGCATTCCACATCGACAAAATCACTGGATTGTAATCATCAATATACTTTGAATGTTCACTTCTTTTTAAATTGTAAGTATTTTTGGGAGATTTTCGAGTTATAGTATGCCTCACTGCAGAAATGAAACTGTTGACTCTTCCTTTGGCAATTACTGGACGTGGAAATCCATAACGACATTTTGTATAAAACTTTTCCTTTGACTTGTATTTCCGTCGACAGTATTTGCCACATCGATGAGTTTGAAACCGTAAAACTTGTTGTCTTAAGGTATTTTCCTCTCCTGTTTTTTGGAATACCACATGTAACATAGTCTTCAATGAAAGATAAAACAGTCTCATCAGAATCAGTTCCAAATTTAGGTGCATCCTTGATCCATAAAAGCATATGTATATGAGGAGCACCTCTGGCTTGGTACTCCTTTCTCCAAAAGAAATCAATAACTTCTCCAAGAGGTGGGTTGTTTTTATTGCAGATAAAAGACATCATAGCTTGAAACCTATGATTAAAATATCTGCACACATTTACAGGATCCAAGGAACACCGGGGCATATTAGCAAGGGCGGTATCGCCGCTTTAGCAGCACTTTTTGCCGCTAAAGCGGCGATATTTCTATCGCCCTATTAGCAAGCTGTCGCTAACAGCTGTTAGCAACAGCTTTATGGCGAAAGCGACCGTTTTGGTGCCGCTTTGCATGTCAGCGATATTTATCGCTAATGATATGCAAAGTGGGCGTTCCTCACAACAACAACATGGAAACAGTCGCAAACTCAACTTCTCTCTGGGCCTGATTCACAGAACTAACTTACGTCAAAAACGTAAAGTTAGTACTTTTAGTATTCACAGAATACACTTACTCATTTTGGTATTCACAGAAGTTAGTAGTCCTAACTTTAGGACTCCTAAATGCCTTCTGTGAATACCGAAAGTCTTAAAGTTAGGATTTTTCTCAGTTTAGGAGTAGTAAAGTTAGGACTCCTAACTTTAGGACTCCTAAATGTCTTCTGTGAATACCGAAAGTCTTAAAGTTAGGATTTTTCTCAGTTTAGGAGTAGTTAAGTTAGGACTCCAAACTTTAGGACTCCTAAATGCCTTCTGTGAATACCGAAAGTCTTAAAGTTAGGATTTTTCTCAGTTTAGGAGTAGTAAAGTTAGGACTAACTTTACTACTCCTAAACTGAGAAAAATCTAACTTTAAGACTTTGGTATTCACAGAAGGCATTTAGGAGTCCTAAAGTTAGGACTACTAACTTCTGTGAATACCGAAATTAGTAATTTCATTCTGTGATTACCAAAATGAGTAAGTGTATTCTGTGAATACCAAAAAGTACTAACTTTACGTTTTTGACGTAAGTTAGTTCTGTGAATCAGGCCCTCTATTACCAATGCGGCCCCGGTCCCGCGAAGCGATAATAAAAGTCGCGCTAATTGCGATTATCACTGGTTTCTAACACCTGATAAAAACCTGACTTACCCATCTTGTCAATGGGAGGTGGATTGTCAGGCTGAGTCCGCACTTGCCTATTAGCAAGCTTTACAATAGCGCAGTGAATTTATCGCTGGATTTCTCGAGCTATTGCTGGGTTTCGCTGCTATCGCTGGATTTTTTATCGCCTTGGAAATAAGCGTTGATAATAACGCGTTATCTCCGCGATGAAATCCAGCGATAGCCGGCGATAAAAAGAACAGCGCTAAGCACGCTTTGCGATAATTATCGCAAATCCTTGGTAATATGCCCCACAGTTCTCCAGCTGTCTTGAATTGAATGTTTTTAATATTTGAATTTGCTTCTCGAAGAAATTCAAGTAAATCTTCCCATGCGTATTCAGCACAGCTTAGCGTAACAAACCATGTAGGGGTTCCTAAGTTCCTTAACATACATTTAAGTTCTCCATGACGACGATACCAATACTCATTAGTACCACGTTGACACGCCATCAAATTAATCAATTGAGATTCTAAATGATCGTCTCTCTGTTGTACTTTGTCCATGAATTCCTTTGCAGAAACATGTTGAAGATGAACTCCTGTTTTTAATATGTGGTTCACTGCATATGAAAGTCCAGACAGGTCACTTTCAAACAAAAGATGAAATGTATATGGAATACATTGTCGAAATCTTGGATCTTCTGAGTACAATCTTGTTCTACGATATTCTGACACTGGAATCTGCACTGGTCGTTCGTCATATCGTCCACCTTTTCCAGTGGGGAAGAGCTGTGGAAAACAACGAGCTTCCAAACTTCTTTCCCAAACACTCATGGGAGTTCCCTTTGCTTTCTTCATTTGGAATAATTCAATAGTATTTCCAATCACTTCCTTTGAATGTAAAGGATGTACACAATAATGTCCATAAATTTCTTCACTTTTGGAGATGTCCACTTTTTCAATTTGGCCACTTGAAATTTCGCTATCATCTCCTAAAACTATTTCTTCTTCTTCCACATACACATTTATGTAATTAAGATTATTTTTTATGAGATATAACGTAGCCTTTTGCACTTTGGTGACATCTACTAATTCTTGCCATATTTTCCGACTCTTCGTAGGAACACCATTAACTAGAATAACTACAGGTTCAGTTTCCTCTTTCTCTACACCAATAGTTTCAATATTTTTCTTTAAATCTAAAGGTAAATACACAACTCTTCCTTTTAATCCTCTTTGTAAATCTGTGGGAGGCAACTTACCTGTTTTAGGCTCCATACGAACAATAGCCTGAAATGGGTGCACAGATTGAAACAGAATAGACTCATACGTATTTAAATCTACCAGTTCTGGAGGAATACCTACCAACTCTAGGTTATTATATACAGCTCTAGCTGGCATTTTGTTCTCCTCTAATTTGCTATAACAATATTTACAAATACGTTGATCACTACCCAACTCAAAGCAATCTTCCACCAACAAATAAGCTCCAAATTCCTTCCACTTATCATTGTTTTCTTTTTCACTTTTTAAATACAGATCAACATTCCTAGTTTGATTTCTTAAGTGAGTACGTCGACAACAAATACAAACATAGGGGGTCATTACAATAGCGGGCGGATCACCACTGCCCGTATGGCGATGGCGATCCGCCCACCATATTCCACCGCCCGCATGCCATTTCCCCCCGCCATATTACGATGGCGGGGGGGACCCCGGCGGACGGAAAGACTGTCTGCCGGTTTTCCGCCGGTCTGACAGGGGAGTGGGCGGAAAAGGGCACTAATATGGTGGCGGTGTCTGCAAGACACCGCCATCCATATTAGGATGGTGGCGGAGAGCAGCATACGGTCTTTGCTGTTGGGGGCCCGTAGCAGGCCCCCAGGATGTTGTGGGGGTGGGGAGTGCGCATGGACAAAGTGGCAGGCACCGCACGGTGCCTGTCACCTTGTGCATGTCAATGCACAACGTGCATTCCCAGCATTGTGGTGGGCGGTGCTGTGAGCACCGCCCGCCACAATGCTGGGAATAGGGGATGCCACCGCCACGGTGGTGGTGGCATCATAATTGCAGCTGCGGGACCGCCGCACCTATAGCGGGCGGTCCCTTTGGCCATTGCGGTGGTGGGCGGACTTTGTCCGCCCGCCATCGTAATGACCCCCATAGTTTGGTCTTTCACAACAAATTACCTTAAACTTCGTAATTTCTTCTTTAAGCTTCTCAGTACTACTATCTTCCACCTCTTCTTCAACACCTATACTTATCAAACTCTCACTTTATCTACACTCCTGTTCAGGAGCAAAGAAACAAAACTCTTTATCATCACAAACATTTTTTACATCCGATACTGACCCATGCAAAAGAGCAGTGTTTAAGTCACTTAAAATTATTGCAGGACTTTTTACATTGTACAATCTTCTTACTAACTTCCGCATTGCAGAGTGATGTACTGCTAACATTCTCAAATGATGAAAAACACTTTGACACACTTTTCTAGAAAGACAAGCCAGAGAATGACCTTGCAAACCAGTATTTTTCCTCACTTTACAAGGATCTAGTCCTTGCAACATCTTAATCTTTTGTTTAATACTTTTTTACTATACTCTCGTAAGAAATTTTGTAAAATATTAATAGACTCCTGTCGTATACTACAAATACTACTACAATACCAAGTATACACTGGGGCTTTAGAACGTCTCCCTAGAACTTCATCAGCTATCACTTCTTCTACCTTTCTAGGAACCATCTTTTCTTTTGCAATTGCACAACCGTTCTTCACTTCATAAGCACGACCACTGGTATCAACTGTGTGAACTAATGTATTGTTTTGAAAATAGCTCTCTTCATTAAAAAAGGCTCTTCCATTCACCCAAATTTTTTTTACAAAAGTTAGTTCTGTTAATTCGTCTCTTCTTTTTACTTTTGTCCTTCATAGAATGCATTGGTTTATCTAATGTTCGCATTCTGTTTAAAACTAAAATTAACAATTTTATTTTTCTTTCAAAAGCCTTTTCAACTATAGTTTCAATCCGTTTTTTCTTTTTATAAAATGCAGCTCTTCTTTTGTATTTCTTGCCATGTTTCAATAAATTTTGTAGCACTCTACTTTTATACATACGTTTCCTTATATCATAAAATTGATTCATCCTTCTTTCACCATAGATTGTTTTATCAGAACGTGATTTGCCATTAATTTGTCCTTTTTTCACTTCATTCTTCTTTGTTCTAGAGCTATTCTTTCTATTTTCTTCATTGTCAAAACTCTTTCTAGTCCTTGAAAGTCTTTTAATAAATTCTTTTGTTCTCTTACCGCAAGACTTTTTCTTTTTTGTCACATGTTGTAGTTCATCTAATTCCTGCTGTTGTCTTTTCTTTAAATAGTATTGTTTCTTTTCTTGTTTTCTCTTTTCCGTTTTTTTTGTCATGGTAAGTGTTTCTTAATAATAATGAAGAATATCTGGAAAAAAGAATATTTAAAATGAATTTAATATTATTAAAATAATTATATCGAAATATACTAATCTATTACTAAAGAAACACCTTCTATTTAAAAGCTACAAACAAGTGAATATATGGTTTTCTGAATATATTCACAATTACACATGAGCTGTAAAATAAGTGAAGAGAGGTGTACAAAAAGAAATGCAGCAGTAATGTCTGAATGATTTCAGTACTAAATATCTAGGGCATGCATCATTGTAAGACTGCATAACAACTCCTTTGGTGTTTTTGTAATTGCATGAGACAGGTGCAGAAATTTGCAATAGAGATGGAGAAAGAAGTAACAGTAGGGCAAAAGAAGCAACAGTTCTGCAAAAAGAGGCAACTGAGGTACACAAAGAGTCAAAAGAACTGCAAAAAGAGTTAAGAAAGTTACAGAAATTAGCAAAAAAGTTACAGAAAAAGGGAGCAGATGTGCAGAATGAAACAACAGAGGTGCAGAAAGAGAGAACAAGGGTGCAGAAAAAGGGAAGAGGGATGGAGAAATTCAAAACAAAGGTACAGGAAGAACACAAAGCAGTGCAGAAAGAACGAACATAGGTTTACAAAGAGGAAAGATGGCTACATAAAAAGGCAAGTAAAGTGCAGAACAAAGCAAAAGAGATGCAAAAAGAAGCAACAGAACTGTAAAAAGAGACAACAAGAATGCATAAAGAGGTAGGAGATGTGCAGAATGAGGCAAGAGGGCTACACAATAAGGGAGATGGGGTGCAGAAACAGGAACAGAACTGCAGAAAGAATCAACAGATGTTGGGAAAGACGCACGACGGGTGCACAAACAGACAAAGCAACAGTTGTGCCTGGGTGATTATATAACTGCATGCGTTATACCTTAGTGATTGCATAAGTGCATAGATAGTGCCTAAATAATTGCATCTGTGCAACAGCAATGGCTGAGTAATTAGAGCACTGCATATGTTATTCCTGCATCATTGTAAGACTGCATGGCGAGTACATGGGTGTTTTTATCAGTGCATGACAGTTGGGCCTACCCAAATATAAAGCCGCACACTATTACATGACTCATCTATAAGTGTCACCATATTGTTAAAAGCACACGTACATATGACTACCTTCCCAAATCATCATGATATCTAAAAGAAATATATATTCAATATTTCTGAAATATAGGAAAACCTAAAAACTGAGACATGTACTTCATCTGCCTGAGTGATTCCAAAACTCCGTAGGTAGGGCCTGATTCACAGAACTAACTTATGTCAAAAACGTAAACGTAAACATAAACGTAAACGTAAACATAAACGTAAACGTAAACGTAAAGTTAGTACTTTTTAGGTATTCACAGAATGAACTTACTCATTTCGGTATTCACAGAAGTTAGTAGTCCTAACTTTAGGACTCCTAAATGCCTTCTGTGAATACCGAAAGTCTTAAAGTTAGGATTTTTCTCAGTTTAGGAGTAGTAAAGTTAAGTAAAATCCTAACTTTAAGACTTTCGGTATTCACAGAAGGCATTTAGAAGTCCTAAAGTTAGGACTACTAACTTCTGTGAATACCAAAATGAGTAAGTGTATTCTGTGAATACCTAAAAGTACTAACTTTACGTTTACGTTTCGACGTAAGTTAGTTCTGTGAATCAGGCCCGTAGTGCTTGGGTGATTGAGAGCAACAGTAGTCACTGGATTTTTGCAGGAGAAGATAGATAGTGGCTAGCTAGTTGCTTGAGTGCCTACATACACATTCACTGCATGGTTAAGTGTATAAATAGCACCTGAAGGGATCTATGAGTTATTGAGTACTGTCTAGGTAAATAGACGAATGCAAGAGAAGGGCATGGGTGATTCTACGACTGCAAGAGTAGTGTGTAGGTTATTACATGACTGCATAGGTACAGCCTGCATGATTGCATGACTGTAGGGAAACTACATTACTAGACCCTGGATTATGACATGCTTGCACGGCTAATTTCTGGAGGATTACTGAAGTACATAGCAAGTGAGTGGATGATTTTATAAGTTCATGAGTACCGCCTGGATGCTTTGTGAACTATTAAGATAGTACCTGACCGATTACAGGAGTGCAAAGGTAGTGACTGGGTGATTTTAAAACTACATGAGTAATGATTGACTGATTCCATAATTCCAAGAAAAGTGCATATGTGATTGAAAGAGAAGAAAGGGATTAAAGGACTACATGGGTAAGACCTCGGCAATTGCATAACTGCAGGGATAATGTCTGTGGATTTACATGACTACATAGCAAGTGACTGGGAGATTTTGTAAGTGCATGGGTACTTCTTGGATAATACTACTGAGGTACAGCCTGAGTAACTAAAAGACCCCAAAAGTACTGACTGGATGATTTCATAACAGCATAACTACTGGCTGAGTGATTACAAGAGTAGAAAGATACTGCCTCTGTGATTGAAGGTGTGCAACAGTAGTGCCTGGGTGATTATATAACTGCATGCGTTATACCTTAATGATTGCATAAGTGCACAGATAGTGCCTTAATGATTGCATCTGTGCAAGAGCAATAGCTGAGTGATTAGAGCACTGCCTATATTGTGCCTGCATCATTGTAAGACTGAATGGCTTGTACTTGGGTGTTTTTATAAGTGCATGACAGTTGGGCCTAGCCAAATATAAAGCCGCACACTATTACATGGCTCAACTATAAGTGTCCCCATATTGTTAAAAGCACACATACATATGTGTCTACCTTCCCAAATCATCATGATATGTAAAAGAAATATATATTCAATATTTCGGAAGTATAGGAAAACCTAGAAACTGAGACATGTACGACATCTGCCTGAGTGATTCCAAAACTCCGTAAGTAGTGCTTGGGTGATTGTATGAGAGCAAGGGTAGTCACTGGATTTTTGTAGGAGAAGATAGATAGTGGCTAGCTAATTGCCTGAGTGCATACATACACATTGACTGCATGCTTAAGTGTATAAATAGCACCTGAAGGGATTGATGAGTCATTGAGCACTGCCTAGGTAAATAGACAAATGCAAGAAAAGGGCATGGGTGATTCTACGACTGCAAGAGTAGTGTGTAGGTTATTACATGACTGCATAGGTACAGCCTGCATGATTGCATGACTGTAGGGAAACTACATTACTAGACCCTTGATAATGACATGCTTGCAAGGCTAATTTCTGGAGGATTACTGAAGTACATAACAAGTGAGTGGATGATTTTATAAGTTCATGAGTACCGCCTGGATGCTTAGTGAACTATTAAGATGGTGCCTGACCGATTACAGGAGTGCAAAGGTAGTGACTGGGTGATTTTAAAACTACATGAGTAATGATTGACTGATTCCATAAGTACAAGAAAAGTGCATATGTGATTGTAAGAGAAGAAAGGGATTAAAGGACTACATGGGTAACACCTCGGCAATTGCATAACTGCAGGGATAATGTCTGTGGATTTACATGACTACATAGCAAGTGACTGGTAGATTTTGTAAGTGCATGGGTACTTCTTGGATAATACTACTGAGGTACAGCCTGAGTAACTAAAAGACCCCAAAAGTAGTGACTGGATGATTTCATAACAGCATAACTACTGGCTGAGTGATTACAAGAGTAGAAGGATACTGCCTCCGTGATTGAAGGAGTGCAACAGTAGTGCCTGGGTGATTATATAACTGCATGCGTTATACCTTAGTGATTGCATAAGTGCACAGATAGTGCCTAAATGATTGCATCTCTGCAAGAGCAATGGCTGAGTGATTAGAGCACTACATATATTGTGCCTGCATCATTGTAAGACTGCATGGCTTGTACGTGGGTGTTTTTATAAGTGCATGACAGTTGGGCCTAGCCAAATATAAAACCGCACACTATTACATGACTCAACTATAAGTGTCCCCATATTGTTAAAAGCACTCATACATATTTGTCTACCTTCCCAAATCATCATGATATGTAAAAGAAATATATATTCAATATTTCTGAAATATAGGAAAACCTAGAAACTGAGACATGTACTACATCTCCCTGAGTGATTCCAAAACTCCGTAGGTAGTGCTTGGGTGATTGAGAGCAAGGGTAGTCACTGGATTTTTGCAGGAGAAGATGGATAGTGGCTTGCTAATTGCCTCAGTGCATACATACACATTGACAGCACAAATAAGTGTATAAATAGCACCTGAAGGGATCAATGAGTCATTGAGTACTGCCTAGGTAAATAGACGAATGCAAGAGAAGGGCATGGGTGATTCTACGACTACAAGGGTAGTGTATAGGTTATTACATGACTGCATAGGTACAGCCTGTATAATTGCATGACTGAAGGGAGAGTAAATTACTAGACCCTGGATAATCACATGCTTGCAAGGCTAATTTCTGGAAGATTACTGAAGTACATAACAAGTGAGTGGATGATTTTATAAGTTCCTGAGTACCGCCTGGATGCTTTGTGAACTATTAAGATGGTGCCTGACCGATTACAGGAGTGCAAAGGTAGTGACTGGGTGATTTTAAAACTACATGAGTAATGATTGACTGATTCCATAAGTACAAGAAAAGTGCATATGTGATTGAAAGAGAAGAAAGGGATTAAAGGAGTATATGGGTAAAACCTCGGCGATTGCATAAGTGCAGGGATAATGCCTGGGGATTTACATGACTACATAGCAAGTGCCTGGTAGATTTTGTAAGTGCATGGGTACTTCTTGGATAATTGCATGAGTACTGAGGTAGAGCCTCAGTAACTAAAAGACCCCAAAACTAGTGACTGGATGATTTCATACCAGCATAACTACTGGCTGAGTGATTACAAGAGTAGAAAGATACTGCCTCCGTGATTGAAGGAGTGCAACAGTAGTACATGGGTGATTATGTAACTGCATGAGTTATACCTTAGTAATTGCATAAGTACACAGATAGTGCCTAAATCATTGCATCTCTGCAAGAGCAATGGCTGAGTGATTAGAGCACTGTATATGTTGTGCCTGCATCATTGTAAGACTGCATGGCAAGTACTTGGGTGTTTTTATAAGTCCATAACAGTTGGGCCTAGCCAAATATAAAGCCACACACTATTACATGACTGATCTATAAGTGTCACCATATTGTTAAAAGCACACATACGTATGGCTCTACCTTCCCAAATCATCATGATATCTAAAAGAAATATATATTCAATATTTCTGAAATATAGGAAAACCTAGAAACTGAGACATGTACTACATCTGCCTGAGTGATTCCAAAACTCCGTAGGTAGTGCTTGAGAGCAAGGGTAGTCACTGGATTTTTGTAGGAGAAGATAGATAGTGGCTAGCTAATTGCCTGAGTGCATACATACACATTGACTGCATGCTTAAGTGTATAAATAGCACCAGAAGGGATCGATGAGTCATTGAGTACTGCCTAGGTAAATAGACGAATGCAAGAGAAGGGCATGGGTGATTCTACAACTGTAAAGGTAGTGCTTGGGTGATTGGCAGAGTGCATGGGTAGTGCCTGGGTGATTTCATAAGTGCTTGGGTAGTGGCGGAGTGATTTCATGAGTGCTTGGATACTAACTGGGTGATTAGAGAATTGCATGG
The DNA here is from genome assembly GCA_963921515.1 of Calotriton arnoldi. NCBI lineage: Eukaryota > Metazoa > Chordata > Amphibia > Caudata > Salamandridae > Calotriton > Calotriton arnoldi. The sequence continues at coordinate 908,252 of CAWUFW010007868.1, read as the reverse complement.
GTACTGCATGTGTGATTTCATAAGTGCTTGGGTAATGCTTGTGTTATTGCATGAGTACATGGGTAGTGCTTGGGTGATTGGGAGAGTGCATGAGTAGTGCCTGGGTGATTTCATAAGTGCTTGGGTAGTGGCAAAGTGATTTCATGAGTGCTTGGATACTAACTGGGTGATTGGAGAATATGGAATCAGTCAATCATTACTCATGTAGTTTTAAAATCACCCAGTCACTACCTTTGCACTCCTGTAATCAGTCAGGCAGCCTCTTAATAGTTCACTAAGCATGCAAATAACTATATAAATACAATCTGAAGACATAGATGAGTCGTTACGTATTACCTAGTTGAGTAGATAAGTGCAACCCTTCTATCTAAAATATACGACATCATTAAAAATACCTTTCAACAGACTTAAAAAAGAAGGCTAATTAACAACACCTTTTATGAGCATTTTTAAAACCACACTTTTATTGTGCATTTTCACCTTTCTATCTAAAATTATGTGGCATCATTCAACTATACCTTTGTTCAGACTAGAAAAAGAAGCCTAATTAACAGCACCTTATTTCTGCATTGTTTAAACCACTGTTTTGTGCTGCATCTTCATCTTTTTCTCTAAAATTATGTGGCATCATTTAACTATACCTTATTCCAGACTAGAAAAAAAAAACATAATTAATAATACCTTATATGACCATCCTAGAAAGCACACTTTTGTGATGCATCTTCACCATTCTATCTAAAAATATGTGGCATCATTTAACTTTACCTTTGTACAAAGTAGAAAAAGAACCATAATTAATAACACCTTATATGAACATCTTTCAAACTGCACAGTTGTGCTGCATCTTTACCAAACTATCTAAAATTATGCGGCATCATTCAACTATACCTTTGTAGAGACAACAAAAAAGAAGCCTAATTAATTACACCTTATATGAACATCTTTCAAACTACACATTTGTGCTGCGTCTTCAACCAACTATCTAAAATTATGCTGCATCATTCAACTATACCTTTGTACAGACTAAAAAAAGAAGCCTAATTAATAACATCTTATATGAACATCAGTAATCCATCTTAAAAAACACACATATTACTGTACAGACTCTTTTTTAAACAACATTTAAGTACAATAAAACAAACTACAATATACATCTCTACATTTAATAATATATTTCAAACAACACACTTTTTGAATGTTAACATTTTAAAAATAAACCTCACAAATTTATAACTCACCTTGCAAATAAATGTGTTGAATTTTAAATCACACAAACTCTGACAGGATTTTCTTTTACACACAATCAATATAATGCACCAGACTCAGCAAGGTAAAACCAGTAATGGCAAAGTTTCCCCCTCTTTCTCCACACAAATACATATAACTAACAAATCACATTGCTTCCTAGATTTTTTCAAATTGTAAAATACATTTCTATTGGTTACACATAATAACCCTTAGCAACTGAGTTCTAAAGGTGCCCAAACTGTTTCTACATTTTTTTTGAAGTTGCGACCCTATCGTGCACCATCGCGATGGAATTGCGAATTCATACGGGAGTTCAAAAAGATATAACAAATTAATTCAACACTATTTTTTAATTAAACACCACTTCTAAACATAGTACTGACCTGGAAAATATCATTGAAAAAAAATATTACTTACATATAAATTACAATTTCACATTTTAAAAGCACAGTTAAATTTCAACCCTTCCCCCATTCTGCTTCATGCCAGTTTCCATAGTAACAGTTTATGGAACATTCAACTGAACTCACAGGTCACAAGTTCACCATATTTTCAAGTTCACCACACAATGTTGCAAATGCAAACAGCAGGTGTGGTTGACTTGGCAAAATATGATCTTATCCTTTCTATTGTACCTTTCAAACATTTTTTACTAACCAATAAGAAAAATGCTTTAGAAAAAAAGTAAAAAGCACCCTATTTTTGAATATAGAATGTTCTTAAACAGCCAATCAATTCTCTAATTTTTTTTAAATTGCATCTTGTCCAACATTTTACATACCTCTCATTCTACCAACTGACTACCTCAGCTACAGACATCTCTTCATTACTTACAGACATCCCTTCAAGATGCTTACAGTGTGGATTGTTGGGCACAGCTATGTTTTCTGGTGCAAAAGGTATGCTGAACGCAGAGGTATTGACAAAGACCTAGCTTTGCAAAATGTGGACATTAAATGGATTGGACAGAGAGGATTAAAGTGGCACCAATTGATGCCTTTGGTTAAAACCTTTTTGCATCTCCAACCCCCTGACCTCATGATTGTGCACTGTGGTGGCAATGACCTAGGCACATTGACTGGGGAAGGTCTGGAAATGCTAATGATGGACACCTTTGCACAATTGATGTTGCTTTTCCCCCAAACTGTCTTTGTATACTCTAACATATGCCAAAGACAGAAATGGAAGTGGTCCAATCAATTCTGTCCACAGATTGAGAAAGCTAGAAAAAATGTCAATAAAGCTATTTCTGCTTACCTTAGAGACCATAGAATGGGCTCCATCTATAACAACAATCTACGTTTCCATATGGATGGCATCTACAGAAGTGATGGAGTACACTTCACTGATCAAGGCAACAGAGTGTTTCTCAACAACCTGAAGCTCTGCATCCGCACTTACATGTAGCTACAACAATATCCCAATGAAAACAAGGGCTCTTTTTAGAGCCACCCAATAACCCAACATATAACCTAGCTTTAAAAAAAAAAGTTAATTCTTTTTGCTTGAAGTCGCGCACCCATCGCGACTTTAGGAACCACGCACCTATCGCGTTCACACTGTGAGCCGCGCTGAGAGCCGCGCACCCATCGTGTTTACACTAGGGGGCCGAGCTGAGCGCCGCACTAGGGTTGCGACTCCAAACTTTGTCGGAAAAAAACCCGTCCACTTCCATTAATTTACATTTCCCCGGGGACCCCATCCCCCGGGGCATGCCCAATTCTTAAATTATTTTTTTTTAAGGGAGGGGGGCCAAGTGGCCCCCCTCCCGGGACATTTTTTCCCCGGGGACCCAATCCCCTGGGGCATGCCCAAATGTATATTTATTTATTTTAAAAGGGAGAGGGGCCAAGTGGCCCTTCTCCCGGGCCATTTTTGGCCCCGGAGACCCCATCCCCCGGGGCCTGGCCTCTCGTTGGGGACCGTGGGGGGAGCCCCAATGCGCCCACGGTCCCGCTGGCTCCCGCCTCCTGTGGGAGCCAGCATTGCTTTTGCACAAGGGGAGCTGCTGAAAAGCAGCTCCCCTTGTGCAAAAGCAATCCTGCTTTGGTTTTTGGAAGCGAGAGCAGGTTTCCTGCTCTCGCTTCCAAAAACTAAAGCAGAGTTTGCTATGACAGGGCGGGAGGCGTGCTCCCGCCCTGCCATAGCAAACAGCAATGTCCCGGGGGTGGGCACCCTGGGACATTGCAGGAGCCGGCCCTGGGGTGGTTCCCAATCCTGCTTTGGTTTTTGGAAGCGAGAGCAGGTTTCCTGCTCTCGCTTCCAAAAACTAAAGCAGAGTTTGCTATGACAGGGCGGGAGGCGTGCTCCCGCCCTGCCATAGCAAACAGCAATGTCCCGGGGGTGGGCACCCTGGGACATTGCAGGAGCCGGCCCTGGGGTGGTTCCCAGCGCCATCGAGGGCTCCAGGAGGGGGGCTGCGCGGCCCCCTCCCATCATTTGCACAGCCCCAGGGAGGTGGTGGTCCCCGGGGGGCCGTAACAGACATCCATATTATTATAATCAATGCCCGAGGGAGGTGGTGGTCCCTGGGGCAGTGTGGGGGAGCTCGAGCTCCCCTACACTAATTACTTTCAAAGCCCCGGGGAGGTGGCGGTCCCTGGGGCTTGGGGGGGCCCGCGAGGCCCCCCTCCCTAATTTGAAGAAAGCCCTGGGGAGGTGGTGGTCCCCGGGGCTTGGGGGGGCCGCGAGGCCCCCCCACCCTTACTGCTTTATGCCCCGGGGAGGTGTCGGTCCCCGGGGCTGCGGGGGGCCGCATGCCCCCCACATCATAAATTAAGCCCCGGGGAGGTGGTGGTCCCCGGGGCTGTGGGGGCCCCTGCGGGCCCCCGCAACATAATTATTCATGCCCCCGGGACTTGGCCCACCCCGGGGCTTAAATACAACGAAGTGCGGGAGTCCGTGCTTCGATTTTTTTTATTTTCTCGGCCGGGTTCGCGACCCCAGAGCGAATTTGGCCGTTTTTTACCCAAAAAAATGCTTTCTTTGGCCCTGGGGGTCCTTGTGGGACCCCCAGAGCAGGCCTAGGGGGTCAGGGTGTTTGTACCCTGCCCCCTTTTCTTGTTTTTCACCTTTTGTTTTACACTTTTCTTGTGACTCGGTTACCGAGTCACAAGATGGCTGCCAACACATTCTGGTTTAGAGTGTTGGCAGCCAATCAGAGTGAAGCTCGTGCCCGGGAGGAGTCGGGACTCCTCCTCGGTGCTCAGATATCGATATTTTTCTTTTTCTAATTTTTCAGGAACTACTGAACGGATTTACACCATTTAAAAAAAGGGCTCTTTCTGAACCAAGACCTACCTGTCTGCCAAATTTGGTGTAATTCTGTTCAGCAGTTCGGGCTGTAGCTTTGTTTAAAGTTTCCTATGGAAATTAACATGGGGAAAACGCGTTTTGGGACTCCCCTTTTTTCTCGGCCCCCGCTTGTCGAATCACCCCGAAACTTTCAAGACTGACCGGAGCGCCCCACTAGTTTTAAAAATTGCGCGAAGATTCGTCAAACGGCGCCAAAGATATTGGCAAAAGAAAAAACGCTTTTTGAATAGAAACGAGGTCCTAACTATAACTACCTACTGGCGACCACCAGTAGGTAATATATATATATATATATATATATCTCTCTTCCAAGTTTGCCCAACAAAAGAGGACGCACTCCACAGCGGTTTACTCCATACTGAGCATTTTATTCACCACGCGTGAATTACCATCTGCATTCAAATCACTGCTATGCCTGACGCGTTTCGGGTCACATGACCCTTGTTCACAGGCTTCCGGCGAAAGCACAAACCACCAGCCTCCCAGGACACCTTTTTTTATTTTTTATTTTCCTGCATGCTCTTTTATTAATCGCCTTCCATTAAGGCCTCTCAGGTGAGTCACGCTCTTTGCATGCTGGAACTTGTATTCACAAGGTGGCTCAATAATACCCTCCAATGGGTGTGATTTGTCTTTCACCAAAACTTTACTTGCCATGAGGATTGCACCGCCATTGATCAAGTAATGGAACCGCGGGGCATAGAACTGTTCACAACCCCAAGGCGGAAACAACGGCTATTTAACAGAATTGCCTTACCTACATTCAGAGGCCCACTGAAGGGAATGGAAAAGCAAGTAAAGTTTTGGTGAAAGACAAAACACACCCATTGGAGGGTATTATTGAGCCACATTGTGACTACAAGTTCCAGCATGCAAAGAGCGTGACTCACCTGAGAGGCCTTAATGGAAGGCGATCAATAAAAGAGCATGCAGGGAAAAAGTGTCCTGGGAGGCTGGTGCTTTGTGCTTTCGCCGGAAGCCTGTGAACAAGGGTCAAGTCACCCGAAACGCGTCAGGCATAGCAGTGATTTGAATGCAGATGGTAATTCGCACTTGGTGAATAAAATGCTCAGTATGGAGTAAACCGCTGTGGAGTGCGTCCTCTTTTGTTGGGCAAACTTGGAAGAGGTTTTTACGGCGGTCCTGCCGTGAGGATTGCACCACCATTAATCAAGTAATGGAACCGGGGGGGCATAGAAATTTTCGCAGCCCCAAGGCGGAAACAACGGCTATTTAACAGAATTGCCTTACCTACATTCAGAGGCCCACTGGAGGGCATGGAAAAGCAAGTAAAGTTTTGGTGAAAGACAAAACACACCCATTGGAGGGTATTATTGAGCCACCTTGTGACTACAAGTTCCAGCATGCAAAGAGCGTGACTCACCTGAGAGGCCTTAATGGAAGGCGATCAATAAAAGAGCATGCAGGGAAAAGGTGTCCTGGGAGGCTGGTGCTTTGTGCTTTCGCCGGAAGCCTGTGAACAAGGGTCATGTCACCCGAAACGCGTCAGGCATAGCAGTGATTTGAATGCAGATGGTAATTCACGCGTGGTAAATAAAATGCTCAGTATGGAGTAAACCGCTGTGGAGTGCGTCCTCTTTTGTTGGGCAAACTTGGGAGAGATATATATATATATACGTGAAGGTGTATTGAAGAATGAGTGGGTGTATGAGTGTCTGTATGGATGATTTAGTGCGTATGTGACTGATTGTATAAGTGAGTGATTAAATGTGTCTTAGTGAATGTATGGGTGAGTGACTAATCTGTGTGAATGTGTGTATCAGTCTGTCAGTTGCTGTGTAAGTGGCTGCTTGGGTTGGTGAGTAGATACATGAGTGTCTATATGGGTTATTGATTAGTTGTCTGAGTACCTGTATGGGTTCTGAGTGTCTGTGTGGGTGGTTGAGGATGTGTGTGACTCCCTGCATGGATGTATGAGTGGGTGAATCCCTGGGTGTATGGGTTCATGAGTGCATCTGTGAGGAACTGTATGGGCGAATGAGTGTGCGTATGGCTGTGTCAGTGAGTGAATGGATGTCTCAGTGGTATATGGGTGAGTAACTGCATATTTGAAAAGCATTATATGTGAGTGGTGGAGTATATAAGTGACTGTATGTGTGAGTGAGTGATTGTGAGAGTGGCTGTATGGGTGAATGCGTGCCTTTGTCAGCGACTGTATGGAGAGTAAGTATTTGTTAGTATCTGTATGAGTAGTGAGTGTGTGTGTGTTTCTGTATGAGTGAGTAAGTGACTGTGTGATTGAGTGTTTGGGTGAGTGAGTAGGTGTGTGAGTAGCTCTATGGGTGACTGACAGTATATGAGTGGCTGTATGGGTGTACGAGTGGATATCTCAGCGGCTGCATTAGTGAGTGACTGGCTGTATGAGTGCCTGTATGGGTGAGTGAATGGATGTGTATGTAGATCTATCAATCAGTGAGTGAGTATGTACGTGCTGGTATTGGAATTTCAATGGTTTTAAGAATGGTAGTCTGAAATTTGGAGAGGGTGTATGATAGGTTATATTTGGGTGTGAGTAGGTGCATCAGAGATTATGTGGACGATGTCATCAGTGATGTCATTTGAGATGGCATCAGTGATGTCACTGACCATGTCATGAGTGATGTAATATGTGATGTCATCAGCAGTGCATTGCGGGGGGGCGAGTTATAGTTAGCTCAGCTAACTAAAACAGCTGAATTTTTCTGGTTCTGTGCGAGTGAAATGTCACCCTAACTATAACGTCCCTGTAACCTTTGGTTTTTTCTATGAATTTCTAAGGTTTTTTAAAATGCAAATTCATAACTATAACGTCCCTGAAATCTCTGGTTTTTCCAGTGCATTTCTAAGAATTTTTAAATGCTAATTACTAACTAAAACGTCCCTAAAAGCTCTGGTTTTTTCAGTGCATTTCTAAGGGTTTTTCAATGCTAATTTCTAACTATAACGTCCCTGAAACCTGTGGTTTTTTCTGTGAATTTCTAAGGTTTTTTAAATGCTAATTTCTAACTTTGCCTACATAAGTAAGACATGTGCAGAAAGAGGAAGAAAGGTGAAGAAAGAAGCAAGAGAAGCATAAAGAGGCAAGAGAGGTGCAGAAAGAGGCAAGAGAGGTGCAGAAAGAGGGAAGAGGGGTGCAGAAAGAGGCAATAGAAGTGCAGAAACAGGCAAGAGATGTGCAAAAGCAGGCAACAGGGGTGCAGAAAGAGGCAAGAGGGGTGCAGAAAGAGGAAAGAGGGGTGTAGAAAGAAACAAGAGAGGTTCAGAAAAAAGCAAGAGAGGTGCTCAAAGAAGTAAGAGAGGTACAGAAAGAGGCAAGAGAGGTGCAGAAAGAGGCAAGAAAGGTGCAGAAACAGGCAAGAAAAGTGTAGAAAGAGGCAAGAGAAGTTCATAAAGAAGCAACAGAGGTGCAGAAAGAGGCAAGAGAAGTGCATAAAGAGGCAAGAGAGTTGTATAAAGAGGCAAGAGAAATGCAGAAAGAGGCAAGAGAGGTGCTGAAAGAGGCAAGAGAGGTGCAGAAAGAGGGAAGAGGGGTGCAGAAAGAGGGAAGAGGGATGTAGAAAGAAACAAGAGAGGTGCAGAAAAAAGCAAGAGAGGTGCAGAAAGAAGTAAGAGAGGTGCAGAAAGAGGCAAGAGAGGAGCAGAAAAAAGCAAGAGAGGTGCAGAAAGAAGCAAGAGAAATACAGAAAGAAGCAAGAGAAGTGCAGAAAGAGACAAGAGAGGTGCAGAAAGAGGCAAGAGAAGTGCAGAAAGAGGCAAGAGAGGTGCAGAAAGAAGCAAGAGAAATGAAGAAAGAGGCAACAGAAGTACAGAAAGAGGAAGAAAGGAGCAGAAAGAAGCCAGAGAAGTGCAGAAAGAAACAACAGAGGTGCAGAAAGAGGCCTACTTTGACTATACCTTTCCATAGACCTAATCCTTCTCCCAAGATGTCTTAAGCCTCACTTTTCTCTTAAAGGTTCACTATTACACAAATTATTACAATTTAAATACTTGCACCACTCTTATTATACCCCATAATTTTTATATAAAATGGATCCCTCCAAACCCCGTAGCTGCCTTAAATGTGCGACAGAACACGCAGACTTTGCCCATGTGGCCTGGAATTATGTGGTTATTTTTAGATATTGGAAAGAGGTATTTTGTATCTTATCAGTTATGATAGAGATTATTCTTGAACCATCTCCGCTATTAGCCTTACTGGGCTATGTTCTTCCACTGCCGACTGTTCAGAGATTTACGGGCATCACTTTACTGCTGGCTAAGCGTCAGATCTCTATACACTGGGGTGCGGCCTCCTGTCCCACAATCAAGCAGTGGATACAAGATATGACTGAGTGTGATACCTCCAGTGACATATATGCATCACTCCAGCCCCCTGCCACCATGCCTAGGTGCATCTGGCAGCCATTGAAAACATACCTGCAAACAGCCCCACTATAGGATGACGCTCCGCCATCTTGAGTGAGCAACATCCAGAATGGCATCTGGGAGAATTTGATGGGAGGAGATGGTGTGTCACTTGCGTAAACTGAGAGGGTAGTTTAGATGCTGGCTACCTGAGCGCTGTTGATGTGGGTGGGATGGATGCATGTTTAATCCACCACGTGCGAGGAATGGGAAATGTCCTGGTGGGACTAGATTGTGCATTAAATGTAAGGTGACTACGAGACATGATCTTGATGTAATGTAACACAATGGCGAATGAGAAAAGATGCCTCAATATGTAATGGATCAATGCAAGTTTTCTCTTTTTACATATGAATGAGACTCAGTTGGTTTACTGATGTTTGAATGTGCAATGTTATATACTATGCATTTTGAAAACTAATAAAAAACATTTAGAAAAAATAAAGATTCACTATTCATCGACTGCTCAGAAAGTAATGCCTACCAAAAAAGAGCAATCCTAACCATATCACTGTTGTAAGTCTCACCAAGTTTGTGAAGGTATGCATGCATGTGTCTGTGCTTTTACCTAGTGATATGTTGCATAAAAATAAACATACAAATACTTGAATACCTGTGTTTCAAACAGCATACTCTGTAAATTTGTGTACAAGAAGTGGTATGTATTTCTTTCTGCTCATAATACAGGGCACATGGGTTTTCAATAATATATTTGAGGGGCTCTATAACACCTACTTATGTAAGACATGTCTGCCTGTGCAACCGAATGACAGAGCAGAACTGAGAAGATTTGACCACCTTTAGGAGAAGTTACCCGCTTTTTAAACTACCATCTTCAGATGCATAACACATGTGAGAATACATGTACAAGTAGACATATACCTCAGTCACAAGAGCACGCAGACCTTTAAACCTGACAGCTTGCACTTCCCATTTGCGTACAGAAAGAGGCAAGAGTAGTACAGAAAGAGGCAAGAGAAGTACAGAAAAAAAACAAAAGAGGTGCAGAAAGAGTAAGAAATGTGCAGAAAGAGGCAAGAGAAGTGCAGAAAGAGGCAAGCAAAGTGCAGAAAGACGCAAAAGAAGTGCACAAAGAGGCAAGAGAGTGCATAAACAAGCAAGAGAGGTGCTGAAAGAAGCAAGAGAGGTGCAGAAATAGGAAGAAAGATGCAGAAACAAGCAAGAGAAAAGCAGAAAGCGGCAAGAGAAATGCAGAAAGAGTAAGAAAGATGCAGAAAGAACCAAGAGAAATGCAGAAAGAGACAAGAGAGTTGCAGAAAGAAACAAGGGAGGTGTAGTAAAACTCAAGAGAGGTACAGAATGAAGCAAGAGAAGTGCAGAAAGAGGCAAGTGAGGTGCAGAAAGAGGCAATAGAGGTGCAGAAAGAAACAAGAGAGGTGTAGAAAAACTCAAGACAGGTGCAGAAAGAAGAAAGAGAAGTGCAGAAAGAGGCAAGAAAAGTGCAGAAGGAAGCAACAGAGGTGCATAAAGAGGCAAAAGAAGTTTATAAAGAGGCAAGAGAGGTATAGAAAGAGGCAAGAGAAGTGAAGAAAGAGGCAAGAGGGGTGCTGAATGAGGCAAGAGGGTTGCAGAATGAAGCAAGAGAGGTACAGAAAGAAGCAAGAGAAGTGCAGAAAGAAGCAAAAGAGGTACAGAAAGAGGCAACAGAAGTGCAGAAAGAGGCAAGAGAGGTGCACAAAGAGACAAGAGAGGTGCAGAAAGAGGCAATAGAGGTGCAGAAAGAGGCAACAGGGATGCGGAAAGAGGGATGAGGGGTGCAGAAAGAGTCAAGAGGGGTACAGAAAGAGGGAAGAGGGGTATAGAAAGAAACAAGAGAGGTGCAGAAAGAAGTAAGAGAGGTTCAGAAAGAGGCAACAGACGTGCAGAAAGAGGCAAGACAGGTGCAGAAACAGGGAAGAAAAGTACAGAAAGAGGCAAGAGAAGTGCAGAAAGAGGCAAGAGAAGAGCAGACGGAAGCAACAGATGTGCATAAAGAGGCAAAAGAAGTGCATAAAGAGGCAAAAGAGTTATAGAAATAGGCAAGAGAAGTGAAGAAAGAGGCAAGAGGTGTGCTGAATGAGGCAAGAGGTTGCAGAAAGAAGCAAGAGAGGTACAGAAAGAAGCAAGAGAAGTGCAGAAAGAAGCAAAAGAGGTACAGAAAGAGGCAACAGAAGTACAGAAAGAGGCAAGAGAGGTGCACAAAGAGACAAGAGAGGTGCAGAAAGAGTGAAGACGAGAGCAATAACAGGCAAGAGGGTGCAGAAAGAAGCAAGAGAGGTGAAGAAAGAGAAGTACAGATAGAGGCAGCAGAAGTGCAGAAAGAAGCAATAGAGGTGCAGAAAGAGGCAAGAGAAGTGCATAAAGAGGCAAGAGAGATGCAAAAAGAGGCAAGAGAGGTGCAGAAAGAGGGAAGAAGGGTGCAGAAAATGGCAGAGGGGTGCAGAAATAAGCATGAGAGATGCCGAAAGAAGCAAGACAAGTGATATAAGAGACAAGAGATTTGTAGACAGAAACAAGAGAGGTGCAGAAAAAAAGTAAGGTGCAGAAAGAAGTAAGAGAGGAGCAGAAAGAGGCAAGTGAGGTGCAGAAAGAGGCAAGAGAGGTGCAGAAAGAGGCAAGACAGGTGCAGAAACAAGCAAGAGAAGTGAAGAAAGAGGCAAGAGAGGTGCAGAAACAGGTAACAGAGGTGCAGAAAGAGAGAAGAAGGGTGCAGAAAGAGGCAAAGGGGTGCAGAAAGAGGGAATACGGGTGTAGAAAGAAGCAAGAGAGGTGCAGAAAAAAGAAAGAGAGGTGCAGAAAGAAGAGAGGTGCAGAAAGAGGCAAGTGAGGTGCAGAAAGAAGCAATAGAGGTGCAGAAAGAGGCAAGAAAGGTACAGAAAGAGGCAAGAGAAGTACAGAAAGAGGCAAGAGAAGTGCAGAACGAAGCAACAGAGGTGTAGAAAGAGGTAAGAGAAGTGCATAAAGAGGCAAGAGAGGTGTAGAAAGGTTCAAGAGAAGTGCAGAAAGAGGCAAGAGAGGTGCTGAAAGAGGCAAGAGAGGTGCTGAAAGAGGCAAGAGAGGTGCAGAAAGAGGGAAGAGGGGTGCAGAAAGTAGCAAAATGTGTGCAGAATAAACAGGAGAGGTGCAGAAAGAAGCAAGAGAAGTGCAGAAAGAAGCAACAGAGGTACAGAAAGAGGGGTACGGAAAGAGGCAAGAGAAGTGCAGAAAGAAGCAGCAGAGGTGCAGAAAGAGGCAAGAGAAGTGCAGAAAGAGGCAAGAGAGGTGCAGAAAAAGGCAAGAAATGTACAGAAAGAGGGAAAAGGAGTACAGAAAGAGGCAAGAGAGGTGCGGAAAGAAGCAAGAGAAGTGCAAAGAGAAGCAACTGAGTTGCAGAAAGAGGCAAGAGAAGTGCAGAAAGAGGCAAGAGAGGTACAGAAAGAGGCAAGAGAGGTCCAGAAAGAGGGAAGAGAGGTATAGAAAGAAACAAGAGAGGTGCAGAAAGAAGTAAGGGGTCTATTAGGATGGCAGTCGGAAAACCACCCTGACCGCCATGGTAGCGGAAAACAACCACCCGCCGGTACCGCGGCAAAACCGGCGGCCAGATTAGGATGTCCGGCCCCATAAAAATGACCGCGGCGGTAAGAGCCATCTAAAAACCGCCCGTAGCGGGCGGAGAAGGCGAAAACCCGTCCGCAGCGGTCGGATTCTTGGAGGAAAAAAACCAAACCGCCGCCAGGACAGCGGAGACACCGCACAGAACATTAGGATATCCCCGAGGTGACCGTGGTACGTTCCGCTGTATCCGACCGCCGAAAACGCCAACAGTGATGAATGGGAGAGCCGCCGGAAGAACTGCAGCATAGCCACCACTGCGGACGCTCCGTGACAAATATGGCGGTCGACAGAAAAAACTCACAACAAGGCCACAAAGTGCACACAACAAACTAGCCATGCACCCAAAAACACATAACACACCCCAATGACACAACCACATGGCAACTACAAAAATCCAAATCCCAGGACAACCCACACAACACACCTGACAGCAATACTCCATTTAGACACACCCACATAGCTGAGTATAAAACCAGCCCCTTCCCTGACCACAATCCTTTGCAATACTCCACAACTGAAGGGCCCAACACCAGAGCACAAAGGAGAGGCAAATCTGCACACCATCACTACTCACACCACACACAGCACCACCACCACTTCCACACCTGCACCTCTAACCCCTCTGCACATCACATACCATACACATCACCCCCACCCCCACCACTTACACACCTGCACCTCAAACCCCTTAGCACATCACACACCATGGCACCACAGAAAATGCCAAAATTCACAGAGAGTGAGTTGACAGTCATGGTAGATGAGATAGTCAGAGTTGAACCACAACTGTTTGGTAACCTGGTCCAACAGACACCATTAGCCAGAAGAAATCAAATGTGGGCAAGAATAGTCGATAAGGTCAATGCAGTAGGGACCATCCCACGCAACAGACAGGAAATCATCAAACGGTGGCATTACCTGAAGAGTGTTGTCAAAAAGAAGAGGAGCAAGAACCATGAGCTGGCTCAGAGGACTGGCGGTGGCCCTCCCATTACACCAAGAACATTCACTGCATGGGAGGAGAAGGTGCTTGCCATACTGCATCCAGAGAGTCTCACAGGAATACCCGGGGTAGTGGAGGCTGGTAAGTACAAACAAATGTAGACCATTACACAGCAATGTACTGTCCAGCACAACTACAAAGCTACATCTCAGAGGCACAAGTATATCCATATGCACCACAATATCCAACACATGCCCCACAGATGTAACATCCACTACATCTGAATCAGCCCAAAAGGTAGCCAACATTTACAGGGTTGTATGTGCCCAGGCAAATAGCACTACAACTCCCACCATGCCCCCTGTCCCACCCCTGAGCAGGATGGAGCACTCCACACCCAGAAGCATTTGGAAGCCATTGTCCCACTACAAACAAACTAACAGGTAGGTAGCCATCTTCCCTGGGAGGGCTGTTTGGGGGTGGGAGGCCTGAACAACAACTCCCACCATGCCCCCTGTCCCACCCCTGAGCAGGATGGAGCACTCCACACCCAGAAGCATTTGGAAGCCATTGTCTCACTACAAACAAACTAACAGGTAGGTAGCCATCTTCCCTGGGAGGGCTGTTTGGGGGTGGGAGGCCTGCACAACAACTCCCACCATGCCCCCTGTCCCACCCCTGAGCAGGATGGAACACTCCACACCCAGAAGCATTTGGAAGCCATTGTCTCACTACAAACAAACTAACAGGTAGGTAGCCATCTTTCCTGGGAGGGCTGTTTGGGGGTGGAAGGCCTGCACGACAACTCCCACCATGCCCCCTGTCCCACCCCTGAGCAGGATGGAGCACTCCACACCCAGAAGCATTTGGAAGCCATTGTCTCACTACAAACAAACTAACAGGTAGGTAGCCATCTTCCCTGGGAGGGCTGTTTGGGGGTGGGAGGCCTGCACAACAACTCCCACCATGCCCCCTGTCCCACCCCTGAGCAGGATGGAGCACTACACACCCAGAAGCATTTGGAAGCCATTGTCTCACAACAAACAAACTAACAGGTAGGTAGCCATCTTAACAGGGAGGGCTGTTTGGGGGTGGGAGGCCTGCACAACAACTCCCACCATGCCCCCGTCCCACCCCTGAGCAGGATGGAGCACTCCACACCCAGAAGCATTTGGAAGCCTTTGTCTCACTACAAACAAACTAACAGGTAGGTAGCCATCTTCCCTGGGAGGGCTGGTTGGGGGTGGGAGGCCTGCACAACAACTCCCACCATGCTCCCTGTCCCACCCCTGAGCAGGATGGAGCAATCCACACCCAGAAGCATTTGGAAGCCATTGTCTCACTACAAACAAACTAACAGGTAGGTAGCCATCTTCCCTGGGAGGGCTGTTTGGGGGTGGGAGGCCTGCACAACAACTCCCACCATGCCCCCTGTCCCACCCCTGAGCAGGATGGAGCACTCCACACCCAGAAGCATTTGGAAGCCATTGTCTCACTACAAACAAACTAACAGGTAGGTAGCCATCTTAACAGTGAGGGCTGTTTGGGGGTGGGAGGCCTGCACAACAACTCCCACCATGCCCCCTGTCCCACCGCTGAGCAGGATGGAGCACTCCACACCCAGAAGCATTTGGAAGCCATTGTCTCACTACAAACAAACTAACAGGTAGGTAGCCATTTTGCCTGGGAGGGCTGTTTGGGGGTGGGAGGCCTGCACAACAACTCCCGCCATGCCCCCTGTCCCACCCCTGAGCAGGATGGAGCACTCCACACCCAGAAGCATTTGGAAGCCATTCTCTCACTACAAACAAACTAACAGGTAGGTAGCCATCTTAACAGGGAGGGCTGTTTGGGGGGTGGGAGGCCTGCACAACAACACCCACCATGCCCCCTGTCCCACCCCTGAGCAGGATGGAGCACTCCACACCCAGAAGCATTTGGAAGCCATTGTCTCACTACAAACAAACTAACAGGTAGGTAGCCATCTTAACAGGGAGGGGGTTTGGGGATGGGAAGACTGCAGTACTACTCCCAACATGCCCCCTTGTTCCCCAGCTCATCAAGATGGAGCACTCCCTCCCACCCAGATGCATGTGTCAGTCATTGCACTGTCCACTTCAAACTAACAGGTAGGTAGACATATTATGCCCTCTTGTCCCACCCCTGAGCAGGATGGAAGCCTCCAACACACACACACATAGATGTGACACAGATCCAACACAAATGTGAAAACAGAACAGGTAAGTAGCCAGTACATGCACCCAGCCATTCCTCCCAAAAAGCATGGTGCCATATGACACCAGCCCTCTCATCACACAAAAATACACACAGATCCTATTGCCACTCACAATGTGCAGACAGCTAAGCAAATGTAACTGTCACAGCAACCAAAGTGTGACACACCAATTCACATGTAGAAGAAAGTCTGTGCACAATCATGCGCAGCACTGAATGCCATGTGTAAGTGCCATGTGGCCAGAGCAGCAAGGACCAAATGTAAACAAAGAAAGCATGGTTGTCGGTATGAATTCAGATTTGCACATGACATTACAAAGGTATGCATAAGATGACAATGGCCAGTCCATGCTCAGATGTAACGTCTGCCAGGGCAGAGTGATCAACAAAGAGGTGTCACAGAAATGCTTTGTTGCGCTAGTCCCTAGATGGCAACATGTCCCTGTAATCACAAAACATGCACGTGGCGCATGGTATGTTGTGACACCTCACACCATGGACAACTAATGCATGTACCTCAACATCATCTCAGGAGGCACAGTAGTGCGCATACAAACAATGTGATGACTAGTCAACTGTGTGGTGTACAAACAGTGAATAATACACAGTTAACACAAAGCTTGCGGGGTGCACTAAAATGACCATTTCCCATCTGTCCCACAGGTGACCAAGAACTGACTGCAGAGGACAACACCAGCAACCTGCAGAGCCAGTCTCCCCCCCCCCAGGAACATGGACTCTCGGATGTTGACTCCCGGTATTCAGAGGACGAGGAGCTTGGACCCGGCCCATCTGGTGTGCCAGGGCGCAACCGGTCCCAGGACCCCATCGTTCCACCCACCACATCTGCAGCAACACCAACAGCTACGCAGACCACTGCTGTTACGGCCTGTGCGTCCTACACCACCACCACCACCAGTGCTGCCTGCAACACCCTCCCTGTCCCAGAAGATGACCACCCCACACCACCAACTGAGGAGGGCAGGGAGAGGATGCGGGTGCCTACAGTGGTGATGCAACAGGTCTGTGGCAGCAGGGCAGGTGGGAGTGGCAGGGTCACTCACAGACAACCAGAGCCTGGTACCGAAGCCCTGGACAGCATAAACAGAGTCCTTGGGGCATATGAACGGGCCCAGGGACGAACGGCCCAGTCAGAAGAAGATTCCCGCGAGCTCCTCCGGCTGAAGAGGTCCATGGACACCCGCATGGGACAAATTGTGGACCTCCTGGGCCAGATAGTGGCGGCAATGAGGGATAGGCCTGCGCCACAAACAACACCTCCACCTCCCCCTGCTGGGCCGCAGGATGACAGTTCAACATCCTCCCCTGCGGCCACAGAGAGGGGTGAGTCCTCAGACCCCACAGGCCCTACAGCAGAGGCCCCCCCTGCCAAGCGACGAAGGGGCCGTCCCAAGAAATCCCTGGGAGTATCCCATGGCAAAGCACCTGCCAAACGTCAGTCACGGAGCCAGCCATGATGGCAACATTCTGCAGTACTGCATTGACTTTTTGGACTGTCCTTCCCCACACTGCCTTGTGAATGGCATCTGTCTGTTGGACTGGGTCACTACATCAGTGTGGTGACAACTCGATTCTCTCATGTACCATAACTGTCAACTCACTGCTTCACTAATCACCTCAATGTAAATGTTCACCCCCTCATATGTCACCATTGTAAATAAATACACCTCACACACATGTTGTTGTTTCTGCTCCGTCTTTATTCCAGGATGTGCAGTCATCACCATGATTAAAATGTACCACGAGTATGGAATGTATGTAGGCAAGGAGAGGCTGAAGTGACCTAGGAAAACACAACATAACAAGATTCACTAGTCTGGGTGTGGCATCACAGACATCACACAACACATACCATAAAGCTAATACAACATGCACACATCACAATGAGCAACATCAGCTGGTGTCCTGGGATTCCGCAGTGGGCTCAGCAACCACGGACGGTTGGGATATGCAGAGTCACCTAGGTGTGAGAAACACAGATAAACCTTGTAATTATACTGTGGCAGAGGACAGCATGTCACACACACAGCACGCTACTGGACTCTTCATACTCACCCACAATCCATGCACGCTCAGGAAGCAGATTAGCCATGAGCTGTGGTACAATGCTGTTCCGCATGATGTATGAGTCATGGGCTGAGCCTGGAAATTTGGCACACACGTGCATGATGATCATGTCCGCCTGGCACACCACGTGCACATTTATGGAGTGGAAATGTTTTTGATTCCTATAAATGTGCTCCCGTGCCTGTGGTGGAACAAGCCCAACATGGGTGCAATCAATGGCCCCAACAACATGGGGGATGTGTCCAAGGGCATAAAAGTCTCCCTTCACAGCCGCCAATTCAGGAACCCTGGGGAAATGGATATACCTGTCCTTGTATATCATCATGGCGGACAGGACATCACGCAGCACCATGCTGAACATGGGTTGCGACATCCCACCTGCGCTGGACACCGTGTGCTGGAATGATCCAGAGGCAAAAAAATGCAGGGCCGCCATCACCTTAGATGTTGGGGTGAAAGCTGTTGGATATGTTCTGCGAGGCTGCAGGTGGGGCTCCAACATAGCACATAGGTTTTGTAGGGTGGCTCTATCCAGACGGAATTTCCGGATGACCTCCTCATCCTCCATGTCTGCCAGCACTGTGTAGGGACGATGCAGATTTGGTCTCCTCCTAGTTGAGATGAAAGTGGACACATGTCAATTCAATACACCATGAGACGTATACAACATCTTACGTTTTGACTGACACAACGCCAACAATGGCTGTCATCACAATTGAGTTACAGAGCAGCTTACACGTAGGGACACCTTCAGCTACACTACTCGCACACTTGTCCCCTTTCACACAGCAAGTACATCCAAAACAACATCTGACTATGCGAATGCACGTAGGGATATGGCCACATCTAGCATGAGCAGGCCTGAGAGTATTTCATACAGCATATGTGCAAAACTGCAACACCACTGTCTCATACCTAGCTGCTGTACCTGACACACCTTCAGGCGTAAGTTGAACATGGCACACATCAACAACACAATGACCACAGGCTGAGCGTAAACAACAAGTGTGTGCATGATCCAAGAAAACAAGACAGTCAAATCTGCACATTCTACATTAAGACATACATCACTGTGATTTTCACAGCACTTTCACACATTGACATGTGTACACATTTGAGAGTCCATAACAACACTGTTCTGTGTACATGCCATCAATATCACAAGTGACATGTGAGTGAGTACATGCCAATGTACTACATGGCATACACAAACATGGCATGTGTAGTCAGCAGTGTGTTAAATGTTACACTGGCATTGTGTGCACAGTGATGTGCCATTAATCATGTGGCCACTGTGCACTGTTGATGACTGCCCATTGGCCATTGACACAGCATGATGTGTCCATAGGTGCTGACAAAGTGCTCCGCCACCCAAATCATGATCACTCACGTCAATGTATGGCACCCAAATTGCAGAAGCTACCGCCTGCCACCAGCGGTGTGTCACCACCAATCCCTAGAACACAATTGCGGTAGTGAGAGATATATATGTATTGCCAAATGGCAGTTGGCATGCTCCACCACCCAAATCACGGTCACAGGCACCAATGTATGGCACCCAAATCGCGGAAGCTACCGCCTGCCACAAGCGATGTGTCACCACCAATCCCTAGAACACAATCACGGTAGTGAGAGATATATATGTATTGCCAAATGGCAGTTGGCATGCCCCGCCATCCAAATCACGGTCACAGGCACCAATGTATGGCACCCAAATCGCGGAAGCTACCGCCTGCCACCAGCGGTGTGTCACCACCAATCCCTAGAACACAATCGCGGTAGTGAGAGATATAAAGGTATTGCCAAATGGCGGTTGGCATGCTCCGCCACCCAAATCACGGTCACAGGCACCAACGTATGGCACCCAAATCGCGGAAGCTACCGCCTGCCACCAGGGGTGTGTCACCACCAATCCCTAGAACACAATCGCGGTAGTGAGAGATATATATGTATTGCCAAATGGCGGTTGGCATGCTCCGCCACCCAAATCAAGGTCACAGGCACCAATGTATGGCACCCAAATCGCGGAAGCTACCGCCTGCCACCAGCGGTGTGTCACCACCAATCCCTAGAACACAATCGCGGTAGTGAGAGATATATATGTATTGCCAAATGGCGGTTGGCATGCTCCGCCACCCAAATCACAGTCACAGGCACCAATGTATGGCACCTAAATCGCGGAAGCTACCGCCTGCCACCAGCGGTGTGTCACCGCCAATGCCCATGCCCATGCCCTTGCAGCCAATGGGAACCGCAATTGCGGTAGCCTAATGCAATTTTGAAAATCGCGGAAGGCGTGCTCCGCCACCGCGGGGCCGGTCATTGGATGCAATTGAAAGATGCACAACCGCGGTAGCGCCCGCCTGGCCCCTGCGGTGTGTCACCGCCAATGCCCATGCCCTTGCAGCCAATGGGAACCGCAATCGAGGTAGCCTAATGCATTTTTGAAAATTGCGGAAGGCGTGCTCCGCCACCGCGGAGCCGGTCATTGGATGCATTTGAAAAAGGCTGACCTGGCACACCAATTGCAGCAGCTTGGAACCACTGAAACTGCCCCAGGGGGCTATATATGTGGGAGAGAGCCTCACATTTCCACAGCTTCCAGAGACTGCTGCCTGAGACCCCTCAGCACCACCTGCTGCTGTCTCCAGGGACTGCTGCCTGCCACCCCTCAGCACCACCTGCTGCTGTCTCCAGGGACTGCTGCCTGCCACCCCTCAACACAAACTGCTGCTGCTGCTGTCACCTGGCCACAGTGATGGCGAGGACTGAGAAGACCCAGGCCAGTCCCTTCACCAGCGAGGAGCTGGAGGTCCTGGTGGACGAGGTGCTCACATAGTATCCAAGGCTATATGGTGCCCCAAATGTCGTGGCAAGTCTTCAACAGTGTGAGTGAGAGTGCAGGGGGGGCACACATGAAGTTGAGCTGCTGCAGTATGTGCCTGGGAGTGTGGGGTTATGTCATGCACTGCCTAGCACGCTTTCTCCAAGGGGAAGGGGTGTGTAGCCTATTTCACACGTTTCCCTGCCTGCACATCAAGATTTGAGGGACATGGATTGTCTTGTCGGCCATACAGTGACGCAGCAAGTTGGTAATGCAGGAGTAAGGACAGTGATTGCTAGTGTGAATGGCTGTGTGGTTCCCTGTTGTCCTTCTCAGTGTGAGCCCACCTGGCCTGCACAGTCACCGCCCAAACTGACAAGGACACATCACTGAAGGTACAGAGTGTTACACGTGTCTTTTTTTCTTTACTCTCCTTCAATGAGCCATCTCAGCCCTGTAGCTTGCACACGACAGGCCTTGTGAGAAGGGTGTGGGTTTGTGAGATCATGTCCCTCAATGTGACCTCCATGACACAGTGAGCCATTCACAGGGCAAGGATATTGAGGGCTGCACAGTGTTGGACACAGTGAGTCTAACCCCCAACATATGTTGATATGTAATGTATGTCTTGCTCTACCTAACAATGGACAGTAGATGTGGGCAGACTAGACATGGCTTCATGTGCTGGCATCCTGCATGTGTATGAGATGGGCAGGTACTGTGTCCACCCTCACACCTGCATGCATTTACATGTTATTCTCCCATCCTGATGTACCATGTGAGATGCATTCTTGTCTCTGTGAGACATATCTGTGGATTTGGTATGAGTCAGTATCATGCCACTGTACTGAGAGATATTGGTACATAACACTGTGTCACTGATGTTTTCCCCCTCTTGTCTCCCATGCCTGCAGCTCAAAGTACACCAGGGTAAGGCTGTGTGGAGGGCATGCAAGGTGCGGGCTCTGGGTGTCTCAAACTGACGGCTCACCCACTGCCACAAGAGGTGGGATGACATCTGCCGGCTGAGCAAGAACGTGGCGGAGATGACGTTGGGTCTGCTCCCTCGGACTGGCAGGTTGGCGCGGCGCAGCATGACACCACTGATGGCCCGCATTTTGGCCGTGACACAGCCTGAGCTGGATGCACATTTAAAGGAGCATCAGCAGCAAGCTAGGGGTGAGTATTCTGGGAAGAGTGACTTTGGCTTTGAGTGGCTGCATGTGTTCACAGCCTGGGACAGCGCTGGGCTATGTGATGTTGGTAGTGTGATGCAGTGGCTTGTAAGTGGCCTCTGTGCTGGGTGCAGCTGTAATGCATTTGCCCTACCTGTACTTCCTAGTGTGATTTGAGTACTGAGCATTGACATTGCATTCTGAGTCATGGGCTTCAGGTATCGTCTGCATTGGGGTAGTCTGGGAAATCACATGGAAGGGAACGGCAGTGTGCCTAATCTGAGTGTGCTTTCATCAATGCGTGCATTGCCTGACCTCAGATTTGTGAGGCTTAGACATCTGACGCCAATGTGCTACAGTACTTGTGCCGCACAGTACAACATGGTGGATGGCATGAGCTCATGGCCATTGTGGACTGCTATGTTGGAGTCTGTATCTGGGTTGTCCCCTTCTGCTCCATCCAGATATGACAGTGGCAACATGTTGTGGGGTTCATCCTTGCCCACATCAGGGCCCTAGGTGTGCTCAGAGCTATTTGTGTGTCTGGTTGAATGGAGCCACCGGCAGGATATTGTGCTGTGTGGTCATCACATGGCTCACTTATGCCTGGTTTTCTTGTTTACACGCACTGTCCGAGTTCTAAATTGAGGGTGCACAATGTCATAGCACAGGGTGGTGTTCAACATGTAGATTTCTTCATCTTCAGTGATGTTTTGCTTGCATATGTTTGTTCTGTTGATGCCAATGAACTGACCCTACATCTCTCTCTCTCATGCAGCATCTCCCGTGGGCACGGAAGGACAGGGGACGGACACCAGTGGTGAGGCATCAAGCACAACAGCTGCACACGGGCACAGTGACACAGATGTGACCAGCGCCTCGGATGGGGGCAGGAGTCTGCTGGAGGAATCACAGCCAGAGACGCAAAGCTCAACGTCATCTGACGCCAGCGGTGACGCATCCATTTTGGCGGGCACAGGGAACGGGGACTCTGCCTCCTCTTCCACCGCACAGCGTCCAGTGCCCACCCTCCCAGCTACTTCCACTGTTGCTGCCCGTGTTTGCACCAGTAAGCAGGGAAGAGTGTCCTTCACCCCAGGCACTGCTGCCCCTGCCCATGTCCCAACTGCTGTGGACCTTTTGCGCCAGCTGTGTGTGGGCCAGACAGCTCCAAGGCAGATTCACCCACAACCTCAACTCCCATCCAAAGCCCTGTGAAGCAGGGAAATGCGGGCACTGTAGGGGGAAAACCTGGTAAACAGGGGATGGAGGGGCAAAGGCAAGGCCAGGCCAAGCGAACAGCTGGATCCAGCATGTCCCCAGAGGGAGGGCCACCGTCTGCACCTGATGCAGCTTTGGTGGTGAGTGTGCCTGTTGTGGCCGCCCCACCTCCCACTCCTACCAAGACCACACTTCCATATCGAATCCCCAAGAAGTGGAAAGGTACCCCTCCACATTCTCCCTCCCACACTGTGTCTCATGGCAGCATATCTCCGCCTCCACGGGCCACCACATCACCCGGTCCAAGCAGCCCTCCAGCTCCCAAAGCCACTGATGCCTCAAGCTCAGCTGGTCTGCTCTCTCCCATGTCCAGTCCTCCAACTGGCCCAGCACTCAGCCAACTCCCAGTCAGACTGACAGACAAGTCTGAGGCTAAATCCCCCTCACACACCTGTCTCTCCCACAGCGGTGCCTGTACTGCCCATTGTTATCCCCCTAGCTGTGTTGCTGACCATGACTGTGTACAGTCTCACACATTCCCTGTGCAGCTTCTCATGTACCTACTCTGCTGTTTGGACTGGCCACTGGCCTTGCTGTACATTGCTGTGTTTGCCCATTCCCTGTGCAGCTTTTCATGTACCCACTCTGCTGTTTGGACTAGCCACTGGCCTTGCTGTACATTGCTGTGTTTGCCCATTCCCTGTGCAGCTTCTCATGTACCTACTCTGCTGTTTAGACTGGCCACTGGCCTTGCTGTACATTGCTGTGTTTGCCCATTCCCTGTGCAGCTTCTCATGTACCTACTCTGCTGTTTGGACTGGCCACTGGCCTTACTGTACATTGCTGTGTTTGCCCATTCCCTGTGCAGCTTCTCATGTACCTACTCTGCTGTTTGGACTGGCCACTGGCCTTACTGTACATTGCTGTGTTAGCCCATTCCCAGTGCAGCTTCTCATGTACCTTCTCTGCTGTTTGGACTGGCCACTGGCCTTACTGTACATTGCTGTGTTTGCCCATTCCCTGTGCAGCTTCTCATGTACCTACTCTGCTGTTTGGACTGGCCACTGGCCTTACTGTACATTGCTGTGTTTACCCATTCCCTGTGCAGCTTCTCATGTACCTACTCTGCTGTTTGGACTGGCCACTGGCCTTGCTCTTGTCTACTTTTTATGCCTATCTGTGACATTTGTAATAAAGACTGTTGCTCCTGTTGTCTGCTTTGTCAGTCTCCTTGCTAAATAAAGGGTTTTCTGTGTGGGTATGGTTTAATGTGACACATGCTCTGTATGCCACTTTAACGTTGCCAGTTGCTAGTTTCACTATTTCAGAGTTTGGCTGCGGTGAGAGG
Organism: Calotriton arnoldi; assembly: GCA_963921515.1. NCBI lineage: Eukaryota > Metazoa > Chordata > Amphibia > Caudata > Salamandridae > Calotriton > Calotriton arnoldi. The sequence continues at coordinate 883,857 of CAWUFW010007868.1, read as the reverse complement.
CACTTCAGTTCTACTTGACTCTGAGGCTTGGGGTGCACTGATGGTTGTTTGTGATGATCTACTGTTATCCTAATGATTCTATGTTCAGGTTTGCTAAATTGTACACATGTCATGTTAGGATGCACTACCAGCACAGAGTGGGATTCTATCCACAGGATTGCAGGCAGGCTGGCCAGGGTCATCATGTATGTGTGATCTTACTTTATGTGTGCCCAGCAGTGTAGGTGTATAGTCATCTTGTGATGGTCAGTCATCCTAGTCACATGGGTTACTTTCAATGTGTGCACTTGGGTGGTCAGGAAGTGTGCAGTGTGGAGGGGGTGACTTTGTCGTGAGTGTTGATGTGTGTGTGCACCTGCAATGTCAACTACACACATGTGTCACCCAGGAGTAGGGTGCCTGTTTGTGTAATTGTTCAGCCCTGTGATTGTGTGGTGCACATGTGTGTGTTGTATGTTGTGCACTGTGCAGTGTGTTGGTGTGTCCTTGCAGTTCTGGCTGACTCCTACTTGTTGTTTTTGCCAATTGTGAGTATGCAGAGTATGTGACTGGCAAGTCAGTGTTGTGTTTTGTTGATCATCCATGTGTCTTGATGCTGTTTGTACTCACTGTGCATCCCTGCTCAGCCACACTGACATTGTGGGTGTGTTTTCTCATGCATTGCTGTCACATGGGGCTTTATTGCCTCCAGTATGGCATGTGGTGTGTGGTGTCATACCATCCCCTATCTGTGCTTCAGATGCCTACCCATTGTGAGTCTGCACTCCATCTATTTGTGTATGGTACACTCCTGCCATGTCCACTACTGACGTACACACCACTTCACTTTCATGTCAGCTGTCCCCTTGGTTTGCCTGTGTGTGTGCCTCCCCATCACTTCATTTGTAACACTGTGCTTTGTGGTGCAGATCTTTGCACAGGACCAATGTGCCACTCAGGACATTTTCCCTATTGGTTATATGTTATTTTCTTGTACTGTTTAGCAGTCATGGTTGCTCATATGCAGTTCAACTGTTTGTGCTGCACAGTCCTCTGGTCAAGTTGTTTCCACTTTGGTGTCCCAGACTTGTGCATCTGTGGGTGTTGGGTTAGGTGTATGTGTGTTTGCTGAGGTACTGCTTCACTTCCTGAGTGTGATGTTGTCAGTGTGCTGTTTTGATTGTTGTTGTGGGTGTTCATGGTGTGTCACTCATGTCTGTGTGGGACTGGTATGTTTGGTGTGCACACACTGCTTGGTGTGCATGCAGTGCTGTGGGTGTATGTTGCCTTGTCCTTGCCTGGTGTGCATCCCCTGATGTCCTGCTGTGTTTGCAATGTGATTTATTGGCATGTGCTTCTGTTGTGTGTTTGATGTGGCTGTGTGCAGTGTTTGGGCTGTGTTGTCTCTTGCAGATGACAGATGCTCTGTGTGTGGTGTTCTATTTGCATGTCAGTGTGTGTGTTTTGTTGGTGTGGTGTGTTTCATTCAGATGTGTGTTGCCAGTGTGGTGTGCCTTACTTGTGTGTCTGTCACATGAACTTAGGTCTATTCTAGTTCCTGTGCTTGTGTTAGGTGCGTCCTTGTTGTTTTCTCCTCTCATATCTGAGCTGTCTCTTGTCAGTCTTGTGCATGTGCAGGCATGTGGTACACTGTGACATCATGTTGACTTGATGGGTGGTGTGGTATGTCTGTCTGTGTGTCATTGTAGGCCCATTTCTCCCAGTTTGTGTCCATGATTGTTTTGTGATGGTGCACTTCTTGTCTGTGTTGTGGTATGTTGTCTGTGCATTGTTCCTGACTGATGGGGTTGTGCACTCCTGTTCTGTCTGTGCTCCCATTGCCTTTCCACAGTTTGGCTGCACAGTTCATGTCTGGTCTTGTTGTGCTTCTGTGTGTGTTTTAGTTGAGTTATGTGTTTGGCTGTTGTTTTTGTGCAGACATTGGTTCTGGCATCCCTGTGTGTGTGTGATGTTTGTGGGTGCCCCCAGGGAGTGTGATTGTTTGTCTGTGTATTGACTGGACTTTATTGACACCCTTCTGTGTGTCTGGCACTGGTGTTGTGTGCTGCAGGTGTGATGGGGGGTATGTGTGAAGATTCCTACTTGTGTTTGACAGTCATGGAGTGTGTCAATGGGCCCTGTGTGTTGTGCTGCTGACATGCTCCTGTCAAGTAGTTGGATACATATGTGTGGCTGTTCACTGTTTGACTTCAGGGCCTTCCTTTCATCCCTGTGCCTATCCATGGGTTGCCTTGCTGTCTCCCTGAGTTGTTGCACTGAGGTGACTGTGGTTTGACTTCACTCACTGTGCCAGCCATGTGTGATTTGATGGGCTGAGGGTGTTCTTATATATTCCTTGTCTTGCATGTGATGTACACATGCTTGGTAGTTAGCTCCTTGGCCTTCCAATTGTGGGCACCTCACTTTAGCTTTCCTATATGTTGTACTCCATTGCTGCTGGCATGTGGTCTGTGTATGTGGCTGTGTGTCAGTGTGGGGTATGTCTGTGTGACTTGGCAGGCTGTGTGTCCAGTGGAGTGATTGTTCATTATCTGTGTGTGTGTGCATTTTCTGCTTGGACTCAGTTTTCTTGCCATGTGTGTGGTGTTGTTGTGGTGTGTGGGTTGCCCTGGCCCTGTGCTTCTGTGCTGTGTGTTCCTCTGCAGCCACTCCTGCTGTGGCTGTCTCCCTAGTTGTTTGGTGTGTGGTGCAGGGTGTGGGTTCACCTGGCTTGTTGTTGTGCATGGGGGAGCACAGGAGGGGCACATGGCATGTCCCTTCATGGGGGGGGGGGCCTGGTGTGTGGAGGGTGGAGGTGTGGCCCTGTGGTCTTTGTGCACTACCCATGCCTGGCGCTGGCCCTGCCTTCTGCATTGTGCGCATGTTTTCCCGCGTTTTCACCGCTGCGGTGACGTGACCGGGACATTACTTCATGATCGCGGTGGATGGGTGACCTGGATGCGGAGGGGTGATTTGGTGACAGGTAGGACATGTGTGGGTACACTTGTGGATGTGTTCCTGTCCCCACCAGGGTGTCTGGTGTGGACAGGAACCCTAGATCAGCCCATGCGTTGTGTGTTGTGGTTGTGTGCGGAGTTGTGTTGTTGCGTACCTGCGGCGTCGTCCGCGACGGGCCATGAGTTGCTGGTGATGTATCAGGTACAGCGCCGGGAAGACATGCAAAGCTGGGTCCATTGCGCTCGGGACCGGGCGGTTGGGACCGGGGATCAGGTTTAGCGCTCCGCTGTGATGCTTCCGCCGTCTCTGGTTGGGCGGTTTCTCCGCTGCGGTGCGACTGGCTGTTTGGGGCATCCTGATTTGTACGGCGGTTGGGACGTCATTCCGCACGGCGGTGAGTCTCCATTGGCTCCCACCGCCGCGGTGGCGGGCGCACTTTGATGGCGGTTAGCGTCGCACCGCGCCGGACGGGAAATGGGCTACGTTTGGCCATCCTAATATGGCGGGCGTGAGGTCCGCTGCTGGCGTGCGGAAAAAAGCATTTTCCGCCAGCTCTGTGGTGGTGCCTCCGACCGCCATCGTAATAGGCCCCTAAGAGAGGTGCAGAAAGAGGCAAGTGAGGTTCAGAAAGAGGCAAAAGATGTGCAGAAACAGGCAAGAGAGGTGCAGAAGGAAGCAAAAGAGGTGCAGAAAGAGGAAAAGGAAGTACATACAGAGGCAAGAGAGGTATAGAAAGTGGCAAGAGAAGTGAAGAAAGAGGCAACAGGGGTGCTGAACGAGGCAAGAGAGGTACAGAAAGAGGGACGAGGGGTGCAGAAAGAGACAATATGTGTGCAGAAAGAAACAAGAGAGGTGCAGAAAGAAGCAAGCGAAGTGCAGAAAGAAGCAACAGAGGTGCAGAAAGTGGTAAGAGGGGTACAGAAAGAGGCAAGAGAAGTGCAGAAAGAAGCAACAGAGTTGCAGAAAGAGGCACAAGCAGTTTAGAAAGAGGCAAGAGAGGTGCAGAAAGAAGTAAGAGATGCACAGAAAGAGGGAAGAGGGGTGCAGAAATTAGCAAGAGGGTTGCAGAAAGAAGCAAGAGAGATACAGAAAGAAGCAGGAGAAGTGCAGAAAGAGGCCATAGAGGTACATAAAGAGGCAAGAGAAGTGCAGAAAGAGGCAAGAGAGGTGCAGAAAGAGGGAAGACTAGTGCTAAAAGAGGCAAGAGGGGTGCAGAAAGAAGCAAGAGAGGTGCAGCAAAGAAGAAAAAGAGAAGTACAGATAGAAGAAACAGAAGTGCAGAAAGAAGCCATAGAGGTACACAAAGAGGCAAGAGAAGTGCAGAAAGAGGCAAGAGAGGTGCAAAAAGAGGCAAATGATGTGCAGAAAGAGGAAAGAAGGGTGCAGAAAAGGCAGGAGGGGTGCAGAAATAAGCATGAGGGATGAAGAATGAAGCAAGAAAAGTGATGAAAGAGACAAGAGAGTTGCAGAAAGGAACAAGAGAGGTGCAGAAAGAGGCAAGAGAGGTACAGAAAGAGGCAAGACAGGTGCAGAAAGAGGCAAGATAGGTGCAGAAACAGGCAACAGGGGTGCAGAAAGAGGGAAGAGGGTGCAGAAAGAGGCAAAAAGGGTGCAGAAAGAGGGAAGGGGGTTTAGAAAGAAACAAGAGAGGTGCAGAAAAAAAGGAAGAGGGGTGCAGAAAGAATAAAGAGAGGTGCAGAAAGAGGCAAGTGAGGTGCAGAAAGAGGCAACAGAGGTGCAGAAAGAGGTAAGAGAGGTGCAGAAACAGGCAAGAGACGTGCAGAAAGAGGCAAGGGAAGTGCAGAAAGTAGCAACAGAGGTGTAGAAAGAGGCAAGAGAATTTCATAAAGAGGCAAGAGAGGTGTAGAAAGACGCAAGAGAAGTGCATAGAGAAGCAACAGCACTGCAGAAAGAGGCAAGAGAAGTACAGAAAGAGGCAAGAGAGGTGCAGAAAGAGGCAAGAGAGGTGCAGACAGAGGGAAGAGGGGTGCAAAAAGAGGCAAGAGGGTTACAGAAAAAAGCAAGAGAGGTACAGAAAGAAAGAAGCACGAGAAGTACAGAATGAACGAACAGAGGTGCAGAAAGAGGCAAGAGAAGTGCATAATGAAGCAGCAGAGGTGCCGAAAGAGGCAAGAGAAATGCAGAAAAGGCCGGAAAGGTGAAGAAACAGGCAAGAGAGGTGCAGAAAGAGGGAACAGGTGTGCAGAAAGAGGCAAAAATGGTGCAGAAAGAGTTAAGATGGGAGCAGAAAGAAGCAAGAGAGGTGCAGAAAGAAGCCAGAGAAATGCAGAAAGAAAGAAGAGAGGTGCAGAAAGAAGCAACAGAGGCGCAGAAAGAGTGGTACAGAAAGAGGCAAGAGAAGTGCAGAAAGAAGCAACAGAGGTGTAGAAAGAGGCAAGAGAAGTGCAGAAAGAGGCGAGAGGTGCAGAAAGAGGGAAGAGAAGTGCAGAAAGAGGGAAAAGGGGTACAGAAAGAGGCAAGAGGGATACAGAAAAAAGCAAGAGAGGTACAGAAAGAAAGAAGTAAGAGAAGTGCAGAATGAACGAACAGCGGTGCAGAAAGAGGCAAGAGAAGTACATAATGAAGCAACAGAGGTGCCGAAAGAGGCAAGAGAAATGCAGAAAAGGCCAGAAAGGTGAAGAAACAGGCAAGAGAGGTGCAGAAAGAGGGAACAGGTGTGCAGAAAGAGGCAAAAGAGGTGCAGAAAGAGGTAAGAGGGGTGCAGAAAGAAGCACGAGAGGTGCAGAAAGAAGCAAGAGAAATGCAGAAAGAAGCAAACAGAGGTGCAGAAAGAGGCAAGTGAACTGCAGAAAGAGGCAAGATAGGTGCAGAAAGATACATGTGAGGTGCAGAAAGAGGGAAGAGGGTTGCAGGAAGAGGCAAAAGGGGTGCAGAAAAAAGCAAAAGAGGTGCAGAAAGAAGCAAGAGAAACACAGAAAGAACCAACAGAGGTGCAGAAAGAGGGAAGAGGGGTGCAGAAAGAGGCAAGAGGGGTGCAGAAAGAGGCAAGAGGAATGCAGAAAGAAGCAAGAGAGGTGCAGAAAGAATCAAAAGAAGTGCAGATAGAAGCAACTGAGGTGCAGAAAGAGGCAAGAGAGGTGCAGAAAGAGGCAAGAGAGGTGCAGAAAGAGGGAGAAGGAGTGCAGAAAGAAGCAAGAGGGGTGCAGAAAGAAGCAAGAGAGGTGCAGAAAGAAGCAAGAGAAGTGCAGAAAGAAGCAGCAGAGTTGCAGAAAGAGGCAAGAGAAGTGCAGAAAGAGGCTAGAGAGGTACAGGAAGGGGCAAGAGAGGTGCAGAAGGAGGATAGAGGGTTGCAGAATGAGGCAAGAGAAGTGCAGAAAGAAGCAACAGAGGTGCAGAAAGAGGCAACAGAAGTACAGAAAGAGGCAAGAGAGTGCACAAAGAGACAAGAGAGGTACAGAAAGAGGGAAGACTAGTGCAGAAAGGGGCAATAGGAGTGCAGAAAGAGGCAGGAGAAGTGCAGAAAAAAGCAACTGAAGTGCAGATAGAGGCAAGAGAAGTGCAGACAGAGGCAAGAGAGGTGCAGAAAGAAGCAAGAGAAGTGCAGAAAGATGTAAGAGGGGTGCAGAAAGAAGCAAGAGAAGTGCAGAAAGGGGCAAGAGAGGTGCTGAAAGAAACAAGAGAAGTGCAGAAAGAGGCAAGGGAGGTGCAGAAAGAGGCAAGAGAGGTGCAGAAAGAGGAAGAAAGGTACAGAGAGGAAAAAAGGTGCAGAAAGAGGCAAGAGAGGTACAGAAAGAGGCATGAGAAGTGCAGAAAGAAGCAACAGAGCTGCAGGAAGAGGCAAGAGAAGTGTAGAAAGAGGCAAGAGAGGTGCAGAAAGAGGCAAGAGAGGTGCAGGAAGAGGGGGGTAGAAAGAGGGCAGAGGGGTGGAGAAAGAGGCAAGAGGGGTGCCAACAGAACCAACAGAGGTGCAGAAAGAGGCAAGAGAAGTACAGAATGAAGCAACAGAGGTGCCGAATAGCAAGATAACTGCAGAAAGAGGCAAGAAATGTGCAGAAACAGGCAATAGAGGCACAGAAAGAGGGAACAGGGGTGCAGAAAGAGGCAAGAGAGGTACAGAAAGAAGGAAGAAGGGTGCAGAAAGAAACAGGAGAGTAGCAGAAAAAAGCAAGAGAGGTGCATAAAGAAGCAAGATAAACACAGAAAGAAGCAAGAGAAATGCAGAAAGAGACAAGAGAGGTGCAGAAAGAGGCAAGAGAAGTGCAGAAAGAGGCAAGATAGGTGCAGAAAGAAGCAAGAGAAATGCAGAAAGAGGCAACAGAAGTACAGAAAGAGGAAGAAAGTTGCAGAAAGAAGCAAGAGAAGTGCAGAAAGAACCAACAGAGGTGCAGAAATAGGCAAGAGAAGTACAGAATGAACCAACAGAGGTGCTGAATAGGCAAGAGAACTGCAGAAAGAGGCAAAAAAGGTACAGAAACAGGCAAGAGAGGCGCAGAAAGAGGGAACAGGGGTACAGCAAGAGGCAAGAGAGGTGCAGAAAGAAGGAAGAGGGGTGCAGAAAGAAACAGGAGAGGAGCAGAAAAAAAGCAAGAGAGGTGCAGAAAGAAGCAAGAGAAATACAGAAAGAAGCAAGAGAAGTGCAGAAAGAGACAAGAAAGGTGCAGAAAGAGGCAAGAGAAGTGCAGAAAGAGGCAAGAGAGGTGCATAAAGAAGCAAGAGTAATGCAGAAAGAGGCAACAGAAGCACAGAAAGAGGAAGAAAGTTACAGAAAGAAGCATGAGAAGTGCAGAAAGAAGCAACAGAGGTACAGAAGGAGGCCTACTTCAACTGTACCTTTCCACAGACTAATCCTTCTCCCAAGATGTCTTAACCCCTTCGGTGCTCATGACGGCCCCCGGCCATCATGAGTCACGGTGGGCGTGTGCGCACGACGGCCGGGGGCCGCCCGAACCACGCCCAAGAATGGAATGTCCAGCACCGCGGCGGAATTCGCACTGCAGCCAAGGTGTTAAACCTCACTTTTCTCTTAAAGGTTCACTATTACACAAATTATTACATTTTAAATACTTGAACCGCTCTTATTGTACCCCACAACTTTTATATATTAAATGGATCCCTCCAAACCCCATAACTGCCTTAAATGTGCGACAGAACATGCAGACTTTGCCCATGTGGCCTGGAATTCTGCGGTTATTTTGAGATGTTGGAAAGAGATATTTTGCATCTTATCAGTTATGATTGAGATTATTCTTGAACCATCTCCGCTATTAGCCTTACTCGGCTATGTTCTTCCACTGCCAAGTGTTCGGAGATTTACGGGCATCACTTTACTGCTGGCTAAGCGTCAGGTCTCTATACACTGGGGTGCGGCCTCCTGTCCCACAATCAAGCAGTGGATACGAGATATGACTGAGTGTGATACCTCCAGTGACATATATGCATCACTCCAACCCCCTGCCGCCAGGCCTAGGTGCATCTGGCAGCCATTGAAAACATACCTGCAAACAGCCCCACTAGAGGATGAGGCACCGCCATTTTGAGTGAGCAACATCCAGGATGGCATCTGGAAGCATTTGTTGGGAGGAGACAGTGTGTCAGTTGCATAAACTGAGAGGGTAGTTTAGATGCTGGCTACCTGAGCACTGTTGATGTGGGTGGGACGGATGCACGTTTAATCCACCGAGTGCGAGGAATGGGAAATGTCCTGGTGGGACTAGATTGTGCATTAAATGTAAGGTGACTACGAGACATGATCTTGATGTAATGTAACACAATGGCAAATGAGAAAAGATGCCTCAATATGTAATGGATCAATGCAAGTTTTCTCTTTTTACATATGAATGAGACTCAGTTGGTTTACTGATGTTTGAATGTGCAATGTTATATACTATGCATTTTGAAAACTAATAAAAAACATTTAGAAATAAAAAAAAGGTTCACTATTTATCGACTGCTCAGAAAGTTAGGCCTACCAAATTTAAAAGATCAATCCTAACCATATCACTGTTGTAAGTCTCACCAAGTTTGTGAAGGTATGCATGTGTGTGTCTGTGCTTTTACCTAATGATATGTTACATAATAATAAACATACAAATACTTGAATACCTGTGTTTCAAACAGCATACTCTGTAAATTTGTGCACAAGAAGTGGTATATATTTCTTTCTGCTCATAATACAGGGCACATGTGTATTCAATAGCATTTGAGGGGCTCTATAACACCTAGATATGTAAGACATGTCTGCCTGTGCAACCGAATGACAGAGCAGAACTGAGAAGATTTGACCACCTATAGGAGAAGCTACCCACTTTTTAAGCTACCATCTTCAGATGCATAAAACATGTGAGAATACATGTACAAGTAGACATACACTTTGGTCACGAGAGCACGCAGACCTTTAAACTTGACAGCGTGCACTTCCCATTTGAGTACAGAAAGAGGCGAGAGAAGTACAGTAAGAGGTAAGAGAAGTACAGAAAAAAATAAGAGATGTGCAGAAAGAGGCAAGGGAAGTGTAGAAAGAGGCAAGAGAAGTGCAGAAAGGTACAAAAGAAGTGCACAAAGAGGCAAGAGAGTGCAGAAAGAAGAGAGATGCAGAAAGAAGCAAGAGAGGTGCAGAAAGAGGATGAAAGGTGCATAAAGAAGCAAGAGAAGCACAGAAAGAGGCAATAGAAGTGCAGAAAGAGGAAGAAAGATGCAGAAACAAGCAAGGAAAAAGCAGAAAGCGGCAAGAGAAATGCAGAAAGAGTAAGAAAGGTGCAGAAAGAACCAAGAGAAGTGCAGAAAGAAGCAAGAGAGGTGCAGAAAAAAGCAAGAAAAGTGATGAAAGACAAGAGAGTTGCAGAAAGAAACAAGAGAGGTGTAGAAAAACTCAAGAGAGGTGCAGAAAGAAACAAGAGAAGTGTAGAAAGAGGCAAGTGAGGTGCAGAAAGAGGCAATAGAGGTGCAGAAAGAGGCAAGACAGGTGCAGAAACAAGCAAGAGAAGTGCAGAAAGAGGCAAGAGAGGTACAGAAACTGGCAACAGGGATGCGGAAAGAGGGATGAGGGGTGCAGACAAAGTCAAGAGGGGTACAGAAAGAGGGAAGAGGGGTATAGAAAGAAACAAGAGAGGTGCAGAAAGAAGTAAGAGAGGTACAGAAAGAGGCAATTGAGGTGAAGAAAGAGGCAACATAGGTGCAGAAACAGGCAAGAGAGGTGCAGAAACAGGCAAGAAAAGTGCAGAAAGAGGCAAGAGAAATGCAGAAGGAAGCAACAGAGGTGCATAGAGAGGCAAACGAAGTGCATAAAGAGGCAAGAGGGGTATAGAAAGAGGCAAGAGAAGTGAAGAAAGAGGCAAGAGAGGTGCTGAATGAGGCAAGAGAGGTACAGAAAGAGGATGGAGGGGTGAAGAAAGAGGCAATAGATGTGCAGAAAGAAACAAGAAAGGTGCAGGAAGAAGCAAGAGAAGTGCAGAAAGAAGTAACAGTGGTGCAGAAAGAGGCAAGAGGGGTACAGAAAGAGGCAAGAGAAGTGCAGAAAGAAGCAACAGAGTTGCAGAAAGAGGCACAAGCACCGCAGAAAGAGGCAAGAGAGGTGCAGAAAGAAGCAAGAGAGGCACAGAAAGAGGGGTGCAGAAAGAGGCAAGAGGGTTGCAGAAAGAAGCAAGAGAGATACAGAAAGAAGCAGGAGAAGTGCAGAAAGAAGCCATAGAGGTACATAAAGAGGCAAGAGAAGTGCAGAAAGAAGCAATAGAGGTACAGAGAGAGGCAAGAGAAGTGCAGAAAGAGGCAAGAGAGATACAAAAAGAGGCAAGAGAGGTGCAGAAAGAGGGAAGAAGGGTGCAGAAAGAGGCAGGAGGGGTGCAGAAATAACCATGAGAGATGCAGAAAGAAGCAAGAAAAGTGATGAAAGAGACAAGAGATTTACAGAAAGAAACAAGAGAGGTGCAGAAAAAACAAGTGAGGTGCAGAAAGAGGCAAGAGAGGTGCAGAAAGAGGCAAGACAGGTGCAGAAAAAGGCAAGAGAAGTGAAGAAAAAGGCAATAGAGGTGCAGAAACAGTCAACAGGGGTGCAGATAGAGAGAAGAGGGGTGCATAAAGAGGCAAGAGGGGTGCAGAAAGAGGGAAGAGGGGTGTAGAAAGAAACAAGAGAGGTGCAGAAAAAAGAGAGAGGGGCAGAAAGAGGCAAGTGAGGTGCTCAAAGAAGCAACAGAGGTGCAGAAAGAGGCAAGAGAGGTGCAGAAACAGGCAAGAGAAGTACAGAAAGCGGCAAGAGAAGTGCAGAAAGAAGCAACAGAGGTGTAGAAAGAGACAAGAGAAGTGCATAAAGAGGCAAGAGAGGTGTAGAAATATGCAAGAAAAGTGCAGAAAGAGGCAAGAGAGGTGCTGAAAGAGGCGAGAGAGGTGCAGAAAGAGGGAAGACTAGTGCAGAAAGAGACAAGAGGAGCGCAGAAAGAGGCAAGAGAAGTGCAGAAAAAAGCAACAGAAGTGCAGATAGAGGCAAGAGAAGTGCAGAAAGAGGAAAGAAAAGTGCAGAAAGAGGCAAGAGAGGTACAGAAAGAGGGAAGAGGGGTGTAGAAAGAAACAAGAGAGGTGCAGAAAGAAATAAGAGAGGTGCAGAAAGAGGCAAGTGGGGTGCAGAAAGAGGCAAAAGATATGCAGAAACAGGCAAGAGAGGTGCAGAAACAGGCAAGAAAAGTGCAGAAAGAGGCAAGCGAAGTGCAGAAGGGAGCACCAGAGGTGCAGAAAGAGGGAAAAGAAGTACATAAAGAGGCAAGAGAGGAAAAGAAAGAGGCAAGAGAAGTGAAGAAAGAGGCAAGAGAGGTGCTGAACGAGGCAAGAGAGGTACAGAAAGAAATAAGAGAGGTGCAGAAAGAGGCAAGTGGGGTGCAGAAAGAGGCAAAAGATATGCAGAAACAGGCAAGAGAGGTGCAGAAACAGGCAAGAAAAGTGCAGAAAGAGGCAAGCGAAGTGCAGAAGGGAGCACCAGAGGTGCAGAAAGAGGGAAAAGAAGTACATAAAGAGGCAAGAGAGGAAAAGAAAGAGGCAAGAGAAGTGAAGAAAGAGGCAAGAGAGGTGCTGAACGAGGCAAGAGAGGTACAGAAAGAGGGATGAGGGGTGCAGAAAGAGGCAATATGTGTGTAGAAAGAAACAAGAGAGGTGCAGAAAGAAGCAAGAGTAGTGCAGAAAGAAGCAACAGAGGTGCAGAAAGAGGTAAGAGGGGTACAGAAAGAGGCAAGAGAAGTGCAGAAAGAAGCAACAGAGTTGCAGAAAGAGGCAAGAGAAGTGCAGAATGAGGCAAGAGAGGTGCAGAAAGAGGCAAGTGGGGTGCAGAAAGAGGCAAAAGATATGCAGAAACAGGCAAGAGAGGTGCAGAAACAGGCAAGAAAAGTGCAGAAAGAGGCAAGCGAACTGCAGAAGGGAGCACCAGAGGTGCAGAAAGAGGGAAAAGAAGTACATAAAGAGGCAAGAGAGGAATAGAAAGAGGCAAGAGAAATGAAGAAAGAGGCAAGAGAGGTGCTGAACGAGGCAAGAGAGGTACAGAAAGAGGGACGAGGGGTGCAGAAAGAGGCAATATGTGTGTAGAAAGAAACAAGAGAGGTGCAGAAAGAAGCAAGACTAGTGCAGAAAGAAGCAACAGAGGTGCAGAAAGAGGTAAGAGGGGTACAGAAAGAGGCAAGAGAAGTGCAGAAAGAAGCAACAGTTGCAGAAAGAGGCAAGAGAAGTGCAGAATGAGGCAAGAGAGGTGCAGAAAGAAGCAAGAGAGGCACAGAAAGAGGGAAGAGGGGTGCAGAAAGAGGCAAGAGGGTTGCAGAAAGAAGAAAAAGAGGTACAGAAAGAGGCAACAGAAGTGCATAAAGACGTAAGAGAGGTGCAGAAAGAGGGAAGACTGGTGCAAAAGAGGCAAGAGGGGTGCAGAAAGAAGCAAGAGAGGTGCAGAAAGAAGAAAGAGAAGTACAGATAGAAGCAACACAGGTGCAGAAAGAAGCCATGAAGGTAAACAAAGAGGCAAGAGAAGTGCAGAAAGAGGCAAGAAAGGTGCAAAAAGAGGCAAGAGAGGTGCAGAAAGAGGGAAGAAGGGTGCAGAAAAGGCAGGAGGGGTGCAGGAAAAAGCATGAAATATACAGAATTAAGCAAGAAAAGTGATGAAAGAAGCAAGAGAGGTGCAGAAAAAATCGAGAGAAGTGCAGATAGAAGCAACTGAGGCTCAGAAAGAGGCAAGAGAGGTGCAGAAAGAGGGACGAGGGGTACAGAAAGAGGCAATATGTGTGTAGAAAGAAACAAGAGAGGTGCAGAAAGAAGCAAGACTAGTGCAGAAAGAAGCAACAGAGGTGCAGAAAGAGGTAAGAGGGGTACAGAAAGAGGCAAGAGAAGTGCAGAAAGAAGCAACAGTTGCAGAAAGAGGCAAGAGAAGTGCAGAATGAGGCAAGAGAGGTGCAGAAAGAAGCAAGAGAGGCACAGAAAGAGGGAAGAGGGGTGCAGAAAGAGGCAAGAGGGTTGCAGAAAGAAGAAAAAGAGGTACAGAAAGAGGCAACAGAAGTGCATAAAGACGTAAGAGAGGTGCAGAAAGAGGGAAGACTGGTGCAAAAAGAGGCAAGAGGGATGCAGAAAGAACCAAGAGAGGTGCAGAAAGAAGAAAGAGAAGTACAGATAGAAGCAAAAGAAGTGCAGAAAGAAGCCATGAAGGTAAACAAAGAGGCAAGAGAAGTGCAGAAAGAGGCAAGAAAGGTGCAAAAAGAGGCAAGAGAGGTGCAGAAAGAGGGAAGAAGGGTGCAGAAAAGGCAGGAGGGGTGCAGGAAAAAGCATGAAATATACAGAATTAAGCAAGAAAAGTGATAAAGAAGCAAGAGAGGTGCAGAAAAAATCGAGAGAAGTGCAGATAGAAGCAACTGAGGCTCAGAAAGAGGCAAGAGAGGTGCAGAAAGAGGCAAGAGAGGTGCAGAAACAGGCAAGAGAGTTGCAGAAAGAGGGAGAAGGAGTGCAGAAAGAGGCAAGAGGGGTGCAGAGAGAAGCAAGAGAGGTACAGAAAGAAGCAAGAGAAGTGCAGTAAGAAGCAGCAGAGTTGCAGAAAGAGGCAAGAGAAGTGCAGAAAGAGGCTAGAGAGGTACAGGAAGAGGCAAGAGAGGTGCAGAAGGCGGATAGAGGGGTGCAGAATGAGGCAAGAGACCTGCAGAAAGAAGCAAGAGGTACAGAAAGAAGCAAGAACAGTGATGAAAGAAGCAAGAGAGGTGCAGAAACAATCATGAGAAGTGCATATAGAAGCAGCTGAGGTGCAGAAAGAGGCAAGAGAGGTGCAGAAAGAGGCAAGAGAGGTACAGAAACAGGCAAGGGAGTTGCAGAAAGAGGGAGAAGGACTGCAGAAAGAGGAAAGGGGGTACAGAAAGAAGAAAGAGAGGTGCAGAAAGAAGCAAGAGAAGTGCAGAAAGAAGCAACAGAGTTGCAGAAAGAGGCAAGACAAGTGCAGAAAGAGGCAAGAAAGGTGCAAAAACAGGCAAGAGAGGTGCAGAAAGAGGGAAGAAGGGTGCAGAAAAGGCAGGAGGGGTGCAGAATGAAGCAAGAACAGCGATGAAAGAGACAAGAAAGTTGTAGAAAGAAATAAGAGAGGTCCAGAAAAAACCAAGTGAGGTGCAGAAAGAAGCAAGAGAAGTGCAGAAAGAGGAAAGAAAAGTGCAGAAAGAGGCAAGAGAGGTACAGAAAGAGGGAAGAGGGGTGTAGAAAGAAACAAGAGAGGTGCAGAAAGAAGTAAGAGAGGTGCAGAAAGAGGCAAGTGGGGTACAGAAAGAGGCAAAAGATATGCAGAAACAGGCAAGAGAGGTGCAGAAACAGGCAAGAAAAGTGCAGAAAGGGGCAAGCGAAGTGCAGAAGGGAGCACCAGAGGTGTAGAAAGAGGGAAAAGAAGTACATAAAGAGGCAAGAGAGATATAGAAAGAGGCAAGAGAAGTGAAGAAAGAGGCAAGAGAGGTGCTGAATGAGGCAAGAGAGGTACAGAAAGAGGGACGAGGGGTGCAGAAAGAGGCAATATGTGTGTAGAAAGAAACAAGAGAGGTGCAGAAAGAAGCAAGAGTAGTGCAGAAAGAAGCAACAGGGGTGCAGAAAGAGGTAAGAGGGGTACAGAAAGAGGCAAGAGAAGTGCAGAAAGAAGCAACAGAGTTGCAGAAAGAGGCAAGAGAAGTGCAGAAAGAAGCAAGAGAGGCACAGAAAGAGGCAACAGAAGTGCATAAAGACGTAAGAGAGGTGCAGAAAGAGGGAAGACTGGTGCAAAAAGAGGCAAGAGGGGTGCAGAAAGAAGCAAGAGAGGTGCAGAAAGAAGAAAGAGAAGTACAGATAGAAGCAACAGAAGTGCAGAAAGAAGCCATGAAGGTAAACAAAGAGGCAAGAGAAGTGCAGAAAGAGGCAAGAAAGGTGCAAAAAGAGGCAAGAGAGGTGCAGAAAGAGGGAAGAAGGGTGCAGAAAAGGCAGGAGGGGTGCAGGAAAAAGCATGAAATATACAGAATCAAGCAAGAAAAGTGATGAAAGAAGCAAGAGAGGTGCAGAAAAAATCGAGAGAAGTGCAGATAGAAGCAACTGAGGTTCAGAAAGAGGCAAGAGAGGTGCAGAAAGAGGCAAGAGAGGTGCAGAAACAGGCAAGAGAGTTGCAGAAAGAGGGAGAAGGAGTGCAGAAAGAGGCAAGAGGGGTGCAGAGAGAAGCAAGAGAGGTACAGAAAGAAGCAAGAGAAGTGCAGTAAGAAGCAGCAGAGTTGCAGAAAGAGGCAAGAGAAGTGCAGAAAGAGGCTAGAGAGGTACATGAAGAGGCAAGAGAGGTGCAGAAGGAGGATAGAGGGGTGCAGAATGAGGCAAGAGGTACAGAAAGAAGCAAGAACAGTGATGAAAGAAGTAAGAGAGGTGCAGAAACAATCAAGAGAAGTGCATATAGAAGCAGCTGAGGTGCAGAAAGAGGCAAGAGAGGTGCAGAAAGAGGCAAGAGAGGTACAGAAACAGGCAAGGGAGTTGCAGAAAGAGGGAGAAGGACTGCAGAAAGAGGCAAGGGGGTGCAGAAAGAAGCAAGAGAGGTGCAGAAAGAAGCAAGAGAAGTGCAGAAAGAAGCAACAGAGTTGCAGAAAGAGGCAAGACAAGTGCAGAAAGAGGCAAGAGAGGTGCAAAAACAGGCAAGAGAGGTGCAGAAAGAGGGAAGAAGGGTGCAGAAAAGGCAGGAGGGGTGCAGAAATAAGCATGAGAGATGCAGAATGAAGCAAGAACAGCGATGAAAGAGACAAGAAAGTTGTAGAAAGAAATAAGAGAGGTCCAGAAAAAACCAAGTGAGGTGCAGAAAGAAGCAAGAGAGGTGCAGAAAGAGGCAAGTGGGGTGCAGAAAGAGGCAAGAGGGGTGCAGAAAGAGGCAAGATAGGTGCAGAAACAGGCAACAGGGGTACAGAAAGAGGGAAGAGGGGTACAGAAAGAGGCAAAAGGGGTGCAGTCAGAGGGAAGAGGGGTTTAGAAAGAAACAAGAGAGGTGCAGAAAAAAGGAAGAGAGGTGCTGAAAGAATTAAGAGATGTGCAGAAGGAGGCAAGTGAGGTGCAGAAAGAGGCAACAGAGGTACAGAAAGAGGCAAGAGAGGTGCAGAAACAGGCAAGAGAAGTGCAGAAATAGGCAAGAGAAGTGCAGAAAGAAGCGACAGAGGTGTATAAAGAGGCAAGAGAATTGCATAAAGAGGCAAGAGAGGTGTAGAAAGATGCAAGAGAAGTGCATAAAGAGGCAAAAGAGGTGCTGAAAGAGGCAAGAGAGGTGCAGAAAGAGGGATGAGGGGTGGAGAAAGTGGTAATAGGTGTGCAGAAAGAAAGAAGAGAGGTGCAGAAAGAATCAAGAGAAGTGCAGAAAGAAGCAACAGAGGCACAGAAAGAAGAAACAGTGGTACAGAAAGAGGCAAGAGAAGTGCAGAAAGAAGCAAAAGAGGTGCTGAAAGAGGCAAGAGAAGTGCAGAAAGAGGCAAAAGAGGTGCAGAAACAGGCAAGAGAAGTGCAGAAAGAGGGAAAAAGGGTACAGCAAGAGGGAAGAGGGGTGCAGAAAGAAGCAAGAGAGGTACAGAAAGAAAGAAGCAAGAGAAGTGCAGAAAGAATGAACAGAGGTGCAGAAATAGGCAAGAGAAGTGAATGAATGAATGAAAATGGTACTTATATAGCGCATGGCTACCCGGGGGCCTCCCAGCGCTGGGCTAGACCAGTGACCATTAGCAGAAACACTCAAGGGAATAGCAGAGTTTTTAGTTGCCTTCGAAAGGCAAGGTGGCTGGGTTCCCTGCGTAGATGAAGTGGTAGTGCGTTCCAAAGTTTGGCCGCATTGAGTGAGAAAAGGAGGCCGCCCCTTCTCGCCCTCTTGATCCTTGGGACCTCCACCAAGTGGAGTTCATCCGAACGCAATTCCCTGGTAGCCTTATAGTGGTGAAACATTGTTGAGATTAAGGTAGACCCGTTCCCTTGCAGAGACTTGTGGACCATACAGAGGGCCTTAAAGCTGATTTTTTCCTTCACTGGGAGCCAGTGAAGGGCACATAGGGCCGGTTTCGCAGAGAGGCGATTAGATATTCCAAATAATAGTCTGGCCGCGCAGTTTTGGACCTTTTGCAGTTTCATAGTTACTGCCAATGGGGCCCCTAAGTAGAGTGCATTTCCGTAGTCTATCCTTGACAATATCAAGGATTGGACTAATATTTTTTTGGCTTGGGGAGGGAGAAGAGGAAGCACTTTGCGGGCCATTCTAAGCAATCCATAACAAGTTGCCACCGTCTTCCTGGCTTGCACCTTAAAAGTCAAATTCTGGTCTAGCCAGATACCCAGGCTCTTTATCTCGCTCTTGGGAGTTGGGACTGGTCCATACATGCTGGCCACATGGTACTCAATGAGACATTGAGTAGTGCAGAATGAAGCAACAGAGGTGTCGAAAGAGGCAAGAGAAGTACAGAAAGAGGAAAGAGAGGTGCAGAAAGAGGCAAGAAAGGTGCAGAGAGAGGGAAGAGGGGTGCAGAAAGAGGCAAGAGGGTTGCAGAAAAAAGCAAGAGAGGTACAGAAAGAAAGAAGCAGGCGAAGTGCAGAAAGAACGAACAGAGGTGCAGAAAAAGGCAAGAGAAGTGCAGAATGAAGCAACAGAGGTGCCGAAAGAGGCAAGAGAACTGCAGAAAGAGGCAAGAAAGGTACAGAAACTGGCAAGAGAAATGCAGAAAGAAGCAAACAGAGGTGCAGAAAGAGGCAAGAGAGCTGCAGAAAGAGGCAAGATAGGTGCAGAAAGATGCAAGTGAGGTGCAGAAAGAGGGAAGAGGGGTGCAGGAAGAGGCAAAAGGAGTGCAGAAAGAAGCAAAAGAGGTGCAGAAAGAAACAAGAGGGGTGCAGAAAGAGGCAAGAGGGGTCAGAAAGAATCAAGAGAGGTGCAGAAAGCCTCGAGAGAAGTGCAGATAGAGGCAACTGAGGTGCAGAAAGAGGCAAGAGAGTTGCAGAAAGAGGGAGAAGGAGTGGAGAAAGAGACAAGAGGGGTGAAGAAAGAAGCAAGAGAGGTGCAGAAAAAAGCAAGAGAAGTTCAGAAAGAAGCAACAGAGTTGCAGAAAGAGGCAAGGGAAGTGCAGAAAGAGGCTAGAGAGGTACAGGAAGAAGCAAGAGAGGTGCAGAAGGAGGATAGAGGGGTGCAGAATGAAGCAAGAAGGCTGCAGAAAGAAGCAAGAGAGGTACAGAAAGAAGCAAGAGAACTGCAGAAAGAAGCAACAGAGGTGCAGAAAGAGGCAACAGAAGTGCCAAAAGAGGCAAGAGAGGTGCACAAAGAGACAATAGAGGTGCAGAAACAGGGAAGACTAGTGCAGAAAGAGACAAGAGAAGTGCAGAAAAAAGCAACAGAAGTGCAGATAGAGGCAAGAGAAGTGCAGAAAGTAGCAAGAGCGGTGCAGAAAGAAATAAGAGAAGTGCAGAAAGATGCAAGAGGGGTGCAGAAACAAGCGAGAAAGGTGAAGAAAGAAGCAAGAGAGGTGCAGATTGAAGCAACTGAGGCACAGAAAGAACTTAGAGAAGTGCAGAAAGAGGCAAGAGAGGTACAGAAAGAAGCAAGACAGTTACAGAAAGAAACAACAGAAGTGCAGAAAGAAGCAAGAGAGGTGCCGAAAGAGGAAAAAGTGGTGCGGAAAGAAGCAAGAGATGTGCAGAAAGAAGCAAGAGAGGAGCAGAAAGAAGCAAAAGAGGTGCAGAAAGAGACATAAGAGGTGCATAAACAGGCTAGAGAAGTGCAGAAAGATGCTAGAGGAGGAAAAGCACAGCAAAAAGGAAGAAAAGCAGAAAGAGTAAGAGAGGTACAGAAAGAGGCATGAGACGTGCAGAAAGAAGCAACAGAGTTGCAGGAAGAGGCAAGAGAAGTGCAGAAAGAGGCATGAGAGGTGCAGAAGGAGGCAAGAGAGGTGCAGGAAGAGGGGTGTAGAAAGAGGGCAGAGGGTTGCAGAAAGAGGCAAGAGGGGTACCGAAAGAAGCAAGAGAGGTGCAGAAAGAAGCAAGAGAAGTGCAGAAAGAACCAACAGATGTGCAGAAAGAGGCAAGAGTAGTGCAGAATGAAGCAACAGAGGTGCCGAAAGAGGCAAGAGAACTGCCGAAAGAGGCAATAAAGGTGCAGAAACAGGCAAGAGAGGCACAGAAAGAGGGAAAAGGGGTGCAGAAAGAGGCAAGAGGGGTGCAGAAAGAATCAAGAGAGGTGCAGAAAGAAGCAAGAGAAATGCTGAAAGAAGCAAACAGAGGGGCAGAAAGAGGCAAGAGAACAGCAGAAAGAGTCAAGAGAGGTGCAGAAAGAGGGAAGAGGGGTGCAGAAATGTGCAAGAGAGGTGCAGAAAGAGGGAAGAGGGGTGCAGAAAGAGGCAAGAGGGGTGCAGAAAGAAGCAAAAGAGGTGCAGAAAGAAGCAAGAGAAGTGCGGAAAGAAACAACAGAGGTGCAGAAAGAGGCAAGAGGGGTGCAGAAAGAAGCAAGAGAAGTGCAGAAAGAAGCAAGAGGACTGCAGAAAGAAGCAAGAGAGGCGCAGAAAGAAGCAAGTGAAATGCAGAAATAAGCAACAGAGGTGCAGAAAGAAGCAAGAGAAATGCAGAAATAAGCAACAGAGGTGCAGAAAGGGGCAAGAGAACTGCAGAAAGAGGCAAGATAGGTGAAGAAAGATGCAAGAGAGATGCAGAAAGAGGCTAGAGGGGTGCAGAAAGAGGCAGGGGGTGCAGAAAGAAGCAAGAGAGGTGCAGAAAGAAGCAAGAGAAGTGCAGAAAGAAGCAACAGAGGTGCAGAAAGAGGCAAGAGGGGTACAGAACGTGGCAAGAGAAGTGCAGAAAGAAGCAACAGAAATGCAGAAAGAGGCAAGAGAAGTGCAGAAAGAGGCAAGAGCAGTGCAGAAAGAGGCAAGAGAGGTGCAGACACAGGCAACAGAGGTACAGAAAGAGGTAAGAGGGGTGTAGAAAGAGGGAAGAGGTGTGCAGAAAGAAGCAAAAGAGGTGCAGAAAGAAGCAAGAGAAGTGCAGAAAGAAGTAACAGATGTGCAGAAAGAGGCAAGAGGGGTGCAGAAAGAAACAAGAGCTGAACAGAAAGAAGCAAGGGAAGTGCAGAAAGAACTTAGCAAGGTGCAGAAAGAGGCAAAGAGAAGAGCAGCAAGAGTCAAGAGAGGTGCACAAAGAGGTTAGAGAGGTGCAGAAAGAGGGAAGAGGGTGCAGAAAGAGGCAAGAGAGGTCCAGAAGAAAGAAGCAAGAGACGTGCAGAAAGAAGCAAGAGAGGTGCAGAAAGAAGGGAGGGAGGTGCAGAAAGCAGAAGAGATGTGCAGAAAGAAGCAAGAGAAGTACAGAAAGAGGAAGAAAGATGCAGAAAGAAGCAAGAGAAATGCAGAAAGAAGCAAGAGAGGTGCAGAAAGAAGCAAGAGTGGTTTGCGCCCCATTAGTACCAATTTAACATCCTCATTTAGCAATACGTAACAGGTGAGCATTCCAGCTTTGCAAAGGGCTTCCACCACGCTGCCCCACCAGCAGTGCACCAAGAGGCGCGTTTACAGAGTGTTGTAAAAAGGGGCGTGGCCTTGGACCACCTCTCAGCAATCCCACTGTGTGGGGCTTACTGGAGGTACCTAGTGGGCTAGTTGGCCCCTAAGGACCATCAGCAGTGAAGGGGACTTCATCCCCAAACCCAGAGTGTGCCAGGAGGTGGGTATGCAGTGTAATCAGAGAGGGGGCCTCCGGTAAGTTGCCAGTTTCTTTCTTTTTTTAATTTTAGGAAGGGGGGCTGAGTGGCCCCCCTTCCCATGACTCCTTTGGGCCCGGAGACCTCCATCCCTCGGGGCCTGAGCCATTTAAAAAAAAAAAAAAAGTTAAAAGGGAGGGGGTCACTGGTCCCCCTCCTGAGGCCGATTACGGCCCCGGGGACCCCATCCCCCAGGGCTAGGCCTTGGTTTTATTTTATTTTTTTAAAGGGGAGGGAGCCCCAACCCCCGGTGCCGCGTGGCCCCCCTTCCCTGGGCCAGTTTTAGACCTGGAGACCCCATGCCCCGGGGCCTGCCCTCTATTTTTTATTAAAGAACGTTTTGGAGGGGGCTGCGTGGCCCCCCTCCTGAGGCCCTTATGGCCCCAGGGACCCCATCCCTCGGGCATGGCCAATCCTTAATGTATTTATTTTTTTAAGAAATTGGTAGGGGCTGTGCGGCCCCCCTCCCTGTGCAGTTTTGGGCACTGGGGACCCCGTTCCCCGGTGCTTGGCCTCTTTGTGGGGACTACAGGGGGAGTCTGAATGCCCCCGCTGTCCCTGACAGCTCCCCAGCCTGCGGGAGCCGGGATTGCTTTTGGGCAAAGGGAGCTGCAAACATGCAGCTCCCTTTGCCCAAAAGCAATTCTGCTTCGATTCATGGAAGCAAAAGCAATTTTCCTGCTCTCACTTACATGAAGCGAAGCAGAAGTTTGCTATGACATGGCCGGAGCAGTGCTCCCACCATGCCATAGCAAATTGCAATGCCCCGGATGTGGGCACCCTGGGACATTGCTGGAGCTGGCCCTAGGGGTGGCGGTCCCCAAGGCGATGGAGGGCCCCCCCAACACATTTAAAACCCCAGGGAGGTGGTGTCCCCTGGGCTGGGGGTCTACAACTGACCCCTGCATTTAAATAATTAGTGCCCCGGGGGTGTTGGTCCCCGGGGCATTGTGGAGGGGGCTCGACCCCCCCACACTTCAATTTTTTTGTTAGCCCCAGAGAGGTGGTGGTTCCTATGGCTGTGGGGGACAGCGTGCCCCACACTTAATCATTAAAGCCCCGGGGAGGTGGCGGTCTCCGGGGCTTTGTGGGGGGGCAGGAGCCCCCTCATGTCTTTTATTTAAAAGAAAGCCCCAGGAGGTGGCAGTCCCTGGGGCTGCATATGAGGGCAAGAGCCCCCCCAAGCTTTTTCTAAAAAAAAGAAGCCCTGGGGAGGTGGCGGTCCCTAGGGCTGCAGGGGGGCCACGTGCCCCCCGTATATCATGACTATCTCCCCGGGGAGGTGACGGTCCCCGGGGCAGCGGGGGCCCGCTCGGACCCCTGCATGATAATTAAGCATTTCCCCCAGGACCTGGCCCACCCGGGGGCTTAAAGAAAAGAAGCACATGAGACTGCGCTTTTTAAAAAACAAAATTCTGCCGGATTTGCGCGAATCCTGCCAAAAATGTACAGAAAAAGCTTTTTTGGCTCTCGGGGTCCCGGCGGGACCCCCTGGGCAGGCCTAGGGGGTCAGGGTGTTTCTACCCTGCCCCCTTTTCCTATTTTGTATTGTTTTTTTCACCTTTTTCCTTGTGATTCAGTTCAACCGAGTCACAAGATTGCTGCCAACACTTCCTGGTTTGAAGTGTTGGCAGCCAATCACATTTCAAGGCTCGAGATTGGGAGAGTTTGCAGATCCTCCGCGTCCCCAGGTGTATACTTGTAAATATTTAATTTTCTTAAAAACTACTGAACGGATTTACACCATTTAACAAAAAGAGTGCACTCTGGACAAAGAGCTACCTTTCTGCCAAATTTGGTAATTCTGTTCAGCAGTTCGGGCTGTAGCTGCGTCAACAGTTTCCTACGGAAATTAACATGGAAAAAAACGCGTTTTGGGACACCCTTTTTTCTCGGCCCCCGCTTGATGAATCACCCCGAAACTTTCAAGATAGCAGCTGACCTGAGCGCCCATTTGTTTTGAAACTTTTGCGAAGATTCGTCAAACGGCGCCAAAGATATTGGTAAAAGAAAAAAGCGCTTTTTGAATAGAAACAAGGTCCTAACTATAACTACCTACTAGCGACCGCCAGTAGGTAATATATGGATAATGGACAGTTATTTTTATTATATTAATTTTAAAAGTTTAGCTACTTTAAATTTTGTACTTTGAAAGAAATATATAAATTATAGAAAATACATACACAAATAAAACCAGTATAAAAAAATATAAACTAATACAGTTACAAGATATATTAATTAATTTCACTAATATATATAATAGGAAAATATTAAAACCCAAAACAAACACACATTCTAAAGTATTGTAAATATTAAAAAAATATAAAAAAGAAAAACAAACAATATTAAATATAAAAAAGAAATAAATAATGATATAAATCTTATTCCACCATATTAGGAAAGTGTAAGATTCGACAAAGATTAAGGGGGATATTCTCAAGAACATGCGATAATCATCGCCAAAATAGGCTAACGCAATTTTTCATATCGCCGTCTATCGCGGGAAAATAACGCTGTGTTAACGTCTTATTCTCAACATGGCGGTAACATGCAATAGTTTCCCGATAACGCGTCAAATGTCCGTGATAAAATTACTGGGACGGCGATAAAAATCTAAAGCTGAACGTGAAAAAAGTGGCAATGAGGCCAACCGCGATAAAAAAATCAACGATAAGCTGCGCCAGGCCTGCAATTCACACAAGTCAGGCGGGAAAAATCACTATAGAAGCAGAAGAAAAAAAACACAAACAAAACCAAAACAACTGCGAAGCACAATGGAGGTAGCCGGAGCAAGTACAGAGGACAACCAGAACCCCACAAGCCCCATGGAGGACCAGCCTGGGACCTCGGGGTCAGGAAAGGTCAAGGAGAAGAAGAAGAGGAAGACGCGGTTCAGTCTGCAGGAAAACAGGATCCTTATAACAGAGGTGATAGAACACCCTCAACAACTGTTCGTCACCTCCACTGTGTCATTGGCAACAAAAAATGCAATATGGCAGTCCATCGTGGACAAGGTGAATGCAGTCGGAGTGCTGAGGAGGACAATGGAAGAGCTCAAGAGGTGCTGGAATGATGTGAAGCGCAAAACCAAGCAGAAACTCGGCAACAACCAGAAGGCAGCAATGCAGACTTGAGGTGGGAGTCCAGCGCCACAGGAGGAGCTGGATGAGATGGAGGAAATGGTGCCCACAGTCATCAGTGTGAAGACGGTGGCAGGAGTTGGGGGACCGGACACTACTCAACATGACCTGACACAACAGCAACAGGGTGAGTAACGACCAGGGACTGGGGGACGGTGGGAGATGGGCACAATGTCACACATGCACAATTAAGTATAGCACAGTGCACATCCATAATGACTCTGGATCATGTCCCTGATCCACTTGGCACACTGCAGCACACCTAGAAACAGCAAGTAGGCCCCGTTGACTATGTGCCCAGAGGGGGCCCTTCCCACACATCACCAATCTCACAACCAACCCATGCACATGTGCCAAACCCAGCAAAGCGGCGTGTCTGTGAGCCACACTGACAATCCAAGTGACACTGGATGACGAATAGCATGGCTGCAGTCAATATATCATGACATGTTGCACGCCAAGCACTGAGGTGGCTGAGTGTGGACCACATCCATAAAGGAGCAGGTCACACTCTGACACATCCACGTGCACAAACAACCCCTGACGTCAACAACACATCTGCAGACAAACCATGTCCCAACTCCCACCAAGAGCCCAATTTACCCAAGTATGCAACATCTCAGCACTGTATAAGCACAGAAGTCAAAGGCACACCGCCTGAAAGGGATAAGGGGCAGCAAAATCAGAGCTGCAGGGGCGACTCTCCCAAAATGCAGCACACACACATAACATTCAGAGCACATCAACTTTGACAACAATGTGGTACAAACTGCAACACGTTCACAACAGAACAGAGGACACAACTGGTGCCGCTTGTGTGTAGAAACTGGCCAATCACATTTGGCATAGCAGGGAAATGTGAGATGATAATGTACAAGTACAAACACACATCCGTGATGTTGTCGAAATGTCCACTGTCCCGCATCAAATAGGCAGCTCCTCCCAAACAGTCACAATGTACATTGTCATGCAGTCTGTATGTAAACTTGTACAATGCGTCAACATACATGTGAACACAATGTTAAACTGCATCTCCCCTTCACATTGCAGAGGGAGAATCAACACCTCCTGCAGAGCAGACCGAACATCTCTTCACTGATGACGAAGAGGACCTCCACACCTTCGACACCGATGCCCTCCAAGAGCTCATGGACAGCTTCGGCACCTCACCTCCAGGAGCAGGGCAGACCAGCTGCATCGAGGAGACCTCACCCCCTGCACAGACCACACAGCTGAAGCACCCACCACCACAGCTGTCTCCCAGGACCCCCACGAACAACACATGGCCTTCCAATGCCGTGTGTTAAGGTGCCAGGAGAACATGGCTGATCAGGTGCGGGTGGGGTTCGACCTCATGGCAGCCAAACTAGATGCCATACGTGGGTGTCTAAGTCCCATTAGGGACCACTTACAGTCCCTAACGGACACCCACAGTCCGCTCCATGCTCTCCAACAATCCATGGCTGACATCGCTGGAGTCCTGACTCTGAGACAAGGACAACTGTCTAGTCAGAGTGGCTACAGCGATGTCAGCCGGGAGTTGGGACACATGCGGAGGATCATGGAGAACAGGGAGCGGATGCAGGCGGAAAGAATGGCTGCCACGGCTGCACACCAGCGAGATGTAGCTGGGATCTTCCATGCCCTGCAGACCGTCATCATGGCATTGCTGCCACAAGGCCTGGTGCCAATGAATGCTGCTGCTGCTTCTACATCCACATCTCCGCCCCCTGATGTGTCAGTGACACACAGTGCTGCAGACAATCCACCTCCGGCCACTGATGTGTCACTGCCACACAGTGATGCAGATAACACAACACCACCCACATGTGAGGCACATGAAACATCAGAGGACGAAGATGCGGATGAGTCTGCCTTAGTGGTAAGAAGGAAGCGGTAGCATTCATCTCCGCCATATGGCCTGTTTCTGCTTGGTTCTGCCCTCTGCATCATCACCTTCCACTGTCCCCCGATACACTCTGCGACACTCACCTTGGACCTTGACATGGACTGCCATATTCTGTTTGGTTACCAATGACACAGCAATCAGACTGCGGACTGAACTCTTCCTCTTCCAATGAACTTGTCATTCCCTAAAGGACTCTGGCTCGCCCTCCACGGGGCAACAATGTAAAGTGGGGTTTGCATGGCCCTGTACTGCTCCAGCTTCAACACTCCACTGAATGTGAATAAAACATTCAAATTCACACAGATGTGTCATGTCTATGATCATTCAAGTATGAAAGTATGGATGAATGTAGGGTCAGTGATTCCCCCTTACGTCCATGTTGGTCATGTTGTGGGACTTGAGTCACAGGGTGCAACATTGCCGATTGCGGTCCGGGTGGCGCCGACACTACAGCAGAGTCACACGCATTAGTTACTTTCTTGTCCAGCCCAGAACTGAACCACGCCCAGAGCCCCGGGCTCATTGTTCACACCCCTACCCTGGACTGGCATACGCCAGCCCAGCCCACTCCGCTTATGCTTACAGGGGGGGACGACAAAGCTACATGTCCCAGGTCTTCCCTGTAGTGATCTGCTGATCACTGGTATAGTTGTCAGCATGCCACAGCCACTCCCTGAGGGCTGGTTTACACCCACACCACACACATCCAGCACAGGCGTCACAGGACATGTGACCCTGCCAATAAAAGGGGCCTACCACATCACATTCCCCACTGCCGGAGGTGACATGATGGCGTCCGCACCACGAGACTCAATCATAAAGGGTCCATGACTTGTGGCGCACTGGGTTAGTGGCACCCGATGCACTGCAGCCGGCATGGGCCTACCACCACGGGACGATGACCTGCGGTGCACAGAGTTGGTGGCACCCGATGCACTGCGGCCGGCACGGGCCTACCGCCAGGGGACAATGACTTGCGGTGCACAGAGTTTGTGGCACCCGATGCACTGCGGCCGGCACGGGCCTACTGCCACGGGACGATGACTTGCGGTGCACTGAGGTAGGGGCACCTGAAGAGCTGAGCGGGTTTGCAGCCTGCAATGATGCATAGACCTCGATACGCCGTCCTGCAAATCAAGATTCGATTTGAATTGAGAGCCCTGCTGGACCGCAGTGTACACCGAAGGCAGCAGTCAGCACACACATGACTCTGCGGTGCGGTGCCACAAGGTGCGCCGGGGGCCTGTGGCGCGGAATCCAGCGATCAGCTGAGGAGGTTGCACCGGCACGTGGTGGGCCCTCTTGGAGACACACCGGTGGCGGCAGGTGAACAGTGAGGCCTGGGTGCGCAGGGGCGGTCAGTCATCGCTGGGCGGCGGACCGGTCTGGGGACCAGGGCTCGGGTGCAGCAGGCGCACAGGATCGCGCAGGCACCACCGGTCAAGGCGGCGGCCTCGTGGCTGGTGAGGGGCACTGCCCTGGCAGACATGACCCTGCATGCGATGACGGGATGTGCGCGGGTTGTCTTGGGATGTAGCCACCTCGTCTCCAGTGTAAATCTGGCCATTGAAGGTGGTCGACCACGTGTGTGTAGGCCTATGGACAGGATATGGCGGACACAGAGACACACGCAGTAGTTACTTTGGTGGCCATCCCGGAACTGAACCACGGCCAGAGCCCCGGGCTATTTATTCACGACATACGCCGGCCAAGGCCACTCCGCTCACGCTTACAGGGGGGGACGACAAAGCTACATGTCCAAGATCTTCCACACTGCCTGGGAAGTTTGCGACGACATTCGTGAACAGGCCCCGGTGGTCCACTTTTGCCTGCACATTGATGGAATGCATGTGGTTTCTGTTGCGGTTATTGTGTGCAGTGTCGGCAGGGGGCACAAGTAGTACATGTGTGCAGTCAATTGCCCCCAACACGTGCGGGAAGCCAGCTATGGCGTAGTTCCCTTGCTTGGTCTCCAGCTGTTCCTGTGTAGTGTGGGGGAAGTGAAGGTGCAAGGGTATCAAGCTGATACAAACCGTGATGCTTACAGGTGTGATAAATCCTGCATAATAAGACCGTAACAGAAGTTTGTGTGGTCGTAACCTTCCTTTTCTTTCCTACGAAGGTTACGACCACACGAACTTCTGTTACGGTCTTTTTATGCAGGATTTATCATACCTGTTAGCATTCCGGTTTGTCCAAGTGCAATACACTGTGCCAGATTACGTTTGTGACTATACGGACGCTTGACCATTGTCACCATTTATCCAACAGGTTTCTGAATACTGACTTTCAGAATATGGAATTGTATTGGGGAGTTCCCGCAGCATATGCAGTTAATTGAATCCACACGTTGCCCTGATGAAGTTCCCCGTTGGGAATGGAACGCGTTGGCTGAGCTTTAAGTATTGTTGATTTATGTATTTGTAATGAAGAACTGTTTTTACACTACTGTTGACTACTGGACTTCATAACCTAGCGCACCCCCATTTCAGTAACTACAATCTTGGATCTGGAGCATGGAGGTGTCAAGCAATGGCTGGCGTTGGGGTTGGTTGCGCAGGAACACTACGAATTGAAACTAGCGTGTGGTGCGGATACAGGGGCCCGCCGTTGCTTTTGTGGACATGCATCCAAGACAGGTGTGAGGAACTTTGATAGGGCTGGCTGTGAGACTCCTCCGACTCTGGCAGTTGTTGGTTGGAAGGTACCAGAGGCCAACAGGTGCAGCACAGCCAGCAGCTTTGTCTGCCGAGGGATTTTGGTTCTCCGCTGTGTTGGTAGCGTCAGCCTGTGGGCAATGTGGGTCAGGATGCGGAGGATGGTTGTCCTTTTGAGCCTGTAGTGGGCAATGGCATCCTCTGGCGTTGAGTGTCTGAGGCTGGTGCATTTTAGGAACGTCCGCTGTCTTCTTCTGCGCTGCCTAGGTGGTAGTCCGGGGGGGGTGGTCTGGGGTGGGGGGTCCTGGGGGTGGTGGCGGGGGGTGTTGTGGCCCTCTTGGGTCTGCAAGCTGCATGGTCATTGGCTCCATGGCATCTGTTGGTCTTCAGATGTGGCTCTGGGCTGGGCTCCCTTTCTACTGCAGGTTGTCATCCTGCTTAGCACCAGTAATGGGCAGGTGTTAAATCCCTGCTGCTAACACGCCTTATCGCCTGTTTTTGGATCGCTTTGCCGATCTGGCTGGTTGTTGAGAATATCGCGAAGTGGTGTTTTCCTGTGTTTTTGCACGGGAACACCTACTCTGCATATCATTAGCGTTAGTTGTCGCTCTCATCCGTGGCAATGTTTTTTGCGGCAGCTATCGCTGGAAAACTGGCAATATCGGCAGTTTGCACCAGCTTGAGAATAGGGCAAAAAATCTATCGCCACTTTTGCAGCGCTAAAGTGCTGATAAATCGGCGATAAGTCCTTGAGAATATGCCCCTTAGTTTTCTATTCCTACTTCAGTCTAAGCAACAGTAGGGAAAGTGTTGGACTTTGGAGGGATTAGATTTACTATTTCCACTCCAGTATACGGAACAGTAGGAAAAGTGTTGGACTTCGGATAGATTAGAGTTACTATCCCCACTCCAATCTAAGCAAAATTAGATAAAGTGTTTGCCTTCAGAAGTATTGGAGTATATAAATAAAAGTCCTATTAATTTATTAAAAATTGTGAACAATTGATATAATACATTATTAAATTACAATTTACATAAATGACTATATATATGTATATATATATATATATATATATATGTATGTATGTTAAATAAAAACTAAAAATATGTATATTGAAAAAGAATGGAAATAAATTTACATATAGTAATATGAACTTCCCTAACTACCAAAAAAATAACAAAATAATTAAATCATTACTTGTTTATTTAATTTCAATGAATACATAAAAACTAATCCAATTTAAAAAGAAAAATAATTCCACAAAAATGTTTTCAAAAACACTTCCCATTAAATAAACTCGTTAAAATATATATATGTAAGAAGATATACATACTTAATTACAAATTAACAAATTACATATTAATTCATATAACACATATTATATATTTCTTTTCCTTCCAACCTACTCAGCTACAAAACAATTAGCACAGCATCAACAAATATATGTGTAATAAAATATGAAAACTGAAATATATATTAAAAGAAATGAGACAGTACAACAGTTACACAACAATAAACAAATTAAGTAATTTACATATTTAATAATCAAATAATATTTAATTAAGAAAATGTAACATCACATTAAAATACATTAAATTTCATTTAAATTCCCGCCATGTACTCCTACAAACCTAACAATCTGCAAATAAAATATGACTTAAATAAATAAATATTAAAATATTTACATAATTAAAATCAATTAAGAAATTGTATGAACAATTAAAAACGAATCAACAGTAATTTTAATTTATGTATAAATTAATTTACTTCCCATCCTATAACCCTACAAACCCAGCAAACAGGTAATAATATATAACTTACTATTGCTAATAATAAAACTAAAATTAAAATAACAATTACAATTTTAAATTCAAAATATTATACAACACTTAATAAATGTACATAATTAATAATGAATTCAAAATAACTAACAACAAAAAACGAAATACCATTAAATTAAAAATATTTCTAAGTTACATAATATCCCACCTTATCTCCCTACAAACCCAAGAACCCGCTACAACGCTATAAATTACTAGTAAATTTAGAAAACGTTGCTAAATCACCTAAAATTATAAACTTCATTTTATAAAATTAATAACAATCATAAAACAATACTATAAAATTAGTATATTATTTAAAAATACATTACAATGATTAAAAAAAGATATTATTTATAATGATATTACTGAAAACAAAATTAAAAACAACAATATTCTTAAAATGATATTATCTCCCGAAATAATGACATTCTTGACAAGGATATTCTATACCACGATGTTTGTGAATTACAATATTTTTTTCTATTTATATTCCATGATATTTTAAACTCAATATTTTGTCCAGACACTGATAAATACATCTTTGAAGCTAAATTTGAGTCCACTAAATCTCAAATCGAGTTAGCCAAAACACAGACCAAATAAAGTCTCAGTGAAAGTCAAAGCTGCGACAAAGCCTACCTGTAATTTTCCAGTTGTCCAGGAAACAAGTCTTCAGTGCAGTCCAAAGTTGTTTTTAAAAGCTGTTGCTCTGCAGAGCAACATATCCATTATTGAGCAGGTTACAGCATAATGTGTCAAGAAAACTAAAGTGGACTCTTCACAACAACCCAAACCAGTGGAAACTGTAGGTGAGGTGAAAGCTGGGACCTGCTCCACAGTTTTGTTTTTCCTGGCCATCCTTGGGCACACCTCCGCAGCTGTTGAATATGCCAGGATACAACACAGAAAATAAATAGACACTTCACCGTGCCACATATTATAATTTGTCTAACTTCCTTAACTTCCTTTCACTGTAAAGCAGCATTGTATTGCTTAGAATGTTTAAATCTGACTTTGAATATGTGAAGAAAAAAATATATATATGTATGTGTGTGATTCTATATCTATATCTATAGCTATATCTATATATATCTATCTCTCTCTCTCTCTATATATATATATATATATATATAGATATATATAGATATATATAGATCCTTGCCTCGTTGCTCTTTCCAGATCTGCGGGACCCTTGGGAAGTGGCGCGCACGCCGGCAGAGCGTACCAGCTAATCACACAATCCAAAAGTTCCAATAAGCGCGCTCTCAGGGTATAGTACACTCGAACCACGTAAGAAGTTGCAAAAACTGTTTATTACACAATGCGTTTCGACTGCCCAGCAGCTTTGGTCACGTGTAATGAGCATACCAATCCAGTGCCTTAAAAATGCATGGTTGAAACAAAATACGGTTGCATGAGGAATATTTACATGTCGGCCATATTGGAATGGTGTCGCAAACATAGCATGTACAGCCCAAGTAAAACCCAAATGGTGCGAGCACCTAACGAAAGTAATAAGTATTGAACATAGCTTGTAAAATACAAAGCAAATATTGGCATACGTTCTGCATGTGGTGACTCAAATTGTACAGACTTCAAAAGAAGCAAGCATGTGCAGAAAAAATGAAAACAAAAGCCCGCAAACAGCGGAAGCTACACCGCGATTATGGTGATTATGAAAGTGGGAGGATCCTCACCTTCAGCAAAAAGTACGATCACCTCTATAGGGATAAACCCACGTCCACCAACATACCCGTGACAATAACTGAAAGCTCCCTATCAGACCAATCAACCAGAAGTGACGTTGAATCGGAGACATCAGGAGGCAATACATCCGGAAGCAACCGAGGCACGAGACCGGTTACTTTTTTAGACGAGTACCGGCTTTTAAGCCGGGGACGTCAGATAACAAGGGACACCCCAGCGCCGAAACCAAGGGGACAGAGAGGTCGGGGTCGAGGAAGAGGACGAGGAGGCGCAGAAACAGAAGAAAACAAATCCAACAGAGATGGCAGAAAAGGCAGAGGATGGGGTCGCATGGGAAGAAGCAACACGGGCTCCAAAAAGGGTCACTATTGGATCCAGAAACGGTTAATAAGACTCTTATCAATTTATCTAAGAGACCCTTGAGTGACATTGAGAAACAGAAGCTTTGCCTAGGGCCTTTCCTTCTGCCCTTCCTCATTGTTCAATTATACTGACACAAGAATTGATCTTTTTAAATATGTCAGGAAACTGAAGCTTAAAAAATTGCATAAACTCAGAAGAGTAGGACACAACAGTACGGTGGGAGGTAGCACTTTCACCAATGATACTGACCTTGACATAGGCGATATAGATACCCTAGTTACCATGCTGGAATTGCAACAAGAGCCTGACAGTGGGGGTGCAGGCATTAGTGAGCTACTTGTCCTCGATGAGTTAGGCATCACTCATGATGCAGCTGC
Source organism: Calotriton arnoldi (assembly GCA_963921515.1). Lineage (NCBI taxonomy): Eukaryota > Metazoa > Chordata > Amphibia > Caudata > Salamandridae > Calotriton > Calotriton arnoldi. The sequence goes on along the minus strand of CAWUFW010007868.1, from coordinate 850,804 downwards.
CAATACCAGTTTCAAACCCCATTCAACCTTCTTTCCCACACTCCCCCATGACAGTACGTGTCTTACGTAGTTCGAGTGTACTATAACCTGAGAGCGCGCTTATTGGAACTTTTGGATTATATATATATAAATATATATTTTAAAGGGACTGTCATGTGACTTTCAAGATAAAAAGCATGCAAGTATGCACTTTGCAGTTCATTAACTCCACCTGTGATCAAGGCAATTGACGCCGAAACGCGTAAGGACATGGAGGATTTGACGCGCTGCTGTGCCTGTGATTAAAATGCTGTGACTCCGGTATTGGGCCTCATTGTGGTTCTTTGTCGTGATGATAATTGATGGGCTGCTCCGTGTCCATTGTCTGAGGCCGCCCTGTAGGGTAGGGGGCTCCTTGTGCTCGGAGGCTGTTATGTGATCAAATTGGGAGCATGACCCACTCGCTGTTACAAGCCCAGCAGAGAAGATGCTACTACAGCAAAGTTGTGACAGCTGAGGAAGGGATTCAGAGGGGGACAATTCCCCGTTCTGATCGTGCCAGAGGACGAGCATTATCTTAAGGCCATCATGGTATGTGAGCACCATGCAAAATATAAAATCACATGACTGATTGAGTAAAGACCCACAGCGATATTTGATGGATATACTGTGAAATAATTTCAAAAATTGAGAAAAGAAATGAGGTTCTATTAAGACTCCATGTGTTAGTTTACATCAGCCAGTATAATGCATCATGGGGAATGTATTTTAATGAGACTGTCATGTAACTTTCAAGATAAAAAGCATGCACGTATGCACTTTGCAGTTCATTATCTCCACCTGTGATCAAGGCAATTGACGCCGAAATGCGTAAGGACATGGAGGATTTGATGCGCTGCTGTGCCTGTGATTAAAACGCTGTGACTCCGGTATTGGGCCTCATTGTGGTTCTTTGTTGTGATGATAATTGATGGGCTGCTCCGTGCCCATTGTCTGAGGCCGCCCTGTAGGGTCGAGGGCTCCTTGTGCTCAGAGGCTGTTATGTGATATATATATATATATATATATATATATAAATCCTACTGGTGGTTGTTGCAAGTAGGTTGTTATAGTTAGGACCTAGTTTCCATAGGAAGAACATTTTTTGTTTTGACAATATCTTTGGCGTGGTTTGACAAATCGTCACGAAATTTTCAAAACTAAAACGACGTTCTTTTCAACTGGTGTCTGGAAAGTTTTTGGGTGATATGTGAAGAGGGGGCCGACAAAAAGGAGGGGCCCAAAACGTATTTTCCCCATGTTAATTCCTATGGGGATTTTGAACAAGACTACAGCCTGAACCACTAAACGGAATTTAACCAAATTTGGCAAAAAGCTAGATCTTGGTCCATAGAGGTGCCTAATTGTGATTTGGTGCAAATCAGTTCAGTAGTTTTAGAGATATTAGGTGACATCCAAATTTGTATATCTAGGGGCACGGATCCACCCGCAGAGGATCGGCGGGTCCACATGCCACAGCAGGGCCCTAATTGGCTGGCCTCAACCTGTGAGAAAAGTTGCAGCCGTCATTTTATATCTCGGTGAAACAGTCCGCGGGCCTGAAATGTTGCTTGAATACTAATTGAAGGGGTTAGGTGAGAGTTTCCCTGACCCTTTATGTATGTTTAAAAGCATGCATGTGTACTATAGTGGAAAATACTTTAAAAAAATGTTTTCCCCAATCGTGAGATTGCGGACCCATCGCAGGGCTCAGCGAGGCCCCCCATGTAGCTCCACAAGGGAACCGCGGAGCTAGCAAATAAAAATATATAACTACTTTTACCCCCTCTTACTCTCATAGAGACACTCTCACACCCTCTAACATACCTATACAGGCACTCTCACACCCACACTTACAGATATAGAAACACTCTCACACCCACTCACAGACCCACTCAGACACTCACGCACCCACTCACAGATCCACTCAGATATTCATGCAGCCATTCACTCACCCACTCAGAGGCTTATGCATCCATTCACTCAACCACTCAGACACTCATGCACTCACTCAGAGACTCACGCACCAGCTCACAGTCCCAGTCCGACACTTATGCACTCACTCACTCATCCACTCAGAGGCTTATACACCCATTCACAGACCTGCTCAGAGACTCACACACCTATCTTATTGATGAAGTCTGTACTATCCCTACAGTAGGAGGGTAGACATATGGGAATAGAAATGAGTCAAGAAAGATAGATGTATTCTCCAGGAGACTACCATTGGCTGATACAGTAGGTCTACCTGGAGGATTAAACTTGTCCTTGTGTACTTTTGCTTTTGGCAACATGTAAAAGCATGGTGCCGTGGGTTTTTTAGTGTAATGGAAGGGATACTTTTCCTCCTCCAACAGTTCCTGTTGTTTCCACTGACAGTGTATAGTATAAAATCTATTGGTGGCATCATTAAATGCCTCCCTGTTAGATCTCTCATAGCTTTCTGATGTGATAAGTTATCTATTTGCCTCTAGCCTGTATTTATTGATGCTTATCTCTGATGTTGCGATCATGCTGGGGGCACCAGTTAGATCCCCTGTTTGGTTTTAATTCCCCCTCTAACTAATACACGGTGTCCCCATCTCACATCCCTGTTTTTAATATTGGATATAGCATTGATTGTCTTGACAAGTGGTAAGTCTGGGGTACGCATTAGGTAGGAAAAGGCTGAGGCCACATGGCCAGCATTCCAAGTATCTTTGGAGATTATTATTGCATGAGGTCTATGATGTAAGTGTAAATGTTAATAGCAAACTCGTGCACAATTTTGATGATTGATACTCTGCGATTTGCACAGCCTAGAAGGTCGAAGGTTGCATAATGTTCTATCAGATGGATGATTTAATATGGTGTGTATCATTTATGCACACTTGTGCTCTATATTGTATCCTGGCTCATGGACGGTACATATGGAATTCAGTATAGCCTACAGAATCTCAAATGGGAATTTGTACGGGCATAAATATATGGTTGACACTTTTTGAGAAAACTTTCTCTTTTTTCATTAATTTAAAAGTACTCTTTTTTATATGAATATAATAGTTTTTCTTCGTATAATTTGATTTGATTTTGCAAATATTGTGACAACTATCTTCAGCATGATGACTGTTTAAAATGTTGATGGATTTATACAGCCTGAATGGATTGTTAGGATTCTACAGAGACTATGGGGCCGATTCCGATCTCGGTCGGAGGCGCACCCAATACCATTCGGTCGGGAAAAAGCCATGCGAATGCCTGTTTCCCGACCGATCCGTACAGCACACCGAACGAGTAAGTACGATGCGCACAACAGCACAGAATCCGGCCGAGCCGTACTCACCCAATCCAGGTCCTGTACTCCGACCGAGGCGAATCCGGAAACGCCGAATCGAGTCGCACGGAAGGGAAAATGCAGCTCCGTCCGGCCGACCAAGTACGATGCGCTTCCCGTACGCGCCGAACCCGTCGCTACGCACGGCACGTCAAAGCATCCGGGAGAGGCGCACATAAGCTCCGATTCGCGCCACAACACAATCCACGGCTACGAGACGAACACGCCAGCGACGAGGATGACGCGAAGCGACGAGGACGACGCGAAGCAACGAGAAGGATGAACGACACGAACCAACCCATGAATCCCTTCGTCCCGATCATACCAATATTCTACATTTACTACCGGAACAGGACGGACGCGTACGGCGCAGAAGGTAAGTCAGACACCAACCACAAAACACATACAACACGTACACGACACATCACACACACACAGAGGGATGCAGAATATACTTGCAACAGCAGCACCATAGGGGCGGGATGCCCATCACCAATGCCACATATGCAAACAGGGGCCTGAATGCGCACCACCACCCCTACCCAGGGGGCTGGATGCCTACCACTACTACCACCCTTAGCCAGGGGGCTGGATGCCTACCACTACTACCACCCTCACCCAGGGGGCTGGATGCCTACCACTACTACCACCCTCACCCAGGGGGCTGGATGCCTACCACTACTACCACCCTTAGCCAGGGGGCTGGATGCCTACCACTACTACCACCCTCACCCAGGGGGGCTGGATGCCTACCACTACTACCACCCTCACCCAGGGGGGCTGGATGCCTACCACTACTACCACCCTTAGCCAGGGGGGCTGGATGCCTACCACTACTACCACCCTCACCCGGGGGGCTGGATGCCTACCACTACTACCACCCTTAGCCAGGGTGGTGCCAGATGCCCACCACCACTACCACCCTTAGCCATGGGGGTACCAGATGCCTACCACTACTACCACCCTCACCCAGGGGGGGCTGGATGCCTACCACTACTACCACCCTCACCCAGGGGGGGCTGGATGCCTACCACCATCCTTAGCCAGGGTGGTGCCAGATGCCCACCACCACTACCACCCTTAGCCATGGGGGGGCCGGATGCCTACCACTACTACCACCCTCACCCAGGGGGCTGGATGCCTACCACTACTACCACCCTCACCCAGGGGGCTGGATGCCTACCACTACTACCACCCTCACCCAGGGGGGCTGGATGCCTACCACTACTACCACCCTTAGCCAGGGGGCTGGATGCCTACCACTACTACCACCCTCACCCAGGGGGCTGGATGCCTACCACTACTACCACCCTTAGCCATGGGGGCTGGATGCCTACCACTACTACCACCCTCACCCAGGGGGCTGGATGCCTACCACTACTACCACCCTCAACCAGGGGGCTGGATGCCTACCACTACTACCACCCTCACCCAGGGGGGCTGGATGCCTACCACTACTACCACCCTCACCCAGGGGGCTGGATGCCTACCACTACTACCACCCTTAGCCAGGGGGGCTGGATGCCTACCACCACCCTTAGCCAGGGGGCTGGATGCCTACCACTACTACCACCCTCACCCAGGGGGGCTGGGTGCCTACCACTACTACCACCCTTAGCCAGGGGGGCTGGATGCCTACCACTACTACCACCCTCACCCAGGGGGGCTGGATGCCTACCACTACTACCACCCTCACCCAGGGGGGCTGGATGCCTACCACTACTACCACCTCACCCAGGGTGGCTGGATGCCTACCACTACTACCACCCTCACCCAGGGGGCTGGATGCCTACCACTACTACCACCCTTAGCCAGGGGGGGCTGGATGCCTACCACTACTACCACCCTCACCCAGGGGGGGCTGGATGCCTACCACCACTACCACCCCCACTCATAGGATGGACAATGCATGACACAACCAGCACACCACAACCTAGGGAATGCAAGAAAAAGACATCCCCCAACACCATGACAAGCGTGTGTAGACTGTGTCAAATGCCTACAACACTGAACATGACTTTGAACATACAATGTGACCCCCTAGCACATGTGCCACACATATATGTGTGTGGCCCCCACAATGCAAGCAGGCCATGACCATTGTGGCAATGGGGTCCAAACCCCCATCATCACAGTGACCAAAAGGTAAGTGTGGGGTCCATAGCTGAAGCACATTCTGAACATTGTGGCAATGGGGTCTAACGCCCCATCACCACAGTGACCAAAATGTAAGTGTGGGGTCCATAGCTGAAGCACATTTTGAACATTGTGGCAATGGGGTCCAAACTCCCATCATCACAGTGACCAAAAGGTAAGTGTTGACAAAGAAAGAGCTGCAACTGCCAAACTGCATGGATGATTCCTGGTCACAGAACAAAAAACACATCAGTGGCAAAGTAGTGCATGTGTCCCATTGCAACATAAATTGGGGGAGCCAAATACTGCAGTGCAAATAAGACATACCTTTGGCCATGTGCAGACAAACAACACCCATGGGGGCTGACACTGTCAACATTCATCAATGACACAATGACAGAAGTGACCATCAGAATGCAGACCCACATATTTGCACCAATGGGCACACAAATGCAGATACCCTGTGGAGACTGTAGATGTGAGGTGAACAGATACCATACCATGGCAGCAATGGGACACACAAATCATGATCATTGTGCTGACCGATGACCTAGGAGTCCCAGGGACAGCAGGGGAAACCCACCAAACTACATACAGCCAATGGCACACCCAAGATATGCCAATGCAGTGGTGCAGATGCACAAACACAAACAGGCAGACCCACACTGCACATCATACACAACAGGTGAGGGGGGTGCCAGTGTCCCCAGGCAACCACACAACACATGAGGAGACCTGAATACCAATCATACAGATGTGCATACAGTGCCACACAAAGGTACCTCATGGATCCAAATCCCCTATGTGGGCAAGCAGGCATTGTCAGATGAGAGGGAGCACAAATCACACATGTCACACAGGCACGTAGGAACAGCAACTGACACAGCAAGACACAGACACACCACAGCACTACCCCCGGGGCCCCCACAATGTGGTGACCCTGGGCTGCACTACAATCCCACTGTGATGACAAAGCTAAATGTCGTTCACACTGTGAACCACAGTCATGTGTCCTGAGCAACAAACTACCATCACACCTACACAAGCACAAATCAATCAGCATGGCCAGTAAGCCAAGGCCAACATGGAGGCAGGGGCCTAGCCGGGCAACAACTCTCATCTGCACACACTCAACACCACACCCCTCGACCTCCAACAATGTGCAGCAGTGAAGCACACATGCACTGGTGACATTGCACATGCACCCATGACTATTCCAGGGTGGTGGGTGGGAACCAAGGTGCAGAAACACATCACACATGGCCACTCAACAAGACTCATGAATGTCTGACACACTGCACACTACGCTGTACATGGACATGACGGCAATACCACACCAACCAATGGGATCCCAGCCACAGTCACACACCAATGAAGAAGCCAAGGTCACCCACAAAGAACACACATAGACAACAACCAACATTGCAGCCCGGACCCTGAGGAGTGCCAGCAGTCACACACACAACGTGTCACAATCACTGAAAGATAACACAAACTGGAAATCACATGACAGGGGCAAACAACAAGTGCCAAGGGGAAACCTGACTGTGACCCATCTGCGTCTGCACACAAACTCAGCCCTGACAGCAAACACACCTATGGGTGACACCCTGATGACCAGTAATGTAACATGCACCCACATCACAGAGAACCCAGGAGAAGACTTTGGGGGAACATAGGTCAACTCAGCAAGCATCACAAACAGGTACAACACTAGGGATCACAGCATGCACAGCTAAACGGAAGTGAACACACAGACATGCACATACAACACACACCTTGGGCGCAGGCAATGTCACAGGAGTACACACTACCATGAGGGGACTCCACTCCTGTGTGAGGAAAGCTGTGCCATATGTTGCCTCAGTAGGGCCCCATCATGTCAGCTGAGCACTTGGTCACACAATCAACAATTAGCACCAAATGAGGGCTCCCGTCACATCAGCCTGGTCATGGAAGTGCCAATGTAATCATCAGCACAGATCCAACACACTTGTATAGCAATGTTGCACTGACAACACAGATGAGTCCTTCCCCATTGATGCCCAAACCTGCATGTCCAGTGGAGATGGCCACACGGTCAGGGAAGTAGACGAATTGAACAATGGCAGGCACAACAGATGTGCAGGGGTGGAAGCCACAGATGTGAAATAGCTAATCTAAGTAGGAAATCCCATTGCCAAATACTGAACACATGACACCCTCAGATGCTGCTATGGATGACATGGATACACCACAGGATAGGACACATTCCCCCTGGACCACATGGGTTCCTGCACAGTAACACTTCATTATCATGAGACCAAATATCACCATCACTGCAGCAAGGGCATGGTTAGCATCATCAACAACATGTACATCAGAAGCATAAGCACTAGAGAACAGAAAGTTGCTTTATTCAGCATATGTGTGTAATGAAAACAAAGTCCAGAAAAAACACAAAGGCCAATGGCCAGTCCATTGTCAAAGTCCAAACTGGGTGACAGTGGCAGATGTCACCCTACGCATGCCTGCACAAAACCAGGGACAATCCACTAGGAGGGGCAACCGGGGGGCAGGCCAGGCACCGCAGGGACAGGATCAGGGCTCACCAGGAGGAAGCAGGGAAGGGGTGGTGGGTGCTGGAGAGCCACTGACAACTGCAGTGGAGGTGTCTGACATGGTGTATGCCGGCACAACTGGGGGCATGACTCAGATGTTGTGGGTGCCGGCACGACTGCAGTGGACCCTGCAGATGGAGTGGACAGGTCCGCCACTGCAGTGCCCAAGTCAGACAGGGTGGTAGTGGACTCCACTGCAGTGCCTACCACCAGGGGAGGAGAATGGGGAACAGGCAAGGTGGGCTGGACAGAGGGGAGGACACCCTCACCACATCAGTGGCACAGACAAGCGCAGCGGGGGTGTGGTGCCGGGAGAGCAAGTGGCAGGGGGAGAAGGCCGGATCCTCTTGGGGATGGTATATCTGTGGGTGGGGGAACCTGGGGCAGGGTGTGGTGAGGGCACCTGTGGAGTGGGGGCCTGAGGGATGGAGGAAGGAGACCTGGTGCCTGAGCTGCAGGGCGGCGGCGGGGTCTTGCTCTTACGACTCCGGGGGACTTGCGGGTGGGGGCCTCAGTCTGTCTGCGCCTGGGGGAGGGTGTCCGGGGGCGAGGGGCACTCTGCTCCGTGTGGGTGGGCTTCCTCTTCCCCTGAATGCTGTATCAGCTGGATCGGAGGGGAAGAGGCCGAGGTCACTGAGGAAGAGCCGCTGGGTCTTTGGGGTTGCAGGTGAGGCAAGGGAGGGTGTTTTGGAGGGAGAGGCAACTGAGGACTGCGCAGTGCTCGTGGATGCGTGTGTGTGTTCCAGGGCCCCATCCCCTGTGAGTCTGGTTTCAGTCCCCTGACTTTGCGTGTGTGTGCGTTTTGTTTGTGGTGTGTGTGTCTGTGTGCTGGATGTGTGTGTGTTGGTGTGTGCCTGTGCCGGTGTGTGTGTGCTTGGGACGGGTAAGGTGCTGGGGAGTGTGGATGGAGCAGAGGCAGGAGGGGTGAGGGACTGTCTGAGGAGGGACACTGCTGCCATCAGGGAGGAGTCCATGGACCTATTGCCCCTCTGTAGGTCAGACATGCCCGATGAGATGCCCTCCATGAACGACACCAGCTGAGTCAACAGAGCGGTGTGCGCATGGAGGACACTCAGCATGGCTGTCTGCCCTACATGGAGCTGGCGAAGGAGGTACACAGACTCCTCACTCAGGGCAGCAGGGGACACAGGGGCAGGGGGTGCGGTGCCTGGCCCAAAGGAGACACGCTCCCGAACATGGGAGCCTCCACGAACCTGGGGAATGGGAGCCGATGGGAGGGCGGTGGTGGTGCTGGTGGTGGCGGGGACAGCAACACTAGCTGGGGTGTGGTGGCTGCTGACACCCGCCTCCATAAGGGAGTCATCCTCCGAGTTGCTCTGGTCCTCAGCTGAGGTGGATGGTGCTGAGGACTCCTCGGTGTGGCTCCCCTCGCCCTCCGTGCCACTGGGTCCCTCCGACCACTCCTCGGCTGCTGACCCAGTCTGGCTCTCCGGCTCCTCCTGATCCGTGGAGCTGTCCCCTTCCGTGGCCGTGGATGTATCTGCAAACAATGGGGAAACAGACAGACATCAGTCACCTGCACCAAACGCACACACCACTGTGAGCACAGCACATTACAGAGCAAGCCCTGGCATCATTAGTTGTACATTGATAAAAGTGCCCTAACTGAACAGGAGGAGCCAATTGTCAGTCTAATGCCAACCATGGCACTCACATCCCACATGGCCTTGCACCCATCTGTCTGGTGTCTGTTGGATAGCAACACCCCAGTGTGGACACATGCACCAACTACACAGTAGTTGGACAGTGCAGAGGACACGGTGTAGCATGTGGACATGCACACATCGCAACTCTTGCCACTGAGTCAGTACAGGTTTCCGGATGAAAGGGACGCCCAGAGTCAAATAGGATATGCATGTGATGCATACCAGCGACAGACACCATGATGCACCCATGTCCTGATAGCCATCGCCACAATGGTGTGCATGTAGCACATGTCACTCCCCTGCAGGATCACCAATAAGTAGACACATGCCATGGCGGAGGCATGACTGCTAAGTCATACATCACTGTCTCAGTGATGTATGACTTGGCAGCCAGACAACAACACCCTGCACTGTGTCACAATAGTAGGTCATGGGGAATGCAAGTCCTGGAGCTGCACAAGTGCACATGTACATCCCCCACACAACACATCATCTTAACCCTCATCTGTCCAGGTCATACCGATTGGACATATGGGAGACCTGTGACACTACCCTCTGAACCTGAGCCCCTCACAATCTGCTGTGAATGGGGAACAGCTGCCTGAACTTCACATTCGCATACCCCAGTCTGCACGGGCAGCTGATCAAACACCTATGTGACACACAAGTATCGTCTCCTATGGTCACATCTCCAGTGGCATGCTGAGCCCCTACCAAGAAACACCCCAGCAGTCCTGGCAACTAATCCACAGCACACTGACACAGAGGCAGACACCTGAGGGGTCAAATCACTGCGCACAATGTGTCAGCTGATACACGGGAGTGGGAGTACAGAGTGCATTGCATGGCCTGGAGTAGGCATGACTGTCCTGCCCCACATGAATGAGGGATGAGCCCTGGACAGTGGATAGCTGGCTATGTATGTGTGACACACGTAATCTGCACACTCCTGGGGCCCAAACATTGTTCCCACCCGCTGCATGGGCGTGTGCCACATACCCCAGGCACATGTGGTGGCTCAGCTCAGCATGTGGACTGCATATCAAAGCAACACGCAGATTACATGTCCGAACACAGGCGTTGTGTGAACAATGGACCCACCCATGATGCCCACAACAGAGTTAGGGAAACAGATGCTGTCCCCCACCTTTAGTGAAGCAAACTGCAAGGACACAGTCCCAAGTGACACAATTCCCTGAATGTAAGGGCCACACCTGGGTATCAGATGAGGAGTGGGCAGTGCACAATAGAGGGACATGGCTCCTGGACAACATGACTGTTGCACTGTGGCAGTTGAACCAGGCCAGAGGAGGGCACAAAGCATGTAATACAGAGTTCACAGTGCAGTCTTTGACTCACCCCCTCCTTGCTGCTGTCTGGCCTTCAGCTGCCCATCCAGGTCTGGAAACACCACCGCCAGGATCTGGAGCATGTGGGGGTCAGGGTCCGTGTTCCGCCCCTCCTGCGAGGAGGCGACAGCTTCAGCTGGACCCGTGCAATCCTCCGGGTCCAGCCCCGAAGGTTCTGCCACCTCTTCTGGCAGTTGCGGATCCGGCGCTTGTAGACCCCCACGGACCGGACAGCCTGGACGATGTCCTTCCAGATCTCCTGCTTCCGATGGGCATTAACCTGTCAGGATGACAAAGTGAAAAGGCCATTACTACACATGCAACATATCCGTGCATGACACAGTTGTATATACATGTCTCATTCACAGGGGCACATGATGTACACAGGCAGTGCAACGCTGCCCATGGACAGTTTGCCAGACGTCACTACATGGTATCATTGCATGGGAAGTAAAACCTTGTTCAAATGCACTGTCACTGCACCATACCTGTCCAGTGCATGTCACTACACACTATGGGGGGTGACAACTACTCAGTGAGCCTGCTAGCCAGTGGCGTTCAGACTTTCAGCCTTGCTAGTCAGACAAAATGCACATTCAGAAAGGCAGTGCACAGAACACTCACCTGCTCCCCTGGTGTCCCATACAGCTTGCTGTACTGTTGAAGTAGGCTGTCCAGCAGGGCCTGGTTCTCCTCAAGGCTGAAGGCTGGGGCTCTCTCCACAGTATGTGCCATTGCAGGGTCCAGAGGGGCAGAGACAGCAGCAGTGCAGTGGCAGATGTCGTCCTGGAGCATGTAGTGCAGGCAAGTGAGCTCTCAGGGGAACAGCCAGCAATATATATGTGCTGGAGAGGCAGATACTGTCCCTTGTGTCCAAAGTGATAGGTCCAAGTCGTTTGCATCTTCTGAATCTGGCCAATCCATGGAATAGCAGCACCAATACACGCCCACGGCATCCTTCAAATCTTCAACTTCATAACATACATGATTTTGCAACATTGTTGTGGGTGACCAACTGAATTTCCAGCAACCGACTCGTTCGAAATTCGAATACGCGTCCGTTGCCAGGCAAGGCCATTGTCAATGGGTGCGCACCGATCGGTCCATTGCGGTACAACGCGTACAGGGGTACAACGCGTACCCGCACACATTGAAAGCAATGGGCCGGCCGGGGGCACCGATTGGTCCATTGCGGTACAACGCGTACAGGGGTACAACGCGTACCAACGCGTATAGGGGCACAACGCGTACCTGCACACATTGAATGCAATGGGCCGGCCGGGGGCACCGATCGGTCCATTGCGGTACAACGCGTACAGGGGCACAACGCGTACCAACGCTTACAGGGGCACAACGCGTACCTGCACACATTGAATGCAATGGGCCGGCCGGGGGCACCGATCGGTCCATTGCGGTACAACGCGTACAGGGGCACAACGCGTACCCGCACACATTGAATGCAATGGGCCGGCCGGGGGCACCGATCGGTCCATTGCGATACAACGCGTATAGGGGTACAACGCGTACCAACGCGTACAGGGGCACAACGCGTACCTGCACACATTGAATGCAATGGGCCGGCCGGGGGCACCGATCGGTCCATTGCGGTACAACGCGTACAGGGGCACAACGCGTACCTGCACACATTGAATGCAATGGGCCGACCGGGGGCACCGATCGGACCATTGCTGTTCAACGCATCCCTGTACAAGTGACTGGCATATGTCACCATGCCTGTCTCAGATGGACATATGCCAGCCACAGATAGCTCCCAGGGAGTGAGGGGCACACCTACAACACAACAGCCTGTCCAAACTGTATCATAAGGCATGTAAGGCTGCATTTCCTATTGTGTGTATGTTGGTGTACATGTTGTCCTGTGGGTGTCACCTGGGGGCAGCAACCCCCAGGCTGTGCACGTGTTCATGGGGACAGGATCCTGGGTGTTACGTGTACATGAGCACTGTGATGTGCAACTGTTCATATCTGTGCATGTGCCATGGTCACATTTCACGGTGGTGTATGTGTATGTCATGTCACATACCCCGTGAGTCCCATGTGGGACGGTATGTTTGAGCCAGGGTGTCCCAGTGGCACAATAGTGATGGTCCTCCACAGTCTGTGTGCATGTAGTGTTTACAATGTCTCTGATTTCATGTGCACAATGGGAGACAGTCTCCACATCCACGTTGTGTGTGCATGGACTTTGATGTTGTGCGTGTGTGTGTCACAGACGTCCATGTCTGTCCTACAGTGGCAAGTGGGACCACTACCTGTGGGGGTCATAGTTGTTTTGCTGTGGTGTATACATGATACTCCATGTAATGCCAGTGTCCATGTGGCAATACAGGGTCCCTGGGAATGTACCTGTCGTTGAGCTGTGATGCCTGGGGCACATCTGTCGTCACATGTCACTGTGGGGGGTGATTGTGACACGGCAGCAGGAGATGGGAACTGTGACACGGCCTCATGATATCCAATGGGCCAACCTGGGACTTATTGATGCCACTTGTTGGACCGTGATGACAGATGTTGGCCATGTATGTACCATACATGTCCTTACGGAACTGCACACTTCATGTAGTTGTGCCTCATAATGATGTATGTTGGGATATTAAGTGTGTTCAATGCCGCATATGTGGGCTGACTGACAATCTTGCTTACTTCTCCTCTGCACTGCAGGGCTCCTGCTGTCCATCGACCATTCCCAGACCTGGCAACGATGGTGGAACGGGACAGCATCCGACGGTACCGCTTCACCAGGCAGCTGATTGAGGATTTGGCAGTGCAGTTGGCCCCACATTTGCAGCCTGGCCGGCCGTATCCTACAGCGCTGACCCCCAAGGTGAAGGTGATGGCAGCCCTACACTTCTTTGCCACCGGTACCTTCCAACATACTGTGGAGACTGCTGGTGGGATGTCACAGACCATGTTGAGCCGTGTGCTCCGCGATGTTTTGGCGGCAATGTTGCTATTCCTGAACAGGTACATCTATTTCCCTAGACTGCGACGACTCACTGACGTGAAGAGTGACTTCTATGCCCTGGGGAGGATGCTGCATGTCATTGGCTCCATTGATGGGACACATGTGGCTTTGGTACCACCACAGGCCCAGGAGCAGGCCTACCGTAACCGCAAGCACTACCACTCGGTCAATGCACTGGTGGTGTGTCTTGCAGATATGACCATCACACACGTGTGTGCCCGTTTCCCTGGTTCAGCACACGATGCCTTTGTGATGAGGAGTAGTCGCATCCCCAGGATGATGGCACAGATGCAGAACCAGCGTGCCTGGCTTGTCGGTGTGTACTGACTTTGTGCCATTGTGTGTGATCTGATCTGTAGTATTCCGCCCACTTTTCCAAGTCAGCTAATGTGCACTTGTCTGTCTGTAGGTGACTCGGGATACCCCAACATGCCGTGGTTGCTGACACCCCTCAGGAACCCTGTGACACCAGCCCAGATGCGCTACAATGAGGCACATGGTCGGACCAGGAGAGTGATTGAGCTAACATTTGGTCTCCTGAAGAGCCGCTTCCGCTGCCTGGACAAGACCGGAGGGTCCCTCCCATATGCCTCTGCGAAAGTGTGCAAGATTATCATCGTCTGCTGCATGCTCCACAACCTGGCAGTGCGGAAGGAGTTGCCTCTCATCCAGGATGACAATGACCAACATCCGCCACCTGTGGAGGATCCTGGCCTGGACCACGATGCAGGTGATGATGATGATGGTGATGTCCGCACACAGCTCATCACCAACTTCTTCATCTGAATGTGAGTATCCAGAGATGTCAGGTCAATGATGTGAGTATGCATGATATGTGTGGGTGGTGCTCTGGTGCTGTTGGAGTGTGTCCATGGGCTACTTGACTGGATGTGTGTTGCGATGTGTGCTTACAGGTGGGCTGTACTCCCCAACAGTGTTGACATGCTAACTTGGTTCTGGGTGGGTATCTTGTAACATGTATTGTGCATGAGTTTTGCTGTTCTGTCCTGTTCTCCATTGCTTTTGACTGTGTGTCATTTCTGTCCTTCACAGGGTACTTTCAGATTCGCTTGGTCAACTGTGTCCACCGACGACGTGATTGCACTTCCAGGGTGGTAGCTGTTGTGTCCCTACAGGTGATGTGCGCCACACCCATGGACTTCCTTCCGTCTACAGTTGTTGACTGTGTGCCCGCTGCCAGGTGGGATTACCTTGCATCTGTAGTGGTTACGACATGTTGCAACTGTGTAATAAACCTGTGCTTCACTTTGTGATGTGCGTTGTCTGTGGTCACACATTTGACTGCCATTTGCTTACTGCACCTGTGGGCTACTTGACTACAACTGGGAATGGGTGTGGTGTCTGTGCACTGCACCGTCTTCCCTGGCAACATCAGTGTAGGCAATGAGTCAGATGGCCTAGGTGTGTATGTGTTGTGTAGCCCTGGTGGTGTGTCTCCCTCATATGTGTCACGTTGCCTTTACTCACATGCCTGTGTTGTACTTGCTGTTGCAGTTCGCATACACAGTGTAATTTTGCAGTTCATCATCCCCATAACAGCACCCACGTTGGAATCACAACAGAGGCAAGTATGGTGTATTAGTGTGTTTATTGTGATACATTTGTGTGAATAGTGCATAGGATGGGTAGTGCTGTACATAAATCTTGCAATCAGAAGTTCCTAGGTGAATTGAAAGTCCTGGTAGACAAAATCCCCAGTATCGGGGCCACAGTTGTCTGAGACATTGGTCCAACTTGTACTCCCCATGCAATGTGTGGGAGTAGTGTTGCCGTCAACAGGGTGAACAGTCTGTGCACAAAGGTGAACATCCAGAACAGGTTCAGGCTTCCTGGGAGTTGCGCTTGGCCATCGGCCTCTCACTTGCCCCTCCTCGGACGACCCCTCTTCTTGGGGGGGGGCCCTCAAGTACAGGCTGCTGCGGTGCAGGGGACTCTCCGCCAGAGTCATCCTCCCTCCCTGTGGCAGTTGCAGTTTGTTCAGCACCAGATGTTGTTGGCACACAGGGAGGTGTGGACTGGTTGCTGTTCATCTGGCGGAGGCATTGTAAAATGTCCCTGTGCACCGCCGTCATCTCATGCAGTGCATCCCACTTGGACTCCACGCGGGACATGTGTGAGTCCACGCGGGACATGTGTGACTCCACGTGGGACATGTGAGAGTCCAAGCGGGCATGATGGGCAGCCTGCTGCTGTTTCATGTCTCTGAGGAGCCCCACTATCTGGCTGAGATCTCCGGTGCTGGACTGGTACGCATCAGCTATGCGTACCAGTTGTGGGTCATCATGCACACCAGCAACCTCTGCAAGCAGCGACCTCTGTCTCCCACCCCTCCCACCACCCCTGCTGACATGTGCAGTGCGTGCAGTGGCACGCACAGATGACCCTGGGCCACCTTGGGGGTTGGTGGTGGTGGTGGTGTCCATGGCCCCAGGTTGGTCCAGGGTCCCTGTGCTGGTGTTGCTCCTTGTTCTGTCCATGTCGGCAGGGATGGTATTTGTGGTGACAGTCGTTGGAGGGGTGGGTGCAGGGGTGCAGCTGGTGGTCCTGCTGGTGCTGCAGCTGGTGGTCCTGCTGGTGCTGCATGTAGACTTGCACCGGATGTGCCAGGTTGGTCTTCTTCGTCCGAGGAGGGCAGAGGCTGTACGACACCAGTGAGCTCCGCATCCTCTTGAGCCTGGGACTGGGACTCCTCAGCGTCTGCTGCTGTGTCCCCATCATCACCTGTTTTTGGGAGACACACACAATGTATGTTATGTTTCTGCAGGCATCAATGGTTGACACACCTGACAGTTGTGACTGTGCCTCTGGGTGCGGGCCTGTACATTGCATTGTCCTAAGTCGTCACAGTCAGGGGTTGATATTGGTGTGGCACATTGTCCTGCATTATTTGGGCATTTCTATGTATTTGTTGGGGTGTGAACATGGTCTGCATTGGTTGTATTTGGTTGTCAGCCGGCCCTCCTTCCCACGCAGCCAGTCAGTTATCCCACCATGGACTGTGCTTGCATTGCAGGGAGTGGAAGTTGTCTCTCAGGATGTCAGTCAGTGGTGTCCTGCTGTTTGTTGGTGCACAGTTGCCAGTAGGGCCTTGTGCTCCCTACAGCAGTAGCCAGTGTCAGCCATCTTGTGAGTCCTTCTCCACTCCCTGTGATGTGAGCATGGTTCAGGGTGGTGTTGATGGGCCAGTTGTGAGGCTGAGCAATATCTGTGACTACCACTCCCATCATGCTATTGCCTCCACCCCCCTTCCCAGCATGCCCATGCTTCCTTCCTTTTGACTCTGCTTCCCTGTGGGGTGGGCTGGCTGTGCTGACAGGATGGCTGGGAGTGTTGTCCTGGCAGTTGTTTGGCTAAAAGTCCCAAGAGTGTCCCTGTGCTTCACACAACATAACCCAGGGTGGTGGTTCTTTGTGGGATCTTGAGTTAGGATGGGAGGCATTGCATTCTACCAGGTGGGTTCTGTGGAGTTTGTGTTGAGGGGGTGTGAGGGGAGGTGCTTGTGACTATGGTCAGTGCTGCAAGTCCTCCTTCCCACCCAGCCAGCCAGATATCCCACCATGGTACGTGCTTGCATTGCAGGGAGTGGAAGTTGGCTCTCAGGATGTCAGTCAGTGGTGTCCTGCTGTTTGTTGGTGCACAGTTCCCAGCAGGGCCTTGTGCTCCCCACAGCAGTAGCCAGTGTCAGCCATCTTGTGAGTCCTTCTCCACTCCCTGTGATGTGAGCATGGTTCAGGGTGGTGTTGATGGGACAGTTGTGGGGGTGAGCTATGTCTGTGACTGTGACTCCCATCATGCTATTGCCTCCACCCCACTTCCCAGCATTCCCATACTTACTTGCTTTTGTGGGGAGTTCAGTGTGTGTGGGTGTGAGGGCAATGGCAAGATGGCTGACAGTGGTGTCCTGCTGTTGGTTGGTGTGCAGTTCCCAGCATGCCCTTGTGCTCCCCACAGCAGTAGCCAGTGTCAGCCATCTTGTGTGTCCTTATCCACTCCCTGTGATGTGAGCATGGTTCAGGATGGTGTTGATGGGCCAGTTGTGAGGCTGAGCAATATCTGTGACTACCACTCCCATCATGCTATTGCCTCCACCCCCCTTCCCAGCATGCCCATGCTTCCTTCCTTTTGACTGCTTCCCTGTGGGGTGGGCTGGCTGTGCTGACAGGATGGCTGGGAGTGTTGTCCTGGCAGTTGTTTGGCTAAAAGTCCCAAGAGTGTCCCTGTGCTTCACACAACATAACCCAGGGTGGTGGTTCTTTGTGGGATCTTGAGTTAGGATGGGAGGCATTGCATTCTACCAGGTGGGTTCTGTGGAGTTTGTGTTGAGGGGGTGTGAGGGGAGGTGCTTGTGACTATGGTCAGTGCTGCAAGTCCTCCTTCCCACCCAGCCAGCCAGATATCCCACCATGGTACGTGCTTGCATTGCAGGGAGTGGAAGTTGTCTCTCAGGATGTCAGTCAGTGGTGTACTGCTGTTTGTTGGTGCACAGTTGCCAGCAGGGCCTTGTGCTCCCCACAGCAGTAGCCAGTGTCAGCCATCTTGTGAGTCCTTCTCCACTCCCTGTGATGTGAGCATGGTTCAGGGTGGTGTTGATGGGACAGTTGTGGGGGTGAGCTATGTCTGTGACTGTGACTCCCATCATGCTATTGCCTCCACCCCACTTCCCAGCATTCCCATACTTACTTGCTTTTGTGGGGAGTTCAGTGTGTGTGGGTGTGAGGGCAATGGCAAGATGGCTGACAGTGGTGTCCTGCTGTTGGTTGGTGTGCAATTCCCAGCATGCCCTTGTGCTCCCCACAGCAGTAGCCAGTGTCAGCCATCTTGTGTGTCCTTATCCACTCCCTGTGATGTGAGCATGGTTCAGGGTGGTGTTGATGGGCCAGTTGTGAGGCTGAGCAATATCTGTGACTACCACTCCCATCATGCTATTGCCTCCACCCCCTTCCCAGCATGCCCATGCTTCCTTCCTTTTGACTCTGCTTCCCTGTGGGGTGGGCTGGCTGTGCTGACAGGATGGCTGGGAGTGTTGTCCTGGCAGTTGTTTGGCTAAAAGTCCCAAGAGTGTCCCTGTGCTTCACACAACATAACCCAGGGTGGTGGTTCTTTGTGGGATCTTGAGTTAGGATGGGAGGCATTGCATTCTACCAGGTGGGTTCTGTGGAGTTTGTGTTGAGGGGGGGGGGGTGAGGGGAGGTGCTTGTGACTATGGTCAGTGCTGCAAGTCCTCCTTCCCACCCAGCCAGCCAGATATCCCACCATGGAACGTGCTTCCATTGCAGGGAGTGGAAGTTGTCTCTCAGGATGTCAGTCAGTGGTGTCCTGCTGTTTGTTGGTGCACAGTTGCCAGCAGGGCCTTGTGCTCCCCACAGCAGTTGCCAGTGTCAGCCATCTTGTGAGTCCTTCCCCACTCCCTGTGATGTGCGCAGGGTTCATGGTGGTGTTGATGGGACAGTTGTGGGGGGGGCAATATGTGGGACTACGACTCCCATGATGCTATTGGCTACACTGACTTGGCCAGCATACACAGAATTCCTTCCTTTCAGTGGTCTTCACTGTGTGTTGGTGTTGTTGTGGTGGCTACATGTCTGGATGTGTTTGTTAGTTCTATTTGTGCCACTGCCTAGCTGTAGTTGTAGTCGTGTTTGTACATGTGATGGCACGGTTGAATGTAACTTTGAGATGGCATGTGTTGTGTTTATCTGACTGACATACACATTTTGGGATGATTCTGTTCTGGTTGCTGTGTAATTGCTATGAGTGCATGGTTTGACTCTCCCCTTGACAGTGATGTGTGTGTGTATTGTGGCAGAATATTGTGTACATTTGTTGTGTACTCACCAGGCTCTGGGATGTTCTCTAGTCCATATACGCTCACTGGCGGAAGGATGGCCCGCACCTTCTCCTCCCAGGGCCTGAGGTATACTGGCTTGGCAGGAGGGCCACTGCCGGTGTATTGGCTCAGGAGGTAGTCTTTCTTGAGCAGGTCCCGTACCCTCCTGCGCACGTCATACCACCTGTTCTGGATGTCGGTCTTTGTGCGCAGGCATGGTGATTGTGCGTTCACCCTGTTGATGATCCTCTCCCACATCTTGTTTTTCTGGGAGATGGGGGTCTGTTGGACCAGTGTGCCAAACAGCTGTGGCTCTACCCTGAGGATCTCGTCTACCATGACTTCCAATTCACAATCTAGGAACTTGTGATTCTTCTTGGGGGGCATGGTGATGGGTGGTGATGGTGAGTGATGTGTGTGTTGGTGTGCAGGTGAGGGTGTGTGAGTGTGTGTTTTGCTGGGTGTATGTGAGGTAGGTATTTGTTGGTGTGCTGATGGTGTGTGGCTTGTGTGAGGGATGAGCTGTGGGTGTGTGGTTGCTGTCTCTTGGGTGCTGGCAGTGGAATGGCATTTGCAAAGGATCATGGTTGGGATTTTGTGTCCTTTATATGGGTGGAGTTGTGGGTGTGTCTTTGTTCTCTGTCCCCACCCCCCCCAGTATTTATTGGCTTTGTAATTGCTTGTTTGGCCTTTTTTTGTGTGATTTTTCCTTTGTACTTTCTGTGCATGTTGGAAACGTTCTTGTGACCGAGTCGGACCCTGCATTTGTCTCGTACGGTGTTCTCCGTTTCATTCACGCTGTGTTTGTGCAGTTTTCTATGCTGCGTACACGTCGGTCGCGGTGTTTTGTGTTACTTCGGCTCGGTTTTGTATGCGTGTCGGTCGTACGGCTTGTCCTCCGTCCGACTCGGTCGTGGTTTTCGCGCCTTGCATCGTACTTTGCGGTTTGGAGTTCGCGTGTACGTTTCGGTCGGATTTGGTCCGGGTGCATGTCGGTCGGTTCGATTCGCGTGTTTTTCCGGCCGGATTGCTGTTTTCTGTGCGGCTCGGTCGTTCAGCTTGGGTTCGGTACGTGTCGGTCGGATTTTGCACGCTTTGCATCGTACTTGGCGTGTCGGGCGCCACAGGTACGTGTCGGTCGGAATAAATTCCGGCTCCGAGTCGGTCGGTGCTTTTTCTGACCCGAATCGGAATCGACCCCTATGTAGTTTATCCTCCATGTGTATACCAGCAACCAAAACGTATTTATCTGTTTTTTATGTTGTTGATATTAGTACACTTTAAATGGTGACTGTATTCACTTGCAAATTGGCTTTTGAAAAAGACTGCAAGGTCGTTGGAATTAAAACATCTCTGGTGAAGTACGTGATCCAGGAGTGTGAGTCTTGTGTATAATTATTGAAAACACGATTTCCTTTCATATATATATATATATATATATATATATATATATATATATATATATATACATTTATATTTATATTACAACATCAAAATATAAAAAGTGACCCTATTATTATCTTTCTCCACAAATCACCAATATTTTTAATGTAGTTTATATTTCAGTAATTCATACAATGCAAACATTAATAATAGTGATTATTATAAAAATATTCAATAAAGGTTTAATAAAAAAACATGCCTGTGATTCCTTTTTTAACATAGTTTTATTATTGCATTTCTTTTAACATTTTTCAGCCCACAAAATGCAATCATAAAAACAACTACAAGAGGGCCTTGCACTCCAGCTGAAGAGCATAGAGTTGCAGCTAGAAATACTTTAAAAATATATAGTAGACTCTCCTCGGTCATGGTTTTAATATTGCTGAGGGGATGCTTCACTTCCTGCAGTTCCCCACAATATTTAAAAAAATGCTTGGTGGTGACCCATCTATTGTTCTTTTTGCATTTGTCACCCTAAGTGAGATGGGTATGCCCAGACATGGGTACCGTGCTCGCTATGCCATTGAAGTTATGCTAGCCTGGCTGTTGAGGTGTGATAGCCTGAAACCTGTCCCAGGATACTTGTTTCTGGTCCAGGGAGGATCTAGTCTGGCAGTTTAGGTTGGACTGTTCCCATAGGGAGCAGGGTCAAGACTGATTTGCATATGGCTGGATCCAAACTGGAATGGCATGGTGAGCAAAACAAAGCAATGGATTAAGGCCCAAACTCGGGAAGAATGTTTGAAGTTCTTCAGCATTCCGTCCATCCATTGTTCTTTTTTCCTTCCTATTCTAAGGACACCAACAAGCCTAAAAAATTAATAAAGAAAAAAGCCCTCACAGGGCATTATGGGACACTCATAGAAAGAGCAGTGAATAATAAATTATAGGTTCCCACCCAAGACATGCTTTTTTCTAATATAATTATTGATGAGCCCCTTCCTCGTAACTTAGCGGCCCCAGGGACCCATCCCCTCAGGCCTTCATTTTAAATTAAGGTGAGGGGGGCTTGCAGTTCCCAGCCCTGAGCCACTTTGTAACCTGGGGACCCCATCCACTGGGGCCATTGCTTTTTACTAAGGGGAGGGGAGCACCAGTCTCCATCCCTGATCTGCTTTGGGCCCTGGGATGGGAAAGGGGCTAGTGGCCCTCCTCCCTGAGCCACTTAGGACCCAGGGACCCAGTCTCCACAAGCCTTTACGGCCCCGAGAACCCCATCCCCGGAGGTCTCAGGAGGTGCTCGGGCACCCACAAACCACTAGGTTGGCCATCCAAGGTGCATCGAAATCCAGCTTTGCTCCCGCCGGAGGGAGCAGCTATTTTTGCTTACTCCCTAGGGGCAGCAGTAATTTGAGTTTCCTTGCTCTTAAGAGCATGGGCAGGGACGCATATGTGTACTCCCACCCATTGGCTGCATTTTGAAAGTTCCCTCTGCATGGGGACAGACATGCTTTCCCTGCCCACGCTCATGCAGCCAGGTAAAATTCTGTGGCCTTCAGGGACACAGTTAGTGAGTGTGCCCCAGGAATGGGGTCGCTGGAACTTTTCAGGCTCAGAAAGGAGGGCTGTGAGTCCCCCTCCCCTGTTTTTAATATTCAGTCCCAGGGGATGGAGCCCTTGGGCACATTAGTGACTCAGGGAGGAAGGTTCATGCTCCCTCCCCTATATTTAATATTAGGCCCCAGAGATTGAGGTTTCTGGGGCCCAATAGAGGCTCCCCTCCCCTTTTAATTTCTATTTGGCCCTGGGAAATGGGGTCCCTTGGTCCCGGAGTGGCTTCAGGAGTGGGGCCCCACTCACGCCTCGTCTCCAAATATTCTAAATTAAAGACTCCGGGCCCTAGCCCATCCCAGAGGTTAAAAATACTATTAAAAAACACTGGTGGCATTTTTCCTTTTTTTAATGCTGCGATCCCATGGGAGTTCTGTGGGATTTCCGTGGGATTGTAGCTTTCAATTTGTTTTTATTTTGGCCTCCGAGGTGGTTCACTCTGGGGCCCCCCACACACACAAGGGCTAGGGGATTCTCTACCCTACCCCCTGATATGTCCTTCTTTTATTAAGCTCAGGACAAGGGACTAAATGGCTGTCTGCAACATTTTTTCTAATGTGGTAGGCAGCCAATCAGAGCACTTGTCCTGTAGGAGCCCTATTCCCATAGGAGCAAGGAGGCCCAAAGGGAAAAAAAGCTTGCCCGTTTTTTTTTTTTAATTGGATTCTAGGGACTCTTGCAGGAGTACCTTGAACCCAACCATTCAGATATTTTTGTAGCTTAGGGGCTGATTACGATGTTGGGCGGAAAGTCTCCTCCCGTCAGTTGGAATATCCTAGACCGAGTCAGAACCCTTCCGACGACTCGGTCGATTTACAATCCGACCGACCGATTACGATGTTCGAGTTCGGTTTGTAAACCGCACGGTCTTTCCGAATCGGTTCCTACCGGCTCTCGGAGAATCTGTGTCGGTCAGAACCGCATCGTACAGCTCTATGGACTGCATTTCCGAATGAGCGATTACGATGTCGGTTTCCAACAGCCTTTCCGAGTCGGCCTGTCTGACACAAAAGGCTGTTGGAAAGTGACTTTTGGGACCCCTAGCAGGGCCCCCTTTATCCTGGGGCCTCCGGTTCGGGCCATGGGGGTACCCAAGGGACCGCCCCTGTAAAACCCTGCACTGTGTGGCAGGCACCATGTGGTGCCTGCCACAGGGTGCAGGGTTTTCCTCACACCCTCCTGTGTTGTCGGGTGGAACATGGGCTCCCATAGGAGTCAATGGAAATCCAACCGACCAGTGTTATATTGTCTAACTGGAACAAAGTAAGGGATCAATAAATTTGAATCACACCCACAATTCATTTTTGGCACATTTGCACATTGGATTGTGAAGTGAATGAAATGATGGATGTTGGACTTGGCCCTTTTTGCAGGGTCATCCCTGAACTTTTTGCCTTCCTCCTATATTTTCTCTGACCTGTTTTTGTTGGTTTTATGACTCTGGGCACTTTACCACTGCTGATCAGTGCTAAAGTGCATATGCTCTCCCCATGATAAATTGTGTTATGGATTAGTGACTCCATGATTGGATGATTGGTTTACTTGTCAGTCCCTAGTACAGTGCACTGCGTGTGCCCAGGGCTTGTAAATCCAATGCTGCTGGTGGGCTTGCAGCACTGGTTGTGCCACCCACAGAAGCAGCCTGTAAAGTGTGTCTCAGGCCTGCCATCGCAGAGCCTGTGTGCAGCCTAGTGGCTGCCATGTCGACTTGGCAAGTGCACCCACTTGCCAGTCCCTAAACCTTCCCTTATCTTCATATCAGACACCCCTAAGGTAGGCCCAAGGGCAGGGTGCATTGTAAGTATAAGGTAGGACATGCCCTGGTGTGTGTGGCCTGTCCTAATAGTGAATTACAGCCATTTTCGTTTTTCACTATTGCAAGGCTACCTGTTCTCCATAGGCCAGAATGGGCAGTTTGATTATTACACCTTATAATCCTAACTGACCCAGGGAACATGGTAGAAAAACGAATTTAGTATGCCTGAACTCAGGATGATAAAATACATCTTTTAGTGAAGTTGGTTTTAACATTCTTTGTTTGAAAATACCACTTTTAGAAAGTAGGTATTTTCTTGCCTAAACCATCCAGCTGCCTCTGCTCAGGTTGTGTATTGTGTGTCTGGATTTGTGAGTGACAGGGGCTGGGGGATTCCAGGAGGCAGGGTGAGTCAGCACTAGGCTGAATAGGTCTGCCTGAAGGAGGATGGGTGGGAGGAGTTGCACCTGGGTCTGAATAGGGCTGTGCCTGCCTTCCACAATGCTGGCTCCACCTCCTGCCGGGCGTCTGATGGCTCTGCCCCTCACTCACAAAGGAAAGAAGGAGTCAGAAAAACAAAGTGCTCCAGGACTGACCAGAACTGGTTTTGGACTAGGCAGAGGCCTCTCTGCCTTCAGAGAACAAAGGGAAAAGGTGTATAAAAGGGGACCCAGACCCCTAGGAAATTAGATCACTTCTGGGAAATCAAGAAACCTGTTGCCAAGGAGAAGAACCGGAGAAGCTGAAGGAGGAGTACTGCCCCTGTGCTGTTTTGCTGATTGGGGTTGGCCTGCAGTGGTTGCTTTCTGCCAAGGACAGGAGAAAAGACTTTGCTGTGCTTTGTCATCTTGAAGAAGGGAATCTCCAAGGGCTTGAACTGAGCTTGCCTCCTGCCTGAAGTCACAGGGACACAAAGACTTCACCCCTTCTGTTTGCCTGCATCTGGAACTGCTGTTTTAGCTGCTAACAGAGGGAAATTGCAACACCGACGCCGGCGAGCGACGCCGTAACCTGCACCGAAGCCGTGGGCACCGCTCGTGAAGAGCACGACGCACCGCCCGACTTGCACCGTAGGCCCGACGCCTGCCGACGCCGTGCGACATCGACTCCGAAGCCGTCATCGAGGCCGCTGCCTGCACCGGAGCCGAGGACACCGCTCGTGACGCTCACGACGCACCGTCCCGACTCGCACCGCAGCCCCGACTTCACCGACGCCAGGGCTTCATCATCGCGGAGCCGATCCTCGGCGTGGGTGACCCCGAATCCATCGACGCCGCACCATCGTAAGGAACCGACGCCTCGCCGCCATCCGTGACGTCACCTCCCCGACACAGTAAGGAACCGACGCCTCACCTCCCTGCGCTGCAGTAAGGAACCGAGACATCACCTCCCCTGGGGTCGTAAGGAACCGACGCCGCCGGCGCCAACGAAGCATCACCTCCCCGACGCCGTGCACCGTCTTTGTTTTCATCGAATTCCAGGTACTGTTCTTTGTGGGTCTGCTCGACTCCAGGCCCGACGCCGCGCACCTCGCGGTCGGCGCCGTACTTTGGGATTTCCACCGGTCACGACGTCGTGATAACTCCAAGTGGAGTTATTTGTTGCTACAAGCTTTATTTTTGATTGACTATCCTATTTTTGAAGATAACATGAACTGTCTCTATCATTTTAAGTCTATTTTTGATTACAGTATTGTGGATTTTTGCTATTGGGTCTTGTGATAAGTCTATATAAAGATTACTTATTTTTACATAAACAACCTGTGTGGTGTCCATCTGTAGTGTTTTCACTGTATTACTGTATGTGGTCACAAATGCTTTACACACTGCCTCTGAGATAAGCCTGTCTGCTCGTGCCAAGCTACCAGGGGGTGAGCAGGGGTTATTTTAGGAGTGTTTCCCCCTTATCCTGACTAGAAGCAAGGGTCCCTATTTGGACAAAGGTGCAAACCATTGCCAACTAGAGACCCCCAGTTCTAACATTGGTGGTCAGCGGTGAGGATTTGGACTTGCATTTGTGATTCATATACAGTGATTGGTGTACACTACTAGTGAGTGCAGACCAATACGCGACCACATACATTTTGATAGGACTTTTTTCCTTGGAACCTTTATTTTTGTTGAGAACTGCCAATTTTCACCATGAGCAAAAAGGATCCATTGCACCTGCAGATATTGAATTTGAAGAAGATAGGGTTGATACCTACACTGTGCCAGAACTCAAAGCTGTTTGCAAAAAGTTTAAAATCTCTATGAGAGGCCTCACCAGGAAGGAGGAGTTTCACAAGGCGCTAAGGGCCTGGTTGGAAGCACGGAATGCCAGTGGGCAGTCCGAGGAGCCTGTGGAGGAGGCAGAGAATTTAGATGGGCAGCTTGAGGGGCCATTGGGCTTAACTGGGAGGAGAGTGCCTTCCAGGGAGGGCAGCAGTGTTTCTCAAAAGGGCCTGTCTCCAGAGGAGCTGGAGGACAGGGACAAAAGCAGGATGCATGAAATGGAAATGGCCAAACTAAAACAGGGAAGCCATGATAGCCTTGAGCATAAGAAATTGGAGTTGGAAAGTAAGAGGTTGGCCATGGAAGAAAGGAAGATGCTTTTAGAGCATGAGAGAATGATGAGGGTGTTGGAGTTCAAAGCCAGGGGCTTAGGGATTCCTCCCTCTGGTGGCAGCAAAATTGTATTACCTAGTGCTGAGGGAGTAGTACACACACCCAGAGATGTGGTGCCTGACTTGGAGGGGTTAATATACACCAGGAGGTTCAAGGACATGAGGTAGCTCCAGTAGTGCGCAGTGTCCCTGAGAGGAATAGGGAAACTGACGCAGGGATTCATGGTCCTAGTAGCAGGAGGGACACTCTACTGACTCTAGATGGGAGGTGCAGGGAGAGTGGTTCCCCCATGTTTGAATTCCTGGGGTGTGAGTGTGAAGACCGCCCAGAAGAGTGTGGGTTGAGTGACAGGGACAGTCAGATACTGTCTTGCCAATCTCAGCAGAGTGGTGTGGGGTACATGTGTGAGGCACTGGATGGTGAGGTGAAGGATAACTTGGTTAACACCTGTGAGGGGTTGTGTGATCCAATTGTGGGAGAGCATATTGTAAGTCCCTGTTTTCCAGAGCTATGCCAACGCCTGTTGGAGAGTGAGTTCTCTGACCCCAGGGAGCTCACGAGGGAGGAAGACCTTTTGGTGGTTTCCAGAGGGTCTGAAAAGGCATTGGGGAGTGACCCTAAGAGGAGTGGCTCAGGTATCTTCCAGCCCAGAGTGGTGGAAGTGGTTCAGAGTAGCCCAGCTAGGTCCCGGTGTAGTGGGAGGGGTGTAGGGGCTCACGTCCTGTCTCAGTGGAGAAGGAGTGAGTGTGGGGCTGCGTGTCCCAAGGTGCCCGAAACCCAGTCTCAGAGCCTGGATGGTTCTTTAAGGGAACACCAGGTAGGGAGCCTAGGCTGTCCTGATGGGCCGCCTGTTGAGGAGGATCTCCTAGTGTCTAGAGAACCTGGAGCGTCTGTAAATGGAGCTCCAGTGTTTCTGGTATCTGGCAGTGCCGCTCCACTTGGGAGGGTGCAGAAGTCCAGAGTGAGGGGTGAGAGGGGAGAGAGTCCCCAGTGGAAGAACCAGTGGGTCAGGGACCAGCCAGAAGGGCTGAGTCACCAGTGAATGACCATGGTGACACCACTTCTGTCCTGGGGGATCTTCGCGCGCTGTCAGATGGACAGGGGTCGGGAGATCTGCGCCAGGCGGACTGTCACACAACACATGAGAGATGTGTTACCCTCTGGGGGGCATGCGTGCTCCCCAGGAAGTCCTGGTGCGCCAGGCAGATTATTACACAACTCTAGAGGAGTGTGTTTCCCTTGGGGGGTTGGTGTACCCTCCCGGAAGTCCTGGGTTGCCAGGCACAGGTCCAGCCTAAGGGTACAGACCCTGGGTTGGAGGACCAGGTTCAGGGTGTCCCCCTGACCTGGAGGAAGGGGCAGCTGCTAACAGTGCCCCTACCAGTTTGTCTTCTGGGGGCACCGCTCCAGGTGGGAGGGTGCAGGACCCCAGTAAGGGGGCGGGGAGAGGACAGCCTCACCCCTGGCCTCTGCCCAGTCTAAGGGTACAGACCTTATGCTGGGATCCCAGTTGCAGGATAGAACCCCTGAACTGGTGGGCGGAGTGTGCAGGACCCCTGCCACAGGTGCCCTGACAATTCTGGAAGGGGTACAGCTCCAGGTGGGAGGGTGCAGAGCCCCAAGGAGGAGGACCAGGTGTGGGAGAGCCCACCCCAGTCTCCTGTCCAGCCGCCGGTTACAGGCCCGGGGCTGGTGGGTCAGTGTCAGGATGTCATACCTGACCTGACGGTTGGGAGAGTGGACAAAGGGTGCCAGGCACCTGGGGCTACTGCCCCCGCTCTCTGACACCACAGAGGTTGGAGAGCCATGAAAGGCCTGGGGCCTGGCTCTCATCACTGACGGCTGTCAGTGGCCACTGTGGCTTGCTGTCCTGGTGGACAGAGTTGCCCCTGGGAGGGGACAGAAGTCACACCCCGGGGGTGGACTAGGCCACACATCTGTGTTGGCCATGTGGGTACTGTCTGTCGGTTGGGACACACCTGTGAGCAAGCTAAGGTTAGGTGCTGCACAGGTGGTGTCCACAGTTGAGGAGAAGGGTTCCCCATGGGTTAGCTGGGTGGGCCCTGAGAGTATGGACAGAGGGATCCAAATAGGTTCAGATTGGCGTAGAACTGGAGTATGCCCCTGCTGTTGTGGGCCAGGGTCCAGGTTCTATCGCCCAAAGCAGAGAAGCCCATCAGGGTAGTGATTGGTCTCCCCTGCGTTTTGGCTGGAAGGGGGTTGTGTTGGACTTGGCCCTTTTTGCAGGGTCATCCCTGAACTTTTGCCTTCCTCCTATATTTTCTCTGACCTGTTTTTGTTGGTTTTATGACTCTGGGCACTTTACCACTGCTGATCAGTGCTAAAGTGCATATGCTCTCCCCATGATAAATTGTGTTATGGATTAGTGACTCCATGATTGGATGATTGGTTTACTTGTCAGTCCCTAGTACAGTGCACTGCGTGTGCCCAGGGCTTGTAAATCCAATGCTGCTGGTGGGCTTGCAGCACTGGTTGTGCCACCCACAGAAGCAGCCTGTAAAGTGTGTCTCAGGCCTGCCATCGCAGAGCCTGTGTGCAGCCTAGTGGCTGCCATGTCGACTTGGCAAGTGCACCCACTTGCCAGTCCCTAAACCTTCCCTTATCTTCATATCAGACACCCCTAAGGTAGGCCCAAGGGCAGGGTGCATTGTAAGTATAAGGTAGGACATGCCCTGGTGTGTGTGGCCTGTCCTAATAGTGAATTACAGCCATTTTCGTTTTTCACTATTGCAAGGCTACCTGTTCTCCATAGGCCAGAATGGGCAGTTTGATTATTACACCTTATAATCCTAACTGACCCAGAGAACATGGTAGAAAAACGAATTTAGTATGCCTGAACTCAGGATGATAAAATACATCTTTTAGTGAAGTTGGTTTTAACATTCTTTGTTTGAAAATACCACTTTTAGAAAGTAGGTATTTTCTTGCCTAAACTCATCCAGCTGCCTCTGCTCAGGTTGTGTATTGTGTGTCTGGATTTGTGAGTGACAGGGGCTGGGGGATTCCAGGAGGCAGGGTGAGTCAGCACTAGGCTGAATAGGTCTGCCTGAAGGAGGATGGGTGGGAGGAGTTGCACCTGGGTCTGAATAGGGCTGTGCCTGCCTTCCACAATGCTGGCTCCACCTCCTGCCGGGCGTCTGATGGCTCTGCCCCTCACTCACAAAGGAAAGAAGGAGTCAGAAAAACAAAGTGCTCCAGGACTGACCAGAACTGGTTTTGGACTAGGCAGAGGCCTCTCTGCCTTCAGAGAACAAAGGGAAAAGGTGTATAAAAGGGGACCCAGACCCCTAGGAAATTAGATCACTTCTGGGAAATCAAGAAACCTGTTG
This sequence comes from Calotriton arnoldi, assembly GCA_963921515.1. Classification (NCBI taxonomy): domain Eukaryota; kingdom Metazoa; phylum Chordata; class Amphibia; order Caudata; family Salamandridae; genus Calotriton; species Calotriton arnoldi. The sequence continues at coordinate 820,181 of CAWUFW010007868.1, read as the reverse complement.
CCAAGGAGAAGAACCGGAGAAGCTGAAGGAGGAGTACTGCCCCTGTGCTGTTTTGCTGATTGGGGTTGGCCTGCAGTGGTTGCTTTCTGCCAAGGACAGGAGAAAAGACTTTGCTGTGCTTTGTCATCTTGAAGAAGGGAATCTCCAAGGGCTTGAACTGAGCTTGCCTCCTGCCTGAAGTCACAGGGACACAAAGACTTCACCCCTTCTGTTTGCCTGCATCTGGAACTGCTGTTTTAGCTGCTAACAGAGGGAAATTGCAACACCGACGCCGGCGGCGGCGCCGTAACCTGCACCGAAGCCGTGGGCACCGCTCGTGAAGAGCACGACGCACCGCCCCGACTTGCACCGTAGGCCCGACGCCTGCCGACGCCGTGCGACATCGACTCCGAAGCCGTCATCGAGGCCGCTGCCTGCACCGGAGCCGAGGACACCGCTCGTGACGCTCACGACGCACCGTCCCGACTCGCACCGCAGCCCCGACTTCACCGACGCCAGGGCTTCATCATCGCGGAGCCGATCCTCGACGTGGGTGACCCCCGAATCCATCGACGCCGCACCATCGTAAGGAACCGACGCCTCGCCGCCATCCGTGGCGTCACCTCCCCGACACAGTAAGGAACCGACGCCTCACCTCCCCTGCGCTGCAGTAAGGAACCGAGACATCACCTCCCCTGGGGTCGTAAGGAACCGACGCCGCCGGCGCCAGCGAAGCATCACCTCCCCGACGCCGTGCACCGTCTTTGTTTTCATCGAATTCCAGGTACTGTTCTTTGTGGGTCTGCTCGACTCCAGGCCCGACGCCGCGCACCTCGCGGTCGGCGCCGTACTTTGGGATTTCCACCGGTCACGACGTCGTGATAACTCCAAGTGGAGTTATTTGTTGCTACAAGCTTTATTTTTGATTGACTATCCTATTTTTGAAGATAACATGAACTGTCTCTATCATTTTAAGTCTATTTTTGATTACAGTATTGTGGATTTTTGCTATTGGGTCTTGTGATAAGTCTATATAAAGATTACTTATTTTTACATAAACAACCTGTGTGGTGTCCATCTGTAGTGTTTTCACTGTATTACTGTATGTGGTCACAAATGCTTTACACACTGCCTCTGAGATAAGCCTGTCTGCTCGTGCCAAGCTACCAGGGGGTGAGCAGGGGTTATTTTAGGAGTGTTTCCCCCTTATCCTGACTAGAAGCAAGGGTCCCTATTTGGACAAAGGTGCAAACCATTGCCAACTAGAGACCCCCAGTTCTAACAATGGACAATGGACAACAATAACTAATCATAATAAACTCAGGGACTAAAGAAAAGAGAAAAGACACTATTATTATTTAGACTTTTATTATTTTATACTGACCTATTCAATGACCTTCAAGTCAGATTATGTCTGCAATATATTTGATGAGTACATCTGTAGGTATTATCCACTGTTTTTAAAAAATATTGATTTAGAGAATGCATTGTGGAACTTTCCATGTATGCTTTGAATTTGTTCTCCCTGCATGGGGTATATGTCCAATGAATCATGTTTATTATTGAACTAAAATAGATCTGGGGCCTTCATAATAGGGGCACATAGTGTCATTGAATCCTAGAATTAATTGTTTTGGTGAATACTTTTGGGCACCGGAAACTGTGATTCATGGCTTGCATAAAAAGATTTTTGTAGTTTTTCTGCGCCGTTTATGAAATTTGTTCTTCCTCACTTTTTATGTAACTTGTGTCAGACCCCCTTTCATAAGGCCAGGGGGGCAAACAGGTGTTACTGGGCCCAACTGTAGGGGCTGAGGCCTTTTACTGCTTAAGTTCAGGGGCAAGACCTACTGTGCTTTCTGTACAACAGGGACGAGTACCGCTACAGCTCTTCACTCTCAGTAGTAATGTGGGTTGAGCAGTCCAAGGCTCCATCCGGGGCGAGTTGTGGATACAAGGGAGGGGACACAAGCTCACAAGCCAAAATGTGTGCAGCAACATCAATAAATCATTGGCCAGTCAAATACTCACTTTTATGAAGAAAGAAAAGTATTTTATTTCTACTGCTGTTAACCCAAAGGAAAAATACAACATTCACAAACAACTGCACAGTCCCCCTGAGGTCAGCGTTCTAGTTACTTTTAGGCTGTCCCATGGTCCCCACTCCCTCATCTCAACTAGCTATAGTGGTTATTCTCCATTCATTTTAGGCAACATCCAGGGTGAGCCACACTAGTTGTCTGAGGCTCAAGAGTCCACTCTGACTCTGTTTAAGGCCAACAGTGTTACAGCGCGGCAGCGCTATCCGGCAAGTAAACCAGGGATCACTGCCCCGAAATCAGTCTTACATGTACCTGCAGGCTTGGAGCATCCAGAGCTCCTGAACATGCCCCGCCTACAGGCGCATGGAGCAGCAGCAGCGGAATCAGGTACGTTTGCCAAACATGGCCCAGGCAGGTTGCACTCTGCAGGTGCAGAGTTCCTCACAAACGGTCACACCACCAAAGTGACCAGAAGTTCTCTGCCACTCCTCCTAGCAGGGTAAGTGTCTGATCCATCCCATTGATGTGACAATCTTGAAGCGGGTCCCTCACCTAGTTGACAGTGTGCATGTACTTCCACGGCGGCCTCACTCCTCCTTTGGGGGATATCGATCAGGTCGCAATTGTTGTTGCTCCCAGTGACCCCCACTGGCATACGTGTTCACCATAGCATCTCTGTACATGGACTCCAGTCTGGTTGGCACAGCAAAGTCCTCAGAGGTGGCTCACCATTGCACAAGGGCTATGGACCTCACAGCATGGCAATCTTCTTGTAGTGGTCATTCCTGGCATACAGGGTCATGGCTCCTCGCTACACATAGATTCGGCGCAGTGATACATATGTCTCATTTAACAGAGGCCCTCCTCTGGCACACGAGGGCCACCTACCGAATTCGTCCTACACATCGGCAGTGCCCCGATCGGTGCAGCAGCTGTTACCTCACACCTCTCAGAGGGAGTCCATGCAACAGGGCTTCCCACTGGACCTCGCTCCCCCCCCCCAATGCTAATCTTGGCAAGCAGGCAGCGGCTGCTGGTGCCCCAGGCTCCAGGGCTGGTGGTCTTTCATTCCCTGGATGATGTCTCCTCACCCAGCAGGGAGACTGCAGGCCTTGCCCCCAAAACTGGTCACACTCAGAAGTATTGCAGAGCATCCTCTCCTCACACATCCTGTCTGGCTGCTTAGTAGATTACTATTTTGGGGGTCTCAAGTGCCCCTTCTTGTAATCCATTTCCAGACACTAAATGTGATTTAGAGCCAGGTCTTTGAAGATTCTTTTGAAGTGCCTACTTCTCTGCCTTCTCTTCCTTTTGAAAGCAGTCTGTAACTGCAAGAGTGACTCCAAAGCTGATAGCCCTACAACACAGTCCATGGGAGTGATTAGAGTTCACACCTGGATGTCAGCCACAGTGATCTGTGTGTCAAAGGTTTAGCCCAGGGAACCAGTATTACTCTTCATGATTCTCTTATCAGCCCCATCTCCTTCCTGAGATGCGCCCAAGCCCCTTCTGACCTCTCTCTGAATTAAACAGCACCCTTTGAAGTATACAGGGGAAGCCTGGCTCTCGCCTCTCCAGTGTGTCTCACCCAACTTACAGGAATGCAGCAATGCTCAGATCTGTCTAGGTGGATTCCTCTACCTCCTCTCCTTATGTTTCACCATGCAGGCCTGGATCTCTCAAAATGGAACCGAGGGCCCTGCATGTATTGTACCATTCACAGGCACACATAAACCCGTATGTATGAATACAGCCTGCACACCCTGCACATTACTGTATCCTTCATGTAGTGTACTTCTCATAGGTACACATACATCCAGCACATACATTTAACATGCATGCACTGCACAGCACTGTATCCTTCATATACTGAACCACTCATAGGCATACACAAACCCAGCACATGCATTTACCATTCACGCACTGTACAGCACTGCAACCTCCATGTATTGCACCACTCATAGGCACACATACATTCAGCACATGCATTCAGCATGCATGCACTGACAGTACTGCATTATACCTGTATTGTACCCTGCCAATGCACACATACATCCAGCACAGATACACTACACATGCACTGCACAGTGCTACACACCAAACTGATGTAGGCCAAGGGTGAGATAAGCACACAGCAGCAAAACTTTAACTGAGAGAACCTGTAGGCCTCACTCCAGTGACACTGGTTAAAAAGGACCTGTTATCTCCTACTGATCACTGCATGATATGCTGCCACCACCACCGCACTCATGCTGATTAAATCAGTAGCCTCTTAACACAATGAGGGTAGTGCTTTGGGCAACCCCTTCTGTGTGGGTATTGCCGAGTTTACACAATAATAATGGTTAGACCCCATGAATTCCACCTCGGAAATTCAAAGAATGCATTTTGCAGCACATTTTAAATATATAATCTATAAAAGCCATTACATATACAAACAGTTCTGAGGGAATATTGTAATACACTTGGGTCGGCCAGAGTGCCATAAGCAATAATTTTACAATGCAAGAAATCATGGTTGTGCCTATGAATAATTGAAGAGCCTTGTATAAAACAAGGTGGTGCATAGCAGGGAAATATTTGTGCCACCAGGGATGCAATACATATCTGATTAGGTCTGAGCTGAAGAAATGATGATGCACAACTTTTGCTGAGAAGTAATGTCAGTTTTACTTTCTATGTTTGGACGTAAAGCCTATCTTTGTTTTTGCAGCAGGTCAGAACTTTCTGTATTAAAGCCTACCAAGAGTGGCATTCAAGTATGCCAGATGACTTCTTAAAATCTCAGTTCCTCAAGGGAAACCACATATGTTCAACAAGGGAAATGCTGTTGATTGTGACAGGAGACAGCACGCCATGTCCATGGGGTAGTCGGGGTGCCAGAGATTTTATTCAGGGTGCTGCAACTAGTGTATGTTTCAAAGTATATTTGCTCTAGCTTTAGAAATTAGAGCTCTAGATTGTGGCAAGTACTGCTCTGTTGTCAGCGTCCACAAATCCCCAGTACGTAAAACACCATTGGCATTCTAAAAGCTACTTTATGAGTACAGGTAAAGCAACATTATCACAAGGAAATCTACATTGCCCTCTTATGTACAGCATGGCTCCAGAAACCAAATTCCCTTTATATATTAAATACTTTTTCAATTCAAGTGTCCACATTGCCCTTGGTATAGCATCCTTGACAATTATGGCAAAATTCACATTGGCCAGATGTATGCTGGCTCATTGTCATGCCAAAATCCACACCCCACAGAAATGATCATCGCCACTGTCATTGCAGAACCCAATTGCTTAATGCAAAATGCTAACCACATGGCGTGTCATCACCCCAGAAGAAACCTCCACCACCATGAAGTCCATCCACTCAGTGGCCCCATCGGACCCCTGCCCCCACCACGCTTACACAATAGGACTGCAAACCATCAGCGTAATAGTCTCCCACATTTTGAAGGCCTTCACCTCATCAGCAACGTTCCCAGATGCTTGGAAACATGTAACTGTCCTCCCATGGCTGAAGAAACACTCTGCAGACCCTTCAAAGCTCACCAACTACAGGCCGGTCTCCCTGCTACTATTCCTTGCCAAGGTCTTAGAGAAAGTCATAAACAGATGACTCACTGAATACCTCAGTTACCACCAACCCCTCAACAACACACGTTCTGGTTTCAGACCCAAACGCAGCATGGAATCTACCCTCATTGCTGCCACGGATTACATCTGCATGACTCTAGACAGAGCAGACACTGCGACCCTCATCCTCCTGGACCTATCCGCAGCATTTGACATGGTCTTTCACCCCCACCTTCATCTAACACCTACATAACATCAGAATCTGAGGACACACATTCCAATCGATCAGCTCCCAGCCAGTCAGCCTGGCCCCGTTCACTTCAGCAGAATTCTGCAAAGATCCTCTCTGAGCCCAAACCTCTTCAACGCATTTATGATCTCTTTAGCCAGTACCATCTGCTTTCATGACATCAACGTCCTCTCCTATGCCAATGACACACAACTCATTCTCTCCCTCACAGACAAGACGCCCATTACCCAAATCAAGTTCTATGCCTGCATGATTGAAATCTCCAACTGGATGAAGGTCAACCCTCTAAAGCTAAAGTCTGATAAGACATAAATTGTAATCTCCAGGAAGAGTGCTTCTCAGTGGGACTCTTCCTGGTGGCCAGCAAAGCTAGGACTGACATCCACCCCTACGACCCAGACCAAGAACCTTGGGATCATCATCAACAGCAAACCACCCAAATCAATGGCATCACCGCCTCATGTTTCCACACCCGGAAGATGCTGAGGAAGATTTTCAAATGGCACCCAATCAACACAAGGAAAACCATCATGCGCACCAGGGTCATAAGCAAGCTGAACTACAGGAACATCCTCTACGCCAGGATAAAAAATAAAAAAAAATCATCAGAGGGCTGAGCATTATCCGGAACTTGGCAGCCACAATCACTTCAACCTCACATGATGCAGTCACATCACATCACACTTAAAGGAGCTTGCTGGCTCCCCATACATAAATGAGCAGAAATCAAACTCCTCACCCACTCTTTCAAGGCACTACATAACGCTGGGCCAGCATGCATCAACAATTGCATCTCCATTCACAAACCTTCCAAAAATGTCCGCTCGTCCAGACTCATACTTGCACACATCCCGCATATACAGAGAAACAGATCTGATGGTTGAACCTTACCCTATTTCGCTCCTAAAGCATGACACAACCTGCCACTGCAAATAAGAGTTTTATACACCATTGTTGATTTCTGCAAGAATCTGAAGACCTGGCTTTTCCCAGTAGTCCCACTTGGCACTAGGTCTGGCTGGGCTCACACCTGCTCAGTGCCAGGAAAGCCTCCCGGGTGATAGTGCGGTCTACAAATCTGCATAACATAGCATAACAAATTGCCCCAATATGCAAAGCAGAATTAACTAACACCATTGATAACATGCTGCAGACGCAGCCACCTATTCCTCCTCTATTTCTTCCCGCTCCTCACAGACCTATTCGCAAGATCTGGGACAGCCACATTTATCAGGGCTCATTGGCTGCATTGGCTCTCCATTGATGACTGGCCCAAGTGCCACTCTGCTGAGAGGTAGTGTGAGGCTTGTGTTCCACCTACTTGAGAATTAAACTTTCTACATAAATGTCCTTGTACATGTGCGGTAGCATATTTTTACAGGTTGTTGTTTTTCCATACCGAATGACAAGCTATTTGTATAGAGGTGTTCCTTTGAATCAGGAGGATCAGACAGGCAACTTGACCTGAAAATACTTTTCATGTGGGAACCGATTGAGAAAGAACGCAACTGATGGAAACAAAAGTGACAATTCGCTTCTGTGTCTTTCAAAGCCTACGTAGGTAATATCTTGGGGGTGACAGAATCTACTCGCGCCCCGCATGTTGCATGTCCTTGCTATTCTCCGACCTGAAAAAGCTATCAGGTCATTATTTTTCCGGCCATTACCGCATTGCATTTGAAGTGTTTTTACCTGTTTTTACTTGGCATTGTGTTGGGCTTACTTGGGGTTCGTGGTTCTTTCGCACACACTTCCCTCAGCCTTCTGCTCCGGTCCGCCACGGCGTCAGTGCCAATTGAGCAGAGAGCAGAAGGCACGCGCCCTCACTTCCTGTTCAGTCACTTCCGGGCGGGCAGGCAGCAGTCTAGTTGTTGTTCCCTGCCTTCCCTGCCTACATAAGCACATGCTTGTGCGAGCGTGCAGCGGGCGCGCCGGTGGCGCGCCAAAGGCAAGCCCATCTGCGCCCGTCCGCGCCTGGACATTGCCAACGCCAGACATGCTGCCGGTTTAACCCTCCTTAAATGGCCTTACTCACGGAACAATCTTGTTGATATTGGTAAGAGTATCTATTGATGTACACACCAGCCATATGTTTCCTTGGAGGGTCCCTTTGTTTGTACTTCTTGCGGTTTCAACTCTTTGGCAGCTGTTAGTCCTGCACGTGCTCCCCCGCCCACCATCAAACTCCTTAGTCTTAACTGCTGCTCGTTGGTCAAACACTTTGCTGAAGTGTTTGACCTAATTCAGGATGAGGCTCTCGATATCCTTTTCTTGACTGAGACTTGGCTTACTGCGAACACGGAGGCAGAGCCTAACTTGGCACTGCCCCAGGGATATGCCATCAAGACACTTAATAGAGAAGGCAGGGGTGGTGGCATTGCTATCATATTTAAAACTGGATTTACCTGCACCCTGACCAAAGAAAGCATTGTAGACTCTGAATGCGCACTCTTCAAAATCTCTGTTAATGCAACTTCACCCTGTCGGGCCTCCTGATCTATCGCCCCCCAGGGCCTTCCAAAGGTTTTATGGAAGCCCTTATTACTGCATCTGGCTTATTAGCTACTAGCTCGGCCAATTTTAATATTGTTGGTGACCTCAACCTGCACCTAGAAGCGAGTCAAGATAGGGAGATTAGCAACTTTCTAGCGGACCTTGCAGCCTTCCAACTTATACAACGCGTCTCGAACTGCACTCACTCGGCAGGCCATCTGTTAGACCCCATCTTTTCTAAATTACCCGCCCTCAAAGTTTGCCCTCCCCTCTCCATGAGTTGGTCTGACCACTATCTGGTGTCGATGACACTACAGGGAGTAGGCCCCCCTCAGGATGTTCTTCGGAAATCCATCCTAAAATGCCCCTGGCATAAACTGGATGCTGCTCACTTCCGCAATGAAGACAAGTCAGAGATTCTTCTCTACGGCAATTTCCCCCCTGGCTTTAGAGACTCGATCTGGCCTCCTGGGTTTCCGCTACCAACCTCCAATGGGAAATCCGCAAAAAACCTTGGAGTGTGGTTTGAGGATAACCTCTCCTTTTCTACTCAGGTGAAAAAGCTCTCTGGTAGCTGTTTTGGCCTTCTCAAAACACTCAGGAGCTGTTTGCCTCTCCTTCCCAGGCCGGCCAAAGAGACGGTTATCCGTGCCCTGATCCTCTCTCGATTGGATTATGCTAATGCGTTGTACATCGGCATCCCTGGTTACTCTCTGAATAGACTTCAGGTCATTCAGAATGCGGCCGCTAGGCTGCGCCTGGGAATTGCGAAGAGGAGCAGTGTGCGTGAACATCTTCGCGCTCTCCACTGGCTTCCCATGGCGGACCGAGTCAAATTTAAATCTCTGGTCATTGCCCACCGAGCCCTTTACGGTCGTGGGCCCGCCTATTTACAGAAACGGTTAACCTTTTACGTCCCTCTGAGACAATTGCGTACCTCAGCCCTCCTTCTTGCTAGGGTCCCCCGCTTCTTCCGCCACAGGCTGGGTGGCTGCTCTCTGGCTGTCAAGGCTGCCCAGGCTTGGAATACCCTTCCGTTTCTAATACGCAATACTCAAGACCCGCTAGCCTTCAAGAAACTTTTAAAAACTCATCTATTTCCATAGTTATTAGTGGTGTAGTTAAGGGACTCCTCTTGGATCCGCGCCGGGACACTCTTCGGAGTAGCTGTTGCGCGTTATAAGAGCACTTAACATAACATAACAACATAACTTCCGCGACCTCCTTCTTAGTCAAACACCTAATCTTCCCAACAACCCGGATAGGGCAAACAGTATCCTGCCAGACTGGCTCTCACACACTCTTGACACCCTTATCCCTGCTAAGATGTCCCACAGCCGCAGAACACAATATGGCCCGTGGTTTAATGACAAGCTGGCTCAGGCCAGGAAGGCATGCAAAGCCCTGGAAAGGGCTTGGAGACGACAGTATGACCTTGCCCTGAAATTACAATATCGGGCAGCTATTAAACAATACCACAAGTCTATTCAGAAGGAGAGAGCTAACTTTTTGCAGAGAAAATTAAAAACAGCAGTAACCCTGCCAAATGCATATTCTCCTTACTAAAGGATCTTAAAACTTCTGGGCAACCCATTTCATCCCCCTCACCTCCAATAAGCAATGTGAGACCCTTGCTGCTTTCTTCATTAAAAATGTTGAGGATATTTATAAAGCCTTCCCCCAGACGGCCATCCCAGTAGGTCGTCCTACTTCTACGCCTACTACCGGCCCGTCACTCTCCACCTTTCCCGTGCTTTCCCAGGAAGCCATGCGTATGATTTGTAACAGACTTAAATCCGGATCCCCGGCGGATCCTCTCAAACCCGACCAATTGCAGACTGTTCTACCACAGCTATTGCTCCCATTTTGTGATCTCATAAACCTGTCTCTGTCCTCTGCTGTGGTCCCTGCCGCCTGGAAACATGCTAAGGTGATTACACTTCCTGAACATTCCACAAAACTTGAACGGCTCCAATGGCAAGTGGGGGAACTGCGCGATAGAGTGGATGATGCGGAAGGGTGCTCCCGCCGCAACAATGTTCGTATCCTGGGCATGCCGGAGCGCAGCGAGGGATCCAACCCGACGCAGTTTGTAGAAGATTGGCTGAGAAATCAGGTGGCCACTGAGGGCCTAACACCTATGTATAGTGTTGAGAGGGCTCACCGAGTGCCTTCTAGACCGCCTAAGCCGGGCGCGTCTCCTCGCCCGCTGATTGCACGATTATTACACTACAAGGATCGTGATGTTATCCTCAGAGCGGCCCGGGAACATGCTCCAGTGCACTTTGAAAACCAAACTATCTCGCTTTATCCGGATTTTACACCGACAGTTCAGAAAGCAAGAGCTACCTTCCTGGGGGTGAAGAGGATTCTGCGTGACCGCAATTTAAAATACGCCCTTCTCTTCCCGGCCCGCTTAAAAGTGATCTCAGGTCAGAGATCGTATTTCTTTGAGACCCCAGAGGATGTGACAAACTGGCTGGAGACGACGGCCGCCCCGGCGACGTCTCAGGACCCTCTACCTTTGGAGCGGATGCGACACGATTCCCCGACGCGGATGACAGGCCTACCCCGGCCGAGGACGGGCGCCTCCGAGCTGCCTAGAGACTCTGCCCCCACCCTGGAACAGATCATGTCTAGTCAACAGGACGCCATCCTTACTGCGGCGGCATTGGCAGCCCATGATGCACACCACAAGGAACTCTCGGACCGCTCATCGGATGCAGAGACGGTGCAGTCTGCATCAGACACTAGTTTAACACTGTTTCCTACTATTACTGCACAGGTGGCTCGAGACATCTGATGGTATGAAGGATGCTTGATTCCGGTCCAGGGAAGACATGGTGTGGCAGTTCGGTCTGGACTGTTCCCATGAGGCACAGGGTCAAGACTGATTTGCATATGGCTATGTCTAAACTGGGGTGGCGTGGTGAAGCAAAATAACGATGGATTAAACCCAGATCTGTGACTGGGGGTGAATGTTTGCCAATGTGCAGCATTCCGTCCATCATCTTGTGTGTTTTGCATTTCGCCCTATGTGGGAAGGGTATGCCCAGACGTGGGTCCCGTGCTCACTACGCCACTGGAGTCAAGCTATCCTGGCTGATGAAGGCTGATAGCCTGAAACCGGTCCTAGGATGCTTGATTCCGGTCCAGGGAAGACATGGTGTGGCAGTTCGGTCTGGACTGTTCCCATGAGGCACAGGGTCAAGACTGATTTGCATATGGCTATGTCTAAACTGGGGTGGCGTGGTGAAGCAAAATAACGATGGATTAAACCCAGATCTGTGACTGGGGGTGAATGTTTGCCAATGTGCAGCATTCCGTCCATCATCTTGTGTGTTTTGCATTTCGCCCTATGTGGGAAGGGTATGCCCAGACGTGGGTCCCGTGCTCACTACGCCACTGGAGTCAAGCTATCCTGGCTGATGAAGGCTGATAGCCTGAAACCGGTCCTAGGATGCTTGATTCCGGTCCAGGGAAGACATGGTGTGGCAGTTCGGTCTGGACTGTTCCCATGAGGCACAGGGTCAAGACTGATTTGCATATGGCTATGTCTAAACTGGGGTGGCGTGGTGAAGCAAAATAACGATGGATTAAACCCAGATCTGTGACTGGGGGTGAATGTTTGCCAATGTGCAGCATTCCGTCCATCATCTTGTGTGTTTTGCATTTCGCCCTATGTGGGAAGGGTATGCCCAGACGTGGGTCCCGTGCTCACTACGCCACTGGAGTCAAGCTATCCTGGCTGATGAAGGCTGATAGCCTGAAACCGGTCCTAGGATGCTTGATTCCGGTCCAGGGAAGACATGGTGTGGCAGTTCGGTCTGGACTGTTCCCATGAGGCACAGGGTCAAGACTGATTTGCATATGGCTATGTCTAAACTGGGGTGGCGTGGTGAAGCAAAATAACGATGGATTAAACCCAGATCTGTGACTGGGGGTGAATGTTTGCCAATGTGCAGCATTCCGTCCATCATCTTGTGTGTTTTGCATTTCGCCCTATGTGGGAAGGGTATGCCCAGACGTGGGTCCCGTGCTCACTACGCCACTGGAGTCAAGCTATCCTGGCTGATGAAGGCTGATAGCCTGAAACCGGTCCTAGGATGCTTGATTCCGGTCCAGGGAAGACATGGTGTGGCAGTTCGGTCTGGACTGTTCCCATGAGGCACAGGGTCAAGACTGATTTGCATATGGCTATGTCTAAACTGGGGTGGCGTGGTGAAGCAAAATAACGATGGATTAAACCCAGATCTGTGACTGGGGGTGAATGTTTGCCAATGTGCAGCATTCCGTCCATCATCTTGTGTGTTTTGCATTTCGCCCTATGTGGGAAGGGTATGCCCAGACGTGGGTCCCGTGCTCACTACGCCACTGGAGTCAAGCTATCCTGGCTGATGAAGGCTGATAGCCTGAAACCGGTCCTAGGATGCTTGATTCCGGTCCAGGGAAGACATGGTGTGGCAGTTCGGTCTGGACTGTTCCCATGAGGCACAGGGTCAAGACTGATTTGCATATGGCTATGTCTAAACTGGGGTGGCGTGGTGAAGCAAAATAACGATGGATTAAACCCAGATCTGTGACTGGGGGTGAATGTTTGCCAATGTGCAGCATTCCGTCCATCATCTTGTGTGTTTTGCATTTCGCCCTATGTGGGAAGGGTATGCCCAGACGTGGGTCCCGTGCTCACTACGCCACTGGAGTCAAGCTATCCTGGCTGATGAAGGCTGATAGCCTGAAACCGGTCCTAGGATGCTTGATTCCGGTCCAGGGAAGACATGGTGTGGCAGTTCGGTCTGGACTGTTCCCATGAGGCACAGGGTCAAGACTGATTTGCATATGGCTATGTCTAAACTGGGGTGGCGTGGTGAAGCAAAATAACGATGGATTAAACCCAGATCTGTGACTGGGGGTGAATGTTTGCCAATGTGCAGCATTCCGTCCATCATCTTGTGTGTTTTGCATTTCGCCCTATGTGGGAAGGGTATGCCCAGACGTGGGTCCCGTGCTCACTACGCCACTGGAGTCAAGCTATCCTGGCTGATGAAGGCTGATAGCCTGAAACCGGTCCTAGGATGCTTGATTCCGGTCCAGGGAAGACATGGTGTGGCAGTTCGGTCTGGACTGTTCCCATGAGGCACAGGGTCAAGACTGATTTGCATATGGCTATGTCTAAACTGGGGTGGCGTGGTGAAGCAAAATAACGATGGATTAAACCCAGATCTGTGACTGGGGGTGAATGTTTGCCAATGTGCAGCATTCCGTCCATCATCTTGTGTGTTTTGCATTTCGCCCTATGTGGGAAGGGTATGCCCAGACGTGGGTCCCGTGCTCACTACGCCACTGGAGTCAAGCTATCCTGGCTGATGAAGGCTGATAGCCTGAAACCGGTCCTAGGATGCTTGATTCCGGTCCAGGGAAGACATGGTGTGGCAGTTCGGTCTGGACTGTTCCCATGAGGCACAGGGTCAAGACTGATTTGCATATGGCTATGTCTAAACTGGGGTGGCGTGGTGAAGCAAAATAACGATGGATTAAACCCAGATCTGTGACTGGGGGTGAATGTTTGCCAATGTGCAGCATTCCGTCCATCATCTTGTGTGTTTTGCATTTCGCCCTATGTGGGAAGGGTATGCCCAGACGTGGGTCCCGTGCTCACTACGCCACTGGAGTCAAGCTATCCTGGCTGATGAAGGCTGATAGCCTGAAACCGGTCCTAGGATGCTTGATTCCGGTCCAGGGAAGACATGGTGTGGCAGTTCGGTCTGGACTGTTCCCATGAGGCACAGGGTCAAGACTGATTTGCATATGGCTATGTCTAAACTGGGGTGGCGTGGTGAAGCAAAATAACGATGGATTAAACCCAGATCTGTGACTGGGGGTGAATGTTTGCCAATGTGCAGCATTCCGTCCATCATCTTGTGTGTTTTGCATTTCGCCCTATGTGGGAAGGGTATGCCCAGACGTGGGTCCCGTGCTCACTACGCCACTGGAGTCAAGCTATCCTGGCTGATGAAGGCTGATAGCCTGAAACCGGTCCTAGGATGCTTGATTCCGGTCCAGGGAAGACATGGTGTGGCAGTTCGGTCTGGACTGTTCCCATGAGGCACAGGGTCAAGACTGATTTGCATATGGCTATGTCTAAACTGGGGTGGCGTGGTGAAGCAAAATAACGATGGATTAAACCCAGATCTGTGACTGGGGGTGAATGTTTGCCAATGTGCAGCATTCCGTCCATCATCTTGTGTGTTTTGCATTTCGCCCTATGTGGGAAGGGTATGCCCAGACGTGGGTCCCGTGCTCACTACGCCACTGGAGTCAAGCTATCCTGGCTGATGAAGGCTGATAGCCTGAAACCGGTCCTAGGATGCTTGATTCCGGTCCAGGGAAGACATGGTGTGGCAGTTCGGTCTGGACTGTTCCCATGAGGCACAGGGTCAAGACTGATTTGCATATGGCTATGTCTAAACTGGGGTGGCGTGGTGAAGCAAAATAACGATGGATTAAACCCAGATCTGTGACTGGGGGTGAATGTTTGCCAATGTGCAGCATTCCGTCCATCATCTTGTGTGTTTTGCATTTCGCCCTATGTGGGAAGGGTATGCCCAGACGTGGGTCCCGTGCTCACTACGCCACTGGAGTCAAGCTATCCTGGCTGATGAAGGCTGATAGCCTGAAACCGGTCCTAGGATGCTTGATTCCGGTCCAGGGAAGACATGGTGTGGCAGTTCGGTCTGGACTGTTCCCATGAGGCACAGGGTCAAGACTGATTTGCATATGGCTATGTCTCAAACTGGGGTGGCGTGGTGAAGCAAAATAACGATGGATTAAACCCAGATCTGTGACTGGGGGTGAATGTTTGCCAATGTGCAGCATTCCGTCCATCATCTTGTGTGTTTTGCATTTCGCCCTATGTGGGAAGGGTATGCCCAGACGTGGGTCCCGTGCTCACTACGCCACTGGAGTCAAGCTATCCTGGCTGATGAAGGCTGATAGCCTGAAACCGGTCCTAGGATGCTTGATTCCGGTCCAGGGAAGACATGGTGTGGCAGTTCGGTCTGGACTGTTCCCATGAGGCACAGGGTCAAGACTGATTTGCATATGGCTATGTCTAAACTGGGGTGGCGTGGTGAAGCAAAATAACGATGGATTAAACCCAGATCTGTGACTGGGGGTGAATGTTTGCCAATGTGCAGCATTCCGTCCATCATCTTGTGTGTTTTGCATTTCGCCCTATGTGGGAAGGGTATGCCCAGACGTGGGTCCCGTGCTCACTACGCCACTGGAGTCAAGCTATCCTGGCTGATGAAGGCTGATAGCCTGAAACCGGTCCTAGGATGCTTGATTCCGGTCCAGGGAAGACATGGTGTGGCAGTTCGGTCTGGACTGTTCCCATGAGGCACAGGGTCAAGACTGATTTGCATATGGCTATGTCTAAACTGGGGTGGCGTGGTGAAGCAAAATAACGATGGATTAAACCCAGATCTGTGACTGGGGGTGAATGTTTGCCAATGTGCAGCATTCCGTCCATCATCTTGTGTGTTTTGCATTTCGCCCTATGTGGGAAGGGTATGCCCAGACGTGGGTCCCGTGCTCACTACGCCACTGGAGTCAAGCTATCCTGGCTGATGAAGGCTGATAGCCTGAAACCGGTCCTAGGATGCTTGATTCCGGTCCAGGGAAGACATGGTGTGGCAGTTCGGTCTGGACTGTTCCCATGAGGCACAGGGTCAAGACTGATTTGCATATGGCTATGTCTAAACTGGGGTGGCGTGGTGAAGCAAAATAACGATGGATTAAACCCAGATCTGTGACTGGGGGTGAATGTTTGCCAATGTGCAGCATTCCGTCCATCATCTTGTGTGTTTTGCATTTCGCCCTATGTGGGAAGGGTATGCCCAGACGTGGGTCCCGTGCTCACTACGCCACTGGAGTCAAGCTATCCTGGCTGATGAAGGCTGATAGCCTGAAACCGGTCCTAGGATGCTTGATTCCGGTCCAGGGAAGACATGGTGTGGCAGTTCGGTCTGGACTGTTCCCATGAGGCACAGGGTCAAGACTGATTTGCATATGGCTATGTCTAAACTGGGGTGGCGTGGTGAAGCAAAATAACGATGGATTAAACCCAGATCTGTGACTGGGGGTGAATGTTTGCCAATGTGCAGCATTCCGTCCATCATCTTGTGTGTTTTGCATTTCGCCCTATGTGGGAAGGGTATGCCCAGACGTGGGTCCCGTGCTCACTACGCCACTGGAGTCAAGCTATCCTGGCTGATGAAGGCTGATAGCCTGAAACCGGTCCTAGGATGCTTGATTCCGGTCCAGGGAAGACATGGTGTGGCAGTTCGGTCTGGACTGTTCCCATGAGGCACAGGGTCAAGACTGATTTGCATATGGCTATGTCTAAACTGGGGTGGCGTGGTGAAGCAAAATAACGATGGATTAAACCCAGATCTGTGACTGGGGGTGAATGTTTGCCAATGTGCAGCATTCCGTCCATCATCTTGTGTGTTTTGCATTTCGCCCTATGTGGGAAGGGTATGCCCAGACGTGGGTCCCGTGCTCACTACGCCACTGGAGTCAAGCTATCCTGGCTGATGAAGGCTGATAGCCTGAAACCGGTCCTAGGATGCTTGATTCCGGTCCAGGGAAGACATGGTGTGGCAGTTCGGTCTGGACTGTTCCCATGAGGCACAGGGTCAAGACTGATTTGCATATGGCTATGTCTAAACTGGGGTGGCGTGGTGAAGCAAAATAACGATGGATTAAACCCAGATCTGTGACTGGGGGTGAATGTTTGCCAATGTGCAGCATTCCGTCCATCATCTTGTGTGTTTTGCATTTCGCCCTATGTGGGAAGGGTATGCCCAGACGTGGGTCCCGTGCTCACTACGCCACTGGAGTCAAGCTATCCTGGCTGATGAAGGCTGATAGCCTGAAACCGGTCCTAGGATGCTTGATTCCGGTCCAGGGAAGACATGGTGTGGCAGTTCGGTCTGGACTGTTCCCATGAGGCACAGGGTCAAGACTGATTTGCATATGGCTATGTCTAAACTGGGGTGGCGTGGTGAAGCAAAATAACAATGGATTAAACCCAGATCTGTGACTGGGGGTGAATGTTTGCCAATGTGCAGCATTCCGTCCATCATCTTGTGTGTTTTGCATTTCGCCCTATGTGGGAAGGGTATGCCCAGACGTGGGTCCCGTGCGCACTACGCCACTGGAGTCAAGCTATCCTGGCTGATGAAGGCTGATAGCCTGAAACCGGTCCTAGGATGCTTGATTCCGGTCCAGGGAAGACATGGTGTGGCAGTTCGGTCTGGACTGTTCCCATGAGGCACAGGGTCAAGACTGATTTGCATATG
Source organism: Calotriton arnoldi (assembly GCA_963921515.1). Lineage (NCBI taxonomy): Eukaryota > Metazoa > Chordata > Amphibia > Caudata > Salamandridae > Calotriton > Calotriton arnoldi. The sequence continues at coordinate 802,479 of CAWUFW010007868.1, read as the reverse complement.
GCTATGTCTAAACTGGGGTGGCGTGGTGAAGCAAAATAACGATGGATTAAACCCAGATCTGTGACTGGGGGTGAATGTTTGCCAATGTGCAGCATTCCGTCCATCATCTTGTGTGTTTTGCATTTCGCCCTATGTGGGAAGGGTATGCCCAGACGTGGGTCCCGTGCTCACTACGCCACTGGAGTCAAGCTATCCTGGCTGATGAAGGCTGATAGCCTGAAACCGGTCCTAGGATGCTTGATTCCGGTCCAGGAAGACATGGTGTGGCAGTTCGGTCTGGACTGTTCCCATGAGGCACAGGGTCAAGACTGATTTGCATATGGCTATGTCTAAACTGGGGTGGCGTGGTGAAGCAAAATAACGATGGATTAAACCCAGATCTGTGACTGGGGGTGAATGTTTGCCAATGTGCAGCATTCCGTCCATCATCTTGTGTGTTTTGCATTTCGCCCTATGTGGGAAGGGTATGCCCAGACGTGGGTCCCGTGCTCACTACGCCACTGGAGTCAAGCTATCCTGGCTGATGAAGGCTGATAGCCTGAAACCGGTCCTAGGATGCTTGATTCCGGTCCAGGAAGACATGGTGTGGCAGTTCGGTCTGGACTGTTCCCATGAGGCACAGGGTCAAGACTGATTTGCATATGGCTATGTCTAAACTGGGGTGGCGTGGTGAAGCAAAATAACGATGGATTAAACCCAGATCTGTGACTGGGGGTGAATGTTTGCCAATGTGCAGCATTCCGTCCATCATCTTGTGTGTTTTGCATTTCGCCCTATGTGGGAAGGGTATGCCCAGACGTGGGTCCCGTGCTCACTACGCCACTGGAGTCAAGCTATCCTGGCTGATGAAGGCTGATAGCCTGAAACCGGTCCTAGGATGCTTGATTCCGGTCCAGGGAAGACATGGTGTGGCAGTTCGGTCTGGACTGTTCCCATGAGGCACAGGGTCAAGACTGATTTGCATATGGCTATGTCTAAACTGGGGTGGCGTGGTGAAGCAAAATAACGATGGATTAAACCCAGATCTGTGACTGGGGGTGAATGTTTGCCAATGTGCAGCATTCCGTCCATCATCTTGTGTGTTTTGCATTTCGCCCTATGTGGGAAGGGTATGCCCAGACGTGGGTCCCGTGCTCACTACGCCACTGGAGTCAAGCTATCCTGGCTGATGAAGGCTGATAGCCTGAAACCGGTCCTAGGATGCTTGATTCCGGTCCAGGGAAGACATGGTGTGGCAGTTCGGTCTGGACTGTTCCCATGAGGCACAGGGTCAAGACTGATTTGCATATGGCTATGTCTAAACTGGGGTGGCGTGGTGAAGCAAAATAACGATGGATTAAACCCAGATCTGTGACTGGGGGTGAATGTTTGCCAATGTGCAGCATTCCGTCCATCATCTTGTGTGTTTTGCATTTCGCCCTATGTGGGAAGGGTATGCCCAGACGTGGGTCCCGTGCTCACTACGCCACTGGAGTCAAGCTATCCTGGCTGATGAAGGCTGATAGCCTGAAACCGGTCCTAGGATGCTTGATTCCGGTCCAGAGAAGACATGGTGTGGCAGTTCGGTCTGGACTGTTCCCATGAGGCACAGGGTCAAGACTGATTTGCATATGGCTATGTCTAAACTGGGGTGGCGTGGTGAAGCAAAATAACGATGGATTAAACCCAGATCTGTGACTGGGGGTGAATGTTTGCCAATGTGCAGCATTCCGTCCATCATCTTGTGTGTTTTGCATTTCGCCCTATGTGGGAAGGGTATGCCCAGACGTGGGTCCCGTGCTCACTACGCCACTGGAGTCAAGCTATCCTGGCTGATGAAGGCTGATAGCCTGAAACCGGTCCTAGGATGCTTGATTCCGGTCCAGGGAAGACATGGTGTGGCAGTTCGGTCTGGACTGTTCCCATGAGGCACAGGGTCAAGACTGATTTGCATATGGCTATGTCTAAACTGGGGTGGCGTGGTGAAGCAAAATAACGATGGATTAAACCCAGATCTGTGACTGGGGGTGAATGTTTGCCAATGTGCAGCATTCCGTCCATCATCTTGTGTGTTTTGCATTTCGCCCTATGTGGGAAGGGTATGCCCAGACGTGGGTCCCGTGCTCACTACGCCACTGGAGTCAAGCTATCCTGGCTGATGAAGGCTGATAGCCTGAAACCGGTCCTAGGATGCTTGATTCCGGTCCAGGGAAGACATGGTGTGGCAGTTCGGTCTGGACTGTTCCCATGAGGCACAGGGTCAAGACTGATTTGCATATGGCTATGTCTAAACTGGGGTGGCGTGGTGAAGCAAAATAACGATGGATTAAACCCAGATCTGTGACTGGGGGTGAATGTTTGCCAATGTGCAGCATTCCGTCCATCATCTTGTGTGTTTTGCATTTCGCCCTATGTGGGAAGGGTATGCCCAGACGTGGGTCCCGTGCTCACTACGCCACTGGAGTCAAGCTATCCTGGCTGATGAAGGCTGATAGCCTGAAACCGGTCCTAGGATGCTTGATTCCGGTCCAGGGAAGACATGGTGTGGCAGTTCGGTCTGGACTGTTCCCATGAGGCACAGGGTCAAGACTGATTTGCATATGGCTATGTCTAAACTGGGGTGGCGTGGTGAAGCAAAATAACGATGGATTAAACCCAGATCTGTGACTGGGGGTGAATGTTTGCCAATGTGCAGCATTCCGTCCATCATCTTGTGTGTTTTGCATTTCGCCCTATGTGGGAAGGGTATGCCCAGACGTGGGTCCCGTGCTCACTACGCCACTGGAGTCAAGCTATCCTGGCTGATGAAGGCTGATAGCCTGAAACCGGTCCTAGGATGCTTGATTCCGGTCCAGGGAAGACATGGTGTGGCAGTTCGGTCTGGACTGTTCCCATGAGGCACAGGGTCAAGACTGATTTGCATATGGCTATGTCTAAACTGGGGTGGCGTGGTGAAGCAAAATAACGATGGATTAAACCCAGATCTGTGACTGGGGGTGAATGTTTGCCAATGTGCAGCATTCCGTCCATCATCTTGTGTGTTTTGCATTTCGCCCTATGTGGGAAGGGTATGCCCAGACGTGGGTCCCGTGCTCACTACGCCACTGGAGTCAAGCTATCCTGGCTGATGAAGGCTGATAGCCTGAAACCGGTCCTAGGATGCTTGATTCCGGTCCAGGGAAGACATGGTGTGGCAGTTCGGTCTGGACTGTTCCCATGAGGCACAGGGTCAAGACTGATTTGCATATGGCTATGTCTAAACTGGGGTGGCGTGGTGAAGCAAAATAACGATGGATTAAACCCAGATCTGTGACTGGGGGTGAATGTTTGCCAATGTGCAGCATTCCGTCCATCATCTTGTGTGTTTTGCATTTCGCCCTATGTGGGAAGGGTATGCCCAGACGTGGGTCCCGTGCTCACTACGCCACTGGAGTCAAGCTATCCTGGCTGATGAAGGCTGATAGCCTGAAACCGGTCCTAGGATGCTTGATTCCGGTCCAGGGAAGACATGGTGTGGCAGTTCGGTCTGGACTGTTCCCATGAGGCACAGGGTCAAGACTGATTTGCATATGGCTATGTCTAAACTGGGGTGGCGTGGTGAAGCAAAATAACGATGGATTAAACCCAGATCTGTGACTGGGGGTGAATGTTTGCCAATGTGCAGCATTCCGTCCATCATCTTGTGTGTTTTGCATTTCGCCCTATGTGGGAAGGGTATGCCCAGACGTGGGTCCCGTGCTCACTACGCCACTGGAGTCAAGCTATCCTGGCTGATGAAGGCTGATAGCCTGAAACCGGTCCTAGGATGCTTGATTCCGGTCCAGGGAAGACATGGTGTGGCAGTTCGGTCTGGACTGTTCCCATGAGGCACAGGGTCAAGACTGATTTGCATATGGCTATGTCTAAACTGGGGTGGCGTGGTGAAGCAAAATAACGATGGATTAAACCCAGATCTGTGACTGGGGGTGAATGTTTGCCAATGTGCAGCATTCCGTCCATCATCTTGTGTGTTTTGCATTTCGCCCTATGTGGGAAGGGTATGCCCAGACGTGGGTCCCGTGCTCACTACGCCACTGGAGTCAAGCTATCCTGGCTGATGAAGGCTGATAGCCTGAAACCGGTCCTAGGATGCTTGATTCCGGTCCAGGGAAGACATGGTGTGGCAGTTCGGTCTGGACTGTTCCCATGAGGCACAGGGTCAAGACTGATTTGCATATGGCTATGTCTAAACTGGGGTGGCGTGGTGAAGCAAAATAACGATGGATTAAACCCAGATCTGTGACTGGGGGTGAATGTTTGCCAATGTGCAGCATTCCGTCCATCATCTTGTGTGTTTTGCATTTCGCCCTATGTGGGAAGGGTATGCCCAGACGTGGGTCCCGTGCTCACTACGCCACTGGAGTCAAGCTATCCTGGCTGATGAAGGCTGATAGCCTGAAACCGGTCCTAGGATGCTTGATTCCGGTCCAGGGAAGACATGGTGTGGCAGTTCGGTCTGGACTGTTCCCATGAGGCACAGGGTCAAGACTGATTTGCATATGGCTATGTCTAAACTGGGGTGGCGTGGTGAAGCAAAATAACGATGGATTAAACCCAGATCTGTGACTGGGGGTGAATGTTTGCCAATGTGCAGCATTCCGTCCATCATCTTGTGTGTTTTGCATTTCGCCCTATGTGGGAAGGGTATGCCCAGACGTGGGTCCCGTGCTCACTACGCCACTGGAGTCAAGCTATCCTGGCTGATGAAGGCTGATAGCCTGAAACCGGTCCTAGGATGCTTGATTCCGGTCCAGGGAAGACATGGTGTGGCAGTTCGGTCTGGACTGTTCCCATGAGGCACAGGGTCAAGACTGATTTGCATATGGCTATGTCTAAACTGGGGTGGCGTGGTGAAGCAAAATAACGATGGATTAAACCCAGATCTGTGACTGGGGGTGAATGTTTGCCAATGTGCAGCATTCCGTCCATCATCTTGTGTGTTTTGCATTTCGCCCTATGTGGGAAGGGTATGCCCAGACGTGGGTCCCGTGCTCACTACGCCACTGGAGTCAAGCTATCCTGGCTGATGAAGGCTGATAGCCTGAAACCGGTCCTAGGATGCTTGATTCCGGTCCAGGGAAGACATGGTGTGGCAGTTCGGTCTGGACTGTTCCCATGAGGCACAGGGTCAAGACTGATTTGCATATGGCTATGTCTAAACTGGGGTGGCGTGGTGAAGCAAAATAACGATGGATTAAACCCAGATCTGTGACTGGGGGTGAATGTTTGCCAATGTGCAGCATTCCGTCCATCATCTTGTGTGTTTTGCATTTCGCCCTATGTGGGAAGGGTATGCCCAGACGTGGGTCCCGTGCTCACTACGCCACTGGAGTCAAGCTATCCTGGCTGATGAAGGCTGATAGCCTGAAACCGGTCCTAGGATGCTTGATTCCGGTCCAGGGAAGACATGGTGTGGCAGTTCGGTCTGGACTGTTCCCATGAGGCACAGGGTCAAGACTGATTTGCATATGGCTATGTCTAAACTGGGGTGGCGTGGTGAAGCAAAATAACGATGGATTAAACCCAGATCTGTGACTGGGGGTGAATGTTTGCCAATGTGCAGCATTCCGTCCATCATCTTGTGTGTTTTGCATTTCGCCCTATGTGGGAAGGGTATGCCCAGACGTGGGTCCCGTGCTCACTACGCCACTGGAGTCAAGCTATCCTGGCTGATGAAGGCTGATAGCCTGAAACCGGTCCTAGGATGCTTGATTCCGGTCCAGGGAAGACATGGTGTGGCAGTTCGGTCTGGACTGTTCCCATGAGGCACAGGGTCAAGACTGATTTGCATATGGCTATGTCTAAACTGGGGTGGCGTGGTGAAGCAAAATAACGATGGATTAAACCCAGATCTGTGACTGGGGGTGAATGTTTGCCAATGTGCAGCATTCCGTCCATCATCTTGTGTGTTTTGCATTTCGCCCTATGTGGGAAGGGTATGCCCAGACGTGGGTCCCGTGCTCACTACGCCACTGGAGTCAAGCTATCCTGGCTGATGAAGGCTGATAGCCTGAAACCGGTCCTAGGATGCTTGATTCCGGTCCAGGGAAGACATGGTGTGGCAGTTCGGTCTGGACTGTTCCCATGAGGCACAGGGTCAAGACTGATTTGCATATGGCTATGTCTAAACTGGGGTGGCGTGGTGAAGCAAAATAACGATGGATTAAACCCAGATCTGTGACTGGGGGTGAATGTTTGCCAATGTGCAGCATTCCGTCCATCATCTTGTGTGTTTTGCATTTCGCCCTATGTGGGAAGGGTATGCCCAGACGTGGGTCCCGTGCTCACTACGCCACTGGAGTCAAGCTATCCTGGCTGATGAAGGCTGATAGCCTGGAAACCGGTCCTAGGATGCTTGATTCCGGTCCAGGGAAGACATGGTGTGGCAGTTCGGTCTGGACTGTTCCCATGAGGCACAGGGTCAAGACTGATTTGCATATGGCTATGTCTAAACTGGGGTGGCGTGGTGAAGCAAAATAACGATGGATTAAACCCAGATCTGTGACTGGGGGTGAATGTTTGCCAATGTGCAGCATTCCGTCCATCATCTTGTGTGTTTTGCATTTCGCCCTATGTGGGAAGGGTATGCCCAGACGTGGGTCCCGTGCTCACTACGCCACTGGAGTCAAGCTATCCTGGCTGATGAAGGCTGATAGCCTGAAACCGGTCCTAGGATGCTTGATTCCGGTCCAGGAAGACATGGTGTGGCAGTTCGGTCTGGACTGTTCCCATGAGGCACAGGGTCAAGACTGATTTGCATATGGCTATGTCTAAACTGGGGTGGCGTGGTGAAGCAAAATAACGATGGATTAAACCCAGATCTGTGACTGGGGGTGAATGTTTGCCAATGTGCAGCATTCCGTCCATCATCTTGTGTGTTTTGCATTTCGCCCTATGTGGGAAGGGTATGCCCAGACGTGGGTCCCGTGCTCACTACGCCACTGGAGTCAAGCTATCCTGGCTGATGAAGGCTGATAGCCTGAAACCGGTCCTAGGATGCTTGATTCCGGTCCAGGGAAGACATGGTGTGGCAGTTCGGTCTGGACTGTTCCCATGAGGCACAGGGTCAAGACTGATTTGCATATGGCTATGTCTAAACTGGGGTGGCGTGGTGAAGCAAAATAACGATGGATTAAACCCAGATCTGTGACTGGGGGTGAATGTTTGCCAATGTGCAGCATTCCGTCCATCATCTTGTGTGTTTTGCATTTCGCCCTATGTGGGAAGGGTATGCCCAGACGTGGGTCCCGTGCTCACTACGCCACTGGAGTCAAGCTATCCTGGCTGATGAAGGCTGATAGCCTGAAACCGGTCCTAGGATGCTTGATTCCGGTCCAGGGAAGACATGGTGTGGCAGTTCGGTCTGGACTGTTCCCATGAGGCACAGGGTCAAGACTGATTTGCATATGGCTATGTCTAAACTGGGGTGGCGTGGTGAAGCAAAATAACGATGGATTAAACCCAGATCTGTGACTGGGGGTGAATGTTTGCCAATGTGCAGCATTCCGTCCATCATCTTGTGTGTTTTGCATTTCGCCCTATGTGGGAAGGGTATGCCCAGACGTGGGTCCCGTGCTCACTACGCCACTGGAGTCAAGCTATCCTGGCTGATGAAGGCTGATAGCCTGAAACCGGTCCTAGGATGCTTGATTCCGGTCCAGGGAAGACATGGTGTGGCAGTTCGGTCTGGACTGTTCCCATGAGGCACAGGGTCAAGACTGATTTGCATATGGCTATGTCTAAACTGGGGTGGCGTGGTGAAGCAAAATAACGATGGATTAAACCCAGATCTGTGACTGGGGGTGAATGTTTGCCAATGTGCAGCATTCCGTCCATCATCTTGTGTGTTTTGCATTTCGCCCTATGTGGGAAGGGTATGCCCAGACGTGGGTCCCGTGCTCACTACGCCACTGGAGTCAAGCTATCCTGGCTGATGAAGGCTGATAGCCTGAAACCGGTCCTAGGATGCTTGATTCCGGTCCAGGGAAGACATGGTGTGGCAGTTCGGTCTGGACTGTTCCCATGAGGCACAGGGTCAAGACTGATTTGCATATGGCTATGTCTAAACTGGGGTGGCGTGGTGAAGCAAAATAACGATGGATTAAACCCAGATCTGTGACTGGGGGTGAATGTTTGCCAATGTGCAGCATTCCGTCCATCATCTTGTGTGTTTTGCATTTCGCCCTATGTGGGAAGGGTATGCCCAGACGTGGGTCCCGTGCTCACTACGCCACTGGAGTCAAGCTATCCTGGCTGATGAAGGCTGATAGCCTGAAACCGGTCCTAGGATGCTTGATTCCGGTCCAGGGAAGACATGGTGTGGCAGTTCGGTCTGGACTGTTCCCATGAGGCACAGGGTCAAGACTGATTTGCATATGGCTATGTCTAAACTGGGGTGGCGTGGTGAAGCAAAATAACGATGGATTAAACCCAGATCTGTGACTGGGGGTGAATGTTTGCCAATGTGCAGCATTCCGTCCATCATCTTGTGTGTTTTGCATTTCGCCCTATGTGGGAAGGGTATGCCCAGACGTGGGTCCCGTGCTCACTACGCCACTGGAGTCAAGCTATCCTGGCTGATGAAGGCTGATAGCCTGAAACCGGTCCTAGGATGCTTGATTCCGCTCCAGGGAAGACATGGTGTGGCAGTTCGGTCTGGACTGTTCCCATGAGGCACAGGGTCAAGACTGATTTGCATATGGCTATGTCTAAACTGGGGTGGCGTGGTGAAGCAAAATAACGATGGATTAAACCCAGATCTGTGACTGGGGGTGAATGTTTGCCAATGTGCAGCATTCCGTCCATCATCTTGTGTGTTTTGCATTTCAGCCCTATGTGGGAAGGGTATGCCCAGACGTGGGTCCCGTGCTCACTACGCCACTGGAGTCAAGCTATCCTGGCTGATGAAGGCTGATAGCCTGAAACCGGTCCTAGGATGCTTGATTCCGGTCCAGGGAAGACATGGTGTGGCAGTTCGGTCTGGACTGTTCCCATGAGGCACAGGGTCAAGACTGATTTGCATATGGCTATGTCTAAACTGGGGTGGCGTGGTGAAGCAAAATAACGATGGATTAAACCCAGATCTGTGACTGGGGGTGAATGTTTGCCAATGTGCAGCATTCCGTCCATCATCTTGTGTGTTTTGCATTTCGCCCTATGTGGGAAGGGTATGCCCAGACGTGGGTCCCGTGCTCACTACGCCACTGGAGTCAAGCTATCCTGGCTGATGAAGGCTGATAGCCTGAAACCGGTCCTAGGATGCTTGATTCCGGTCCAGGGAAGACATGGTGTGGCAGTTCGGTCTGGACTGTTCCCATGAGGCACAGGGTCAAGACTGATTTGCATATGGCTATGTCTAAACTGGGGTGGCGTGGTGAAGCAAAATAACGATGGATTAAACCCAGATCTGTGACTGGGGGTGAATGTTTGCCAATGTGCAGCATTCCGTCCATCATCTTGTGTGTTTTGCATTTCGCCCTATGTGGGAAGGGTATGCCCAGACGTGGGTCCCGTGCTCACTACGCCACTGGAGTCAAGCTATCCTGGCTGATGAAGGCTGATAGCCTGAAACCGGTCCTAGGATGCTTGATTCCGGTCCAGGGAAGACATGGTGTGGCAGTTCGGTCTGGACTGTTCCCATGAGGCACAGGGTCAAGACTGATTTGCATATGGCTATGTCTAAACTGGGGTGGCGTGGTGAAGCAAAATAACGATGGATTAAACCCAGATCTGTGACTGGGGGTGAATGTTTGCCAATGTGCAGCATTCCGTCCATCATCTTGTGTGTTTTGCATTATCCTACGGGATACACCACAGTGGTAACGTATGTATAGAATATGTCAAATGTATACCGGGGCTGCCGGTCACCGAAGGTTTAGAATATACTTGCTTTATAGGGAAAAATGCTGTTACAAATGAGAAATGATTGCATGTATGCTATATCATGTTTCCACCCCGACGCAGTTTTGGCCTTCGCCCCCCCGAGAGACTGCACTGTTGTATATCTTGGTTATAGCCCATGTTGGGCTTCTGTTTCGAGTTTGGTCCTCCGCCATTTTACGGGGGAACCTAGCATTGGGGTATGATTGGATAGAGGCATGCTTGGCGACCCAACAGATCTCCTACGTACGGTTCCGAATCCTGATGAGGGCAGTAACTGACCATCTTAAATGTCATTATGGTAATACATGACACATACCTCCACTGTACGTGGAATGTGAGAGGGTTAGGGTCCATCCCTAAGAGGCACCGCATACTGACACACTTTACCAGAAGACGGGTTGATATAGCTTACCTGCAAGAAACTCATCTCAATGCCTCTGAGGCTCTTAAATTACAGCAGAAATGGAGGGGCCAATTATTTGCCACAACTTATTCGGCTTTCTCCAGGGGGGCGGCGGTATGGTTGCGTGGCACTGTTCACTTTAAACCACTTGAGCAAAAAATAGATGTCAATGGCAGATATGTTCTGCTGCACGGTCTGTTGGACGGGGCCCATGTGGTCCTGTGCTGCATATATGCCCCAAATGCAGACCAAGATAAATTTTTAATGGCATTAAGCACATTACTGACAGATTGGGTGGCATACCCCTGGGTGATAGGTGGGGACTTTAATGCTGTGTTAGACGTGCACCTGGACAGATCACACCCACCCCTACACGCCACTGAGAGTCGGAGACAAGCTGAAGCGCTAGCGAGGTTGGGCGGATGGCTGGGGGCTACACGACGCTTGGAGAGCACAGCACAGGGCACATCGGGAATACACCTTTTACTCGCCCCCACACAGACTGCATACAAGAATAGATCGCTTTATGTGCTCTGCCCCCCTGCTGGGAGCAGTTGTCTCTGTGCTCCACATGGGGAAAACCTTATCAGACCATAACCCCGTGGAATTAGCTGTACAATGGGGTAGGGTTCCCACTCCGATCCCAACCTGGAAGTTGCAGCCCGAGCTGTTGGAGGACCAAGTGTTCAGACATACTCTCTCTGAGGCGATAGAGCATTATTTTGTGGATAACAGAGGGACTGCTAGCTCCCGACAGATAGAGTGGGATGCCTTTAAGGCGGTAATCAGAGGGGTGGCGATTAACACTAAGGTGGGAGTACGGCACACACTGCTAGAGCGCATTAAGGAAGCAGAGGATAGGCTGGCTGCGCTAGAGGAGAGAGGCCGCCGGTACGAATTACCAAATGACACAATTGCAGGAAACTAATATCCAATATGCGGAGCTTCTGGAAGAGCTACGGGTGGTAGACCATAGATTATACCTGCAAAAACAACATACCCAGGCTGATAGATCGGGACCACTGCTAGCTCGCGTCGTCCGTAATGCTCCACCCATTACACTCATATTAGAAATCCGCAACGACAGGGATGAGACGCTGACCACGCAACTCGACATTAACACTGCGTTTCAAGAATATTATGCGGACCTCTATGGCCCACCCCTAGATGTCGACCACACAAATCTCGATCTATTTTTTACCGACATGCATGTCCCCCACCTGACGCAGCCGCAGAGGGACGACCTTTCGAAACCCATAACACTACAAGAGATCAGACAAGCAATCAAGGCGCTGCCTTGCAACAAGACCCTGGGGTCTGACGGCCTTCCTGCTGAATTTTACGCGACGTACATTGATTTACTAGCCCCCTCTCTGCAATGTATCTACCGGGACTCCCTGATGGGTGGTGGTTTGCCGGCCACTGCACTGCAAGCGATAGTGGTTTCACTGCTGAAACCCGGACGGGACGCCCTACTTATTCCCAGCTACAAACCGTTGTCACTCTTGAACACGGATTATAAAATCCTGAGCAAGATCCTAGCCGTGCGACTCAATCCGCTGATTCCTACACTGGTACACTCGGACCAATGTGGGTTCGTACCTGGCAGAAGTACAGCCCTTAACATTCGGCGCTTACACCAGGTTATGCTGGGCACCCACGATGCGACCACTGCCGAAGGCTGTATCTCTCTTGATCTTCGGCAGGCATTTGACTCCCTACGGTGGGACTATATGTTCCTCGCCCTCGCCCGTTATGGTATACCGGACGAATATATAGCGTGGGTGAAACTACTCTATACGAACCCCACGGCGCAAGCACGAATGGGTCGCCATGTCTCAAGCCAATATACGGTTGCCCGAGGGACGAGGCAGGGTTGCCCCCTGTCGCCGATGTTGTTCATATTGGCGCTAGAACCATTGCTGTATAAACTCCGCACCCTGGCGGGAGACCGAGAGATCCTACGTGGTGGCACAATACATACGGTCTCGGCCTATGCAGATGACCTCATCCTTTATATCAGAGACATGTCAGCTAACCCGAGTCCCATGCCCTCCCTTTTCTTGGCGTTCCAAGACCTATCGGGTTTGGCTATTAATGCAGCGAAGTCATATGCGTATTTTTTTAAAGAGGGCGGACGAAACGGATCTTTCACGTTTGGCCCTTGGTCCTTCCAGATAGCGCCTGACACGTTTAAATACCTAGGAATACAGATATATCGCTCAAACCTAGACCTCCTAGATGGAAATTTGGGGCGTGCGATCTCCGCTCTTAGAACCCAGGTGCGATTCTGGATCACGTTGCCCTTATCAGTGGCAGGACGGGTGGCCATTACAAAAATGGTGGTACTACCACGTCTGTTGTATTTTTTACTAATTTGCCACTGGTGGTCCCTGCAAAGACCTTTAAAGTATTGAACTCCCTGTTGACAGACTTGATCTGGGGCTCTGGGCGAAGGCGAATTAGTCTGGCGAAATTGCAACTTCCCACGAAGGGCGGCGGGCTAGGCGTACCAGACCTTCGAGCATACTGCTATGCCAGCCAACTACAGTGGTTAGCATACTGGCTGGCCGGACGCAACCTACATGAACTGGGCATGACACCGCGGGACAGGAACAAAGGCACTATACATCGGCTATTGCTACCGAATGCCCCCTCACGGGAAGAGATTCCCCCGCTACTTAAACTGGCTATTACATATTGGAGAAACGCAGTACGCTACACGGGCCAAGTTACTCCCTATGCCCCTACTATCCCATTGTTGGGACTCCCTACGCGAATGGGACTAACGACTAGTCGGGCCCTACAGGCGTGGACGGAGGCAGGCGTTACCACAGTGGGGGATTTCTTTGAGGATGGCCTGCTGATGTCGCACGAAGCATTTGTTCATACCCACGGCGCCCCTACGGCGTTGTTCCTTACGCATGCGGGTATCACCAGGTACGTTCGCAACACATGGTCACCTGCTGGCACTGAACCCCCCACGAATGCGCTGCTTACTATGCAGTACCTCATGGGTGACGGGGCCCACCTAACGAAATGGCTCACATTTGGGATACGCACCGAGAAAATGCTCTCACTGCGGGCATTGCAGGATAAATGGGAGGGTGACACGGGCCGGGTGTTCACAGATAAAGAATGGAACGACATCTTGGGGTTCCCTAGGAAAGTTTCCCAAAACCCGAAATTTAAATTTATACAGTTGATGATACTACATAGGGCATATCTGACCCCACGTAGGCTAAGGGTGATGTTCCCAGGGACGAATGGAGACTGTCCGCGCTTCCAGACAGAGGATGCGGGCCTGATCCATATGATATGGGCTTGCCCGCGTTTGAGACATTATTGGTCGACAGTGTGCGCAATACTGGCAACTGTCACCCCGACAAGACAGGGGGACACCATGGAGTGTTGCATACTAGGCAGGGGGCCCCGGGGACGGAGAGGAACGCCGGCTGTGCGATTCACTAACCTTGCGCTCCTCTTGGCTAAGAGGACCATCACTTCCCGATGGAAGGCTGCCAGGGCTCCATCTATACAGGATTGGCATGCGGAAATGATGAAATGGGGCAAGGCGGAGGGAGTGGAACTACAACGGGAGGAGAGCAGAAGTCTTAGAAAACTACTGATTTCAATGGAGTGGCATGCAATGTTGGGAGCATATGCTGCAATAGATATTTTAGATTACTGAACAAAGAGAGGAAACCGCACATGAGACTGATAGAGCAAGCTGGTGTGGTTCGCCGTTGCAGGATACATACTGACGTTATATGGTGTGCTATGGGAATGGTTTAGTTACTATAAGATTGACTTGAAGAACCGTACTTGTGCAATGGAACCTGTAGATACTGCACTGCTGATGTAATTGTCGGCTGGGACCGACCATGCCGGGGGAGGGACAAATTGGGATGTTATAGTTGATAAAGAGTAGATATTTTTTTTCTGTATTAGAATAGATTTGTAGATTGTTAATTGCTATTATGTGGATTGTCGTAGACAGAGATGATGAGAATGATCCTAGCCATTGCACCAGGGACAAACTGGATACTCACCGCTAGATGTAGGAATCATGTAGCTCACTACGGAATGTAAGCACCAGCGGTGGAACGTGATTGTTATTATTGGTGCGGTCATATTATTTGTCCTTTTTTATTACTTTATATGACTATGTACAATATCCTTCATATGACTGATTTGTTGTTGATAAAAGCCATAAACACATAAAAAAAATTAAAAAAAAGGTGATTACACTTCTCAAAAGACCCACATTAGACGACTCCAAGCCGGAGAATTTCCGCCCCATCTCCCTCCTTCCTCTGACAGCTTAGATTACCGGAGCCCACATTAATTCAATCCTCACCAACTATATTGACGCTAATAACCTACTGGATCCCTCTCAGAACGGTTTCCGTCCACGACACAGCATGGAATCTGCCCTTCTGGCGGTCACGGATCACCTGCGGCTCTCACTGGATTCGGGACGAACCTCTGCCTTGATCCTACTGGACTTAAGCGCCGCATTTGATACGGTGTCCCACCAGATTCTCTTGCAGCACCTAGAGGATATTGGCATTGGTGGCCCGGCCTTAGGGTGGCTCTCCTTGTTTCTCTCGGAGAGATCCTTCTAAGTGATTGCCCCCTCCTTCTGCTCCAAGACGCACAGTGTGCGCCAAGAGGTCCCGCACAGCTCTGCTTTGAGCCCGACCCTATTCAATATCTACATTCGACCCCTGGCAGCAGTGGCAAAGGATAGGGGCCTGACTGTGGTCTCCTATGCGGATGATACACAGTTAGTGATCGCGCTATCCGATAACCCTGTGCGGGACGCACTTAAATTCAAAGAGGATTTAACAGCTATTGCAGACTGGATGACATCCAACTGCCTCCAGCTGAACGCCAGCAAATCGGAAATCTTGCTGGTGGGAAAAAACACTCATTTGTGGATCGAGCTTTGGTGGCCCTCCATCCTAGGCCCCCTGCCTACACCCAAAAGACGATTAAAAACCTGGGCGTATGGATGGATATGGCACTAACCTTCCAGCCTCAAACTAAGGAGTTTGTTTTGTGCTCCTCCGCGGTCTCAAACCCTTGCTAGGTTTTTTTGATGCTAACACCTGCCAGGTCATTATCCAGGCCACTATATTATCTAGGCTGGATTACGCTAGCTCTCTGTATCTAGGGGCTAACAGAGCAGAGATACAGGGTCTCCAAAGGATACAGAACGCAGCTGCCCGGCTACTTTTTGGTCTTCCCAGGACCTGTCCCACCTCAGAGTTCATCAGCAGACTTCATTGGCTTCCAATGGAGAAACGAATCCATTTTAAAACTCTGTGCATTTCCCATAGAATTATGAATGCCCAATCCCTTGATATCCTAGCGGATCTCCTTATACCCTACACCCCCACTCGCCTTTTGCGTTCGTTAAATCAGCACCTGGCGTCTGTCTCTCGGGTTAAGAGAGCCAGGGCGGGAGGACGCTCCTTCCGAGCTCTGGCCCCCAAACTCTGGAACTCCCTCCCGGTGAGCATCAGAAGCATTCAAAACCATGTGGCATTCCGTAAGGCCATAAAAACGCATCTTTTCCCTAAATAATCTTCTGCTGCGCCTGTTTGGCCCTGCCACCTTTGTCTGTCTGAGACTAGCGCTGGGACGCCCCTTGGCTGCGGCAGCCATGCGCTCTATAAATATTATAACATAAATAAATATTATAACATATCCAAGAGACGAGCCTGATTGGGAGGCAGAGGCCTGGATAGCAGGATAGAATATGTGTTGCCATCAAGATCCAGTCCGTGAAGGAAAGATTAGGGACTCACTTTGAGTTTAGTGGTAACTAAAAATCCTCTTATTTCTGAAGGAAATGCTCAATGTGTAAGAGACAGGATTAGCACAGAGGAGGAAAATCCTTCTTTGGGTTACCTCTGGATTTAGCAATGTCTCCATATGTTGGAGGATTTTCTGTTGCCACAAAACTCTAAGGGTCAGATGTAGCTGGGTGCGGAAGCTTAGTGGACTAATGCATCCATTGTCCGAGCCTGTGTTTGACCTCATGGTCACAGGTTCAAATACCAGCAGGTCCACTCAGCCTTTCATCCTGCTGAGATCGCTAAAATTAGTACCATTGAGTAGTGTAACAATAAACATCTGTTATTCAATGCCAACATGCCCATGGCTGAAACGTGCGCTTTACAAATACACATGTTGTGTATCAACAATTGGAACTGCGATTTCCAAATTGCAATTCTTACCAAATTTGAAACCGCAATTCCTAATGTATGACAATTTTATTTTAAAATAGTGATTCCTAGTGAGTCGCAAATTGTCCTACCTCATGAATATTAATGAGGTAGGTCACAGTTCACGTGCCACTTTAGATTGCAACCATCAAATGGATGCCTTTTTATGCCCGCTGACCACACAATATGCATCTTACATAAAAGATACTGGGCACATGATAGCTACTATTGAGCACAAACCTTTTAATTGAGAACGACAATTGCTGGACACCCTAGACATAGAATCGTTGTATACCAACATTCCCCAGGACCTGGCCATGGAGTCTGTAGCAGCTCTTTTGGCCAGAGTTCCTGGGGATAGACTGGACAGTTTCATCTTGGAGTGTCTTGATATTATTCTTCATCATAATTATTTTGAATTCAAGGATACTTTGTATCAACAAATCAAGGGGACCAGCATGAGGGCGTCTTGTGCCCCGAGTGTAGCGAACATGTTCATGGGAGAGTATGAGCACAAGCATATTTTTAACGAGATAGCGCCCTTCTATGAAAACATAGAATGCTGGCACAGATTTATAGATGACATTTTCTTTATCTGGTCGGGCGAAAAATCAGAGCTTCTGAATTTTATCACATGGCTAAATCTCAGCGATAAGAACTTAAAGTTGACGGCAAAATATTCTGTAGATAAGGTTGAATTTCTAGACATATGGATCTCAGGCAAAGATGGGACGTTAGAGGTAAGTCTTTATAGGAAACCCATGGCAAAAAACACAATTTTGGAACATAGTAGTTTCCATCCCCCCTGCCAAAAGGATTCCATCCCCTTTGGGGAATTCCTTAGAATTAGGCGCAACTGCACTAATATTAAGGAATACAGCGAACATGCAGAGCAACTCCAGAAGCGTCTTCTTCTCAGAGGTTACCCAAAACGTCTAGTGCGTCAGTCCCTCAAACGTGCGAAGTATTACAATAGGGATGCCCTCATCTCTGGCAAAGCGACCCCCTGAGAAACTAGTTTGTGTAGTTAATCATTCCAACATTAATCACAAGATCAAACAGATTTTGGATAAAAACTGGAAGATTCTAAATGTCAACGAAGAAGAGAGCCAAATACAGAAGCCGATTGTGGCCTACAGGAGGAACCCTAATCTTAGGGATAAACTAGTACATAGTAGATTCAAACCGAAGGAAAATAATGGACAAACCACAATAAGGCAAGCTCCCTCCTATTAAAGTAAATCACAGGTAGGGCCATTGCCATGCGTGTGACTCTGCTATCATAACTCAACAATGGTCCTATAGAGGGAAATCAGGAGAACTTACAAGCATGACGAACTGTAGGAGCAATAACATTGTCTATCTTATCCTTGTCCCGTGTGGTTTGGGAATATATAGGAGAAACAGGCAGGGAATTTCAGATTCGTTTTTTGGAACATAAGTCAGCCATAAGGACACAAAAGTTACAGGCGCCAATGGCCAGACACTGCTTGGATCTCAATCACAAAGAAAATGAGCTGAAATGGCTCATTTTGGAACGAGTTAAACACAAACCCGGGAAAGATACAGAGAAAACCAGAAAAGAAAGGGAAACCTACTGGATTTTCACACTTGATACAGTCCGTAAAGGACTAAATGAAGAAATATTATGGATAGTAACTTGAGGATCCCCTCCATCTGCAGACACTAGGCCTAGCAGCATACATGCCAAAATAGGAATTGGATGTTCCATAGCTTAAACTAATTACACCATCTTTTTCATGCCACCATCCAGGCAGACGCTATGCCCCCTAGTAGTGACATAGACATCTTGTATTTGGAGCGATACCAAAACACGAGCAGGCACCAACACAATAATACAGGGATATATTATCGGGAACATCGGCAGAAACTGAGTGATAACTTGCAGTTTTAAATAAGGAGCCCATTTCATATTATTTCAATACTCGGCACATTGTTTTTTCACAATATTGTTCCGAAGTTTTAACTGTAGTATCCTATCTGGGAACGTTATGCAGATAACAGTCTAAACACCTTATTACCATTCTAAGATGGCGCTTATGCTTATGTGCCTCTGCCTCAGGTCTGTATGGGAGACAGGTTTCATCGCGCGAATCGACGCAATGACGCACTCACGTGCGAGAGAGCTAGCACTGCGCGCAGGCGCAATAAGTAGGGAACAGCCACCATACCACACGGGACTTATGGGAACAAGCAGGGAAGTCGTGCCACAAGAGCGAGGACATCGGTTCGCAATACTTGTAACCATACGGTAAGACCTGTGACCCTTGTTAATGGTCAAGCCAACGTAGCTGTCAGTGTAGTAACAAGCATGAGTGAGGGATCTCGCCTCCATTATAGATTGGTAACCTACGCGATATTATCAATTTCAATTGGGTTCTGGTAACCTTTTGATACAACAGGGGAGGAATAGAGTAATTGTGATAGCCCTTCGGATCCCGTCCCCCATTATAGAATTGTAACCTATGAGATATCACCAATTTTAATCAGGCTCTGGCGCTTTCTGAAACATCGGAAAGATCTGGCGAGTAATAGTGCACATGTGTTAGCACTATGGACCAATTAGTAAGCATGAGATTTCCATGCTCACAAATAAGGCCGCTTAAATATCTGCAAACCTTGGCCCATATGCTGTGACTCACAGGCAACCTAGGATATTTGAGGCCCCTTGTGTCTGTTAAAAATCTAACACTCAGGTTTGACAGGTATTATTGGTAGTGTTTACACTTGTCAGGAAATTTTACGTAATTTCATGTCATAGGCAGCACAGCGAGCAATGAAGGTCGCCTGCATGGAATCATGCCACCGCATTTAGGTTGGCGCAGTGACACCACCATAGCTGTGGATGTTTGACCAACATCCCACAACACTAAATAGGGTAAGAAGCATCAAACAGGTACCACCGGACTAGATGCCCATTGACAGGATCTAGGTATGATATTCACACTGACCTCATTATTTTGCAGAAATAATTAACACAGCGCTCTGCCGACATATGATACAGGGTTCTTGTACCCCTTGAGGCTCTGTCCTGCCTGATAAGAAAAAGGGTCCCAGTCCAAGAAAGATGAAAGCCCTATTCAAATTAAGGTGCAATATGAAAGTTTTTTAATGCTGAAGCACTAAATGCACGTCTCTACCTTCATTATATCTCACTTCATTTTATGGAACAGATCAAGAACTGATCCTTGGTGGAGGATACTTTCCCCCTACTCACTCACACCTTTGTCTATTTCCTTATTCACTTCCACATGTTTGCATGACACGAGGATGAATGTTCAAAGTTGGTATTGCATGCTTGGAATTCGAGAGCATAAATAGGACCCAATTGGTGAGCACCACCGGGATTGAGTCATTGTATGAAAAATTGTATTTTGACTGGCGCGCACCATTTTTAACTTAACGGTTGACTCTGACAGTCCCCATACACAGTGAATTTGAAAACCGATATTCTGTGTCATTGTTTTACAGATAACCCCCGTCCACTTTTGATATTTATGTTATCCAATATGGTCCTGATGAAGGTGGTTTTTCCACCGAAATGTGCGTTGACCACAACGAGATATACGGGAAATCCTGTACAAAGACACACACCAGTGGTATATTATGTGATTGAATCATACCACTGAAGAAAGACAGAGGGGCCGATTCCGATCTCGGTCGGAGGCGCACCTAACAGCATTCGGTCGGGAAAAAAGCCATGCGAATGCCTGTTTCCTGACCGAACCGCACATTATTCCGAATGAGCAAGTACGATGCGCATAACAGCATAGATTCCGACCCAGTCGTACTCACCCAATCCAGGTCCTGTTCCCCGACCGAGCCGGATCCGTAAACGCAGAATCGAGTCGCACGGAAGCCAAAATGCAGCCCCGTCCGGCCGGACAAGTACGATGCGCTTCCAGTACGCGCCGAACCCGTCGCTACGCACGGCACGTCAAAGCATCCGGGAGAGGCGCACATAAGCTCCGATTCGCGCCACAACACGATCCACGGCTACGAGACGCACACGCCAGCGACGAGGACAAGGCGAAGCAACGAGAAAGACGAACGAGATGAACCAACCATGAATCCCATCGTGCCGATCCTACCAATATTCTACATCTACTACCGGAACAGGCACGGACGCGTACGGCACAGAAGGTAAGTCAGACACCAACCACAAAAACAAACTACACGTACCCGACACATCACACACACACAGAGGGATGCAGAAATTACTTACACCAGCAACAGCAGCACCATAGGGGCGGGATGGCCATCACCAATGCCACATATACACATAGGGGCCCGGATGCCTACCACCACTACCACCTCAACCCAGGGGGTGCCAGATGCCTACCACTACTACCACCTCTACCCATGGGGGGCTGGATGCCTACCACTACTACCACCCTTACCTAGGGGTGCCAGATGCCTACCACTACTACCACCTCTACCCAGGGGGTGCCAGATGCCTACCACTACTACCACCTCTACCCATGGGGGCTGGATGCCTGTCACTACTACCACCCTTACCCAGGGGTGCCAGATGCCTACCACTACTACCACCCTTACCCATGGGGGGCTGGATGCCTACCACTACTACCACCCTTACCCAGGGGGTGCCAGATGCCTACCACTACTACCACCTCTACCCAGGGGGTGCCAGATGCCTACCACTACTACCACCTCTACCCATGGGGGGCTGGATGCCTGTCACTACTACCACCCTTACCCAGGGGGTGCCAGATGCCTACCACTACTACCACCCTTACCCATGGGGGGCTGGATGCCTACCACTACTACCACCCTTACCCATGGGGGCTGGATGCCTACCACTACTACCACCTCTACCCAGGGGTGCCAGATGCCTACCACTACTACCACCTCTACCCAGGGGTGCCAGATGCCTACCACTACTACCACCTCTACCCATGGGGGGCTGGATGCCTGTCACTACTACCACCCTTACCCAGGGGGTGCCAGATGCCTACCACTACTACCACCCTTACCCATGGGGGCTGGATGCCTACCACTACTACCACCCTTACCCAGGGGTGCCATATGCCTACCACTACTACCACCTCTACCCAGGGGTGACAGATGCCTACCACTACTACCACCTCTACCCATGGGGGGCTGGATGCCTGTCACTACTACCACCCTTACCCAGGGGTGCCAGATGCCTACCACTACTACCACCCTTACCCATGGGGGGCTGGATGCCTACCACTACTACCACCCTTACCCAGGGGTGCCATATGCCTACCACTACTACCACCTCTACCCAGGGGGTGCCAGATGCCTACCACTACTACCACCTCTACCCATGGGGGGCTGGATGCCTGTCACTACTACCACCCTTACCCAGGGGTGCCAGATGCCTACCACTACTACCACCCTTACCCATGGGGGCTGGATGCCTACCACTACTACCACCCTTACCCAGGGGGTGCCAGATGCCTACCACTACTACCACCTCTACCCAGGGGGTGCCAGATGCCTACCACTACTACCACCTCTACCCATGGGGGGCTGGATGCCTGTCACTACTACCACCCTTACCCAGGGGGTGCCAGATGCCTACAACTACTACCACCCTTACCCATGGGGGGCTGGATTCCTACCACTACCACCACCCTTACCCAGGGGTGCCAGATGCCTACCACTACTACCACCTCTACCCAGGGGTGCCAGATGCCTACCACTACTACCACCTCTACCCATGGGGGCTGGATGCCTGTCACTACTACCACCCTTACCCATGGGGTGCCAGATGCCTACCACTACTACCACCCTTACCCAGGGGATGCCAGATGCCTACCACTACTACCACCTCTACCCAGGGGTGCCAGATGCCTACCACTACTACCACCTCTACCCATGGGGGGCTGGATGCCTGTCACTACTACCACCCTTACCCAGGGGTGCCAGATGCCTACCACTACTACCACCTCTACCCAGGGGGTGCCAGATGCCTACCACTACTACCACCTCTACCCATGGGGGGCTGGATGACTGTCACTACTACCACCCTTACCCAGGGGGTGCCAGATGCCTACCACTACTACCACCCTTACCCAGGGGGGGCTGGATGCCTACCACTACTACCACCCTTACCCAGGGGGTGCCAGATGCCTACCACTACTACCACCTCTACCCATGGGGGGCTGGATGCCTGTCACTACTACCACCCTTACCCATGGGGTGCCAGATGCCTACCACTACTACCACCCTTACCCAGGGGGTGCCAGATGCCTACCACTACTACCACCTCTACCCATGGGGGGCTGGATGCCTGTCACTACTACCACCCTTACCCAGGGGGTGACAGATGCCTACCACTACTACCACCTCTACCCATGGGGGGCTGGATGCCTACCACCAACAACACCCCCACTCACAGGATGGCTAATACATGACACAACAAGCACACACCAACATAAACATTGCAACATAAAGACATCCCCCCCAACACCATGACAAGCGTGTGTAGACTATGTCAAATGCCTACAACACTGAACATGACTTTGAACATACAATGTGACCCCCTATCACATGTGCCACACATAAATGTGTGTGGCCCCCACAATGCAAGCAGGCCATGACCATTGTGGCAATGGGGTCCAAACCCCCATCATCACAGTGACCAAAATGTAAGTGTGGGGTCCATAGCTGAAGTACATATTGAACATTGTGGCAATGGGGTCCATACCCCCATCATCACAGTGACCAAAATGTAAGTGTGGGGTCCATAGCTGAAGCACATTTAGAACATTGTGGCAATGGGGTCCAAACCCCCATCATCACAGTGACTAAAATGTAAGTGTGGGGTCCATAGCTGAAGCACATTTTGAACATTGGGGCAATGGGGTCCATACCCCCATCATCACAGTGACCAAAATGTAAGTGTGGGGTCCATAGCTGAAGCACATATTGAACATTGTGGCAATGGGGTCCATAACCCCATCATCACAGTGACCAAAATGTAAGTGTGGGGTCCATAGCTGAAGCACATATTGAACATTGTGGCAATGGGGTCCATACCCCCATCATCACAGTGACCAAAATGTAAGTGTGGGGTCCATAGCTGAAGCACATTTTGAACATTGGGGCAATGGGGTCCAAACCCCCATCATCACAGTGACCAATATGTAAGTGTTGACAAAGAAAAAGCTGCAACTGCCAAACTGCATGGATGATTCCTGGTCACAGAACAACAAACACATCAGTGGCAAAGTAGTGCTTGTGTCCCATAGCAACATAGATTGGGGAGGCAAACACTGCAGTGCAAATAAGACATACCTTTGGCCATGTGCAGACAAACATCACCCATGGGGGCTGACACTGTCAACATTCATCAATGACACAATGACAGAAGTGACCATCAAAATGCAGACCCACATATTTGCACCAATGGGCACACAAATGCAGATACCCTGTGGAGACTGTAGATGTGAGGTGAACAGATACCATACCATGGCAGCAATGGGACACACAAACAATGATCATTGTGCTGACTGATGACCTAGGAGTCCCAGGGACTGCAGGGGAAACACACCAAACAACATACAGCCAATGGCACACTAAAGATATGCCAATGCAGTGGTGCAGATGCACAAACACAAACAGGCAGACCCACACTGCACATCAAACACAACATGTGAGGGGGGGGTACCAGTGTCCCCAGGCAACCACACAACACATGAGGAGGCCTGAATACCAATTACACAGATGTGCATACAGTGCCACACAAAGGTAACTCATGGATCCAAATCCCCTATGTGGGCAATCAGGCATTGTCAGATGATAGGGAGCACAAATCACACATGTCACACAAGCATGTAGGAACAGCAACTGACACAGCAAGACACAGAGTCACCACAGCACTACCCCCAGGGCCCCCACAATGTGGTGACCCTGGGCTGCATTACAATCCCACTGTGATGACAAAGCTAGATGTCGTTCACACTGTGAACCACAGTCATGTGTCCTGAGCAACAAACTACCATCACACCTACACAAGCACAAATCAATCAGCACGGCCAGTAAGCCAAGGCCAACATGGAGGCAGGGGTCTAGCCGGGCAACAACTCTCATCTGCACACACTCAACACCACACACCTCGACCTCCAACAATGTGCAGCAGTGAAGCTCACATGCACTGGTGACATTGCACATGCACCCATGACAATCCCAGGGGGTGGCGGGAACCAAGGTGCAGAAACACATCACACATGGCCACTCAACAAGACTCCTGAATGTCTGACACACTGCACACTACTCTGTACATGGACCTGACGGCAATACCACACCAACCAATGGGATCCCAGCCACAGTCACACACCAATGAAGAAGCCAAGGTCACCCACAAAGAACACACATAGACAACTACCAACATTGCAGCTCTGACCCTGAGGAGTGCCAGCAGTCACACACACAACGTGTCACAACCAATGAAAGCTAACACAAACCGGAAATCACATGACAGGTGTAAACAACAAGTGCCAAGGGGAATCCTGACTGTGACCCATCAGCGTCTGCCCACAAACTCAGCCCTGACAGCAAACACACCTATGGGTGACACCCTGATGACCAGTAATGTGCCATGCACCCACATCACAGAGAACCCAGGGAGAAGACTTTGGGGGAACATAGGTCAACTCAGCAAGCATCACAAACAGGAACATCACTAGGGATCCCAGCATGCACAGCAAAATGGAAGTGAACACACAGACATGCTCATACAACACACACCTTGGGCGCAGGCGATGTCACAGGAGCACACACTGCCATGAGGGGACTCCACTCCTGTGTGAGGAAAGCTGTGCCATATGTCGCCTCAGTAGGGCTCCATCATGTCAGCAGAACACTTGGTCACACAGTCAACAATTAGCACCAAATGAAGGCTCCTGTCACATCAGCCTGGTCATGGGAGTGTCAACGAAATCATCAGCACAGATCCAACACACATGTATAGCAAGTTGCACTGACAACACAGATGAGTCCTTCCCCATTGATGCCCAAACCTGCATGTCCAGTGGAGATGGCCACACGGTCAGGGAAGTAGACTAATTGAACAATGGCAAGCACAACAGATGTGCAGGGGTGGAAGCCACAGATGTGACATTGCTAATGTAAGTAGGAAATCCCATTGCCAAATATTGAAAACATGACACCCTCATATGCTGCTAAGGATGACATGGATACACTACAGGATAGGACACATTACCCGTGGACCACATGGGTTCCTGCAGAGTAACACTTCATTTTCATGAGACCAAAAATCACCATCACTGCAGCAAGGGCACGGTTAGCATCATTAACATCATGTACATCAGAAGCAAAACCACTAGAGAACAGAAAGTAGCTTTATTCAGCATATGTGGGTTCAAAAGTTAAAGTCCAGAAAAAAGAAACAAAGGCCAATGGCCAGTCCATTCTGAAAGTCAAAACAGGGTGACAGTGGCAGATGTCACCCTACGCATGCCTGCACTGCAAAACACAAGGGACAATCCCCTTGGAGGGGCATACGGGGGGCAGACCAGGCACCGCAGGGTCAGGATCAGGGCTCACCAGAAGGAGGCAGGGAAGGGGTGGTGGGTGCTGGAGAGCCACTGACAACTGCAGTGGAGGTGTCTGACATGGTGTGTGCCGGCACAACTGGGGGGCATGACTCAGATGGTGTGGGCGCCGGCACGACTGCAGTGGACCGTGCAGATGGAGTGGACAGGTTCGCCACTGCAGTGCCCAAGTCAGACAGGGTGGTAGTGGCCTCCACTGCAGTGCCTACCTCCAGGGGAGGAGAATGGGGATCAGGTAAGGTGGGCAGGACAGAGGGGAGGACACCCTCACCACACCAGTGGCACAGACAAGCGCAGCGGGGGTGTGGGGCCGGAAGAGCAAGTGGCAGGGGGAGAAGGCCTGATCCTTTTGGGGATGGTGTATCTGTGGGTGGGGGAACCTGGGGCATGGTGTGGTGGGGGCACCTGTGGAGTGGGGGCCTGAGGGATGGAGGAAGGAGACTTGATGCCTGAGCTGCAGGGCGGCGGCGGGGTCTTGCTCTTCCGGGTCCGGGGGGACTTGCGGGTGGGGGCGTCAGTTGGTCTGCGCCTGGGGGAGGGTGTCCGGGGGCGAGGGGCAATCCGCTCCGTGTGGGTGGGCTTCCTCTTCCCCCTGAATGCTGTATCAGCTGGATCGGAGGGGAAGAGGCCGAGGTCACTGAGGAAGAGCCGCTGTGTCTTTGGGGTTGCAGGTGAGGCAAGGGAGGGGGCTTTGGAGGGAGAGGCAACTGAGGACTGCGCAGTGCTCATGGATGCGTGTGTGTGTGCCTGGGCCCCATCCCCTGTGAGTGTGGTTTCAGTCCCCTGACTGTGCGTGCGTGTGCGTCTTGTTAGTGGCGTGTGTGTCTGTGTGCTGCTCGTGTCTGTGCTGGTGTGTGCCTGTGCCGGTGTGTGTGTGCTTGGGACAGGTAAGGTGCTGGGGAGTGTGGATGGGGCAGAGGCAGGAGGGGTGAGGGACTGTCGGAGGAGGGACACTGCTGCCGTCAGGGAGGAGTCCATGGACCTATTGCCCCTCTGTAGGGCAGACATGCCCGATGAGATGCCCTCCATGAACGACACCAGCTGAGTCAACAGAGTGGTGTGGGCATGGAGGACACTCAGCATCGCTGTCTGCCCTACATGGAGCTGGCGAAGGAGGTACACAGACTCCTCACTCAGGGCAGCAGGGGACACAGGGGCAGGGGTGCGGTGCCTGGCCCGAAGGAGACACGCTCCCGAACATGGGAGCCTCCACGGACCTCGGGAATGGGAGCCGATGGGAGGGCGGTGGTGGTGGTGGTGGTGGCGGGGACAGCAACACTAGCTGGGGTGTGGTGGCTGCTGACACCCGCCTCCATAAGGGAGTCATCCTCCGAGCTGCTGTGGTCCTGAGCTGAGGTGGATGGTGCTGAGGACTCCTCGGTGTGGCTCCCCTCGCCCTCCGTGCCACTGGGTCCCTCCGACCACTCCTCGGCTGCTGACCCAGTCTGGCTCTGCGGCTCCTCCTGGTCCGTGGAGCTGTCCCCTCCTGTGGCCGTGGATGTATCTGCAATCAATAGGGAAACAGACAGACATCAGTCACCTGCACCGAACGCACACACCACAGTTAGTACAGCACATTACAGAGCAAGCCCTGGCATCCTTAGTTGAACTTTGCTAAAAGTGCCCAAACAGAACAGGAGAAGCCAATTGTCAGTCTGATGGTCAACCATGGCACTCACATCCCACCTGGCCTTCCACCCATCTGTCTGGTGTCTGTTGGATGGCAATACCCCAGTGTGGACACATGCACCACCTACACAGTAGTTGGACAGTGCAGAGAACCCGGTTAAGCATGTGAACATGCACACATCACAACTCTTGCCACTGAGTCAGTATAGGTGTCCGGATGAAAGGGATGCCCAGAGTCAAATAGGAAATGCATGTGATGCATACCAGCGACAGACACCATGATGCACCCATGTCCTGATAGCCATTGCCACAATGGTGTGCATGTAGCACATGTCACTCCCCTGCAGGATCACTCATTGGAAGTTTCATGCCATGGCACAGGCATGCCTGCTAAGTCATACATCACTGTCTCCAGTCACATGGGCAGGGCAGCCAGACAACAACAGTCTGCACTGTGTCACAATCCAAGGTCATGGGGAATGCAAGTCCTGGAGCTGAACAAGTGCACATGTACATCCCCCACACACCACATCATCTGAACCCTTATCTGTCCAGGTCATACCGATTGGACATATGGGAGACCTGTAACACGACCCTCTGAACCTGAGCACCTCACAATCTGCTGTGAATGGGAGACAGCTGCCTGAACTTCACATTCGCATACCCCAGTCTGCACGGTCAGGTGATCAAACACCTATGTGTCACACAAGTATCGTCTCCTATGGTCACATCTCTGGTGGCATGCTGAGCCCCAACCGATAAACACCCCAGCAGTCCTGACAACGAAGCCACAGCACACTGACACAGAGGCAGACACCTGAGGGGACAAATCACTGAGCACAACGTGTCAGCTGATACACGGGAGTGGGAGTACAGAGTGTATTGTATGGCCTGGAGTTGGAATGACTGTCCTTCCCCACATGAATGAGGGATGAGCCCTGGACAGTAGGCAGCTGGCTAAGTATGTGTGACACACGTAATATACACACTCCTGGGGCCCAAACATTGTTCCCACCCGCAGCATGGGTGTGTACCAGATACCCCAGGCACATGTGGTGGATCAGCTCAGCAATTGGACCACATATCAAAGTAACACGCAGATTACATGTCAGAACACAGGCATTGTGTAAGCAATGGACCCACCCATGATGCCCACCACAGAGTTAGGGAAACAGATGCTGTCCCCCACCTTGAGTCAAGAAAACTGCAAGGACACAGTACCCAAGTGACACAATTCCCTGACTGTAAGGGCCACACCTGGGTATCCGATGAGGAGTGGGCAGTGCACAATAGAGGGACATGGGTCCTGGACCACATGACTGATGTACTGTGGAAGTTTAACCAGGCCAGATGAGGGCACATAGCATGGCAGACATAGCTCACAATGCAGTCATGGACTCACCCCCTCCTTGCTGCTCTCTGGCCTTCAGCTGCCCATCCAGATCAGGGAAGACCACCACCAGGATCCTGAGCATGTGGGGGGTCAGGGTCCGGTGTCTGCCCCTCCTGCGAGGAGGCGACAGCTTCAGCTGGACCCGTGCGATCCTCCGGGTCCAGCCCCGAAGGTCCTGCCACCTCTTCTGGCAGTTGCGGATCCAGCGCTTGTAGACCCCCACGGATCTCACTGCCCGGACGATGGTCAGCCATATCTGCTGCTTCTGGTGGGCATCAACCTGTGAGGATGACAAAGTGAGAATGCCATTACTACACATGCAACATATCCGTGCATTACACAGTTGTATATACATGTCTCAATCACAGGGGCACATGATGTACACAGGCAGTGCAACGATGGCCATGGACAGTATGCCAGCAGTTACTACATGGTATCATTGCCTGGGAAGTAAAACCTTGTTTAAATGCACTGTCACTGCACTAGACCTGTTCAGTGCATGTAACTACACACTATGGGGGGTGACAACTACTCAGTGAGCCTGCTAGCCAGTGGCGTGCAGACTGTTAGCCTTGCTAGTCAGACAACATGTACATTTAGGAAGGCAGTGGACAGAACACTCACCTGCTCCCCTGCTTTCCCATACAGCTTGCTGTACTGTGGAAGGATACAAAAGGGGATGATGGACGGAACGTTTGAGCCAATCAAACACTCACCCCCAGTCAACTGATCTGGGTTTAATCCATCATCATTCTTTAGCTCACTCCACCACCCCAGTTCAGACATGGCCATATGCAAATCAGTCTGACCCTGTGCCTCATGGGAACAGTCCAGCCCGAACTGCCAAGCCATGTCTTCCCTGGACCGGAAACAAGCATCCTAGGACTGGTTTCTGGCATTTCAGCCGTCATCAGCCAGGCTTGTTTGAATCCAGTGGCAAAGTGAGCAAGGGACCCACGTCTGGGCATACCCCCGCCAACTTAGGGCGACCAAAGCGATACAAAAGGGGATGATGGACGGAACGTTTGAGCCAATCAAACACTCACCCCCAGTCAACTGATCTGGGTTTAATCCATCATCATTCTTTAGCTCACTCCACCACCCCAGTTCAGACATGGCCATATGCAAATCAGTCTGACCCTGTGCCTCATGGGAACAGTCCAGCCCGAACTGCCAAGCCATGTCTTCCCTGGACCGGAAACAAGCATCCTAGGACCGGTTTCTGGCATTTCAGCCGTCATCAGCCAGGCTTGCTTGAATCCAGTGGCAAAGTGAGCAAGGGACCCACGTCTGGTTTTTGAACCCGAAACCGGTCCCAGGATGCTTGTTTCTGGTCCAGGGAAGACATGGCTTGGCAGTTCGGGCTGGACTGTTCCCATGAGGCACAGGGTCAGACTGATTTGCATATGGCCATGTCTGAACTGGGGTGGTGGAGTGAGCTAAAGAATGATGATGGATTAAACCCAGATCAGTTGACTGGGGGTGAGTGTTTGATTTGCTCTAACGCTCCGTCCATCATCCCCTTTGGTATCGCTTTGTTCGCCCTAAGTTGGCAGGGTATGCCCAGACGTGGGTCCCTTGCTCACTTTGCCACTAGATTCAAGATAGCCTGGCTGATGAGGGTTTTGAACCCGAAACCGGTCCCAGGATGCTTGTTTCTGGTCCAGGGAAGACATGGCTTGGCAGTTCGGGCTGGACTGTTCCCATGAGGCACAGGGTCAGACTGACTTGCCTATGGCCATGTCTGAACTGGGGTGGTGGAGTGAGCTAAAGAATGATGATGGATTAAACCCAGATCAGTTGACTGGGGGTGAGTGTTTGATTTGCTCTAACGCTCCGTCCATCATCCCCTTTGGTATCGTACTGTGGAAGGAGGCTGTCCAGCAGGGCCTGGTTCTCCTCAGTGGTGAAGGCTGGGGCTCTCTCCACAGTACGTGCCATTGCAGGGTCCAGAGAGTGCAGATACAGCAGCAGTGGTGGTGGCAGATGTCGTCCTGGAGCATGTAGTGCAGGCAAGTGAGCTCTCAGGGGAACAGCCAGCATTATATGTGTGCTGCAGAGGCAGATACTGTCCCATGTGTCCAAAGTGATAGGTCCAAGTCGTTTGCATCTTCTGAATCTGGCCAATCCATGGAATTGCACCACTTACACACGCCCACAGCATCCTTCAAAAGTTCAACTTCATGACACCCATGAATTTGCAACATTGTTGTGGGTGACCAACTGAATTTACAGCATCAGACTCGTTCAAAATTTGAAAACGCGTCCATTGCCAGGCCAGGCCATAGCCAATGGGTGCGCACCGATCGGTCCATTGCTGTTCAACGCGTACCTAGGATACAACGCGTACCCGACACATTGAATGCAATGGGCCGGCCGGGCACACCGATCGGTCCATTGCTGTTCAACGCGTACCCAGGATACAACGCGTACCCGCACACATTGAATGCAATGGGCCGGCCGGGCACACCGATCGGTCCATTGCTGTTCAACGCGTACCCAGGATACAACGCGTACCCGCACACATTGAATGCAATGGGCCGGCCGGGCACACCGATCGGTCCATTGCCGTTCAACGCGTACCCAGGTTACAGCGCGTACCCACACACATTGAATGCAATGGGCCGGCCGGGCACACCGATCGGTCCATTGCTGTTCAACGCGTACCCAGGATACAACGCGTACCCGCACACATTGAATGCAATGGGCCGGCCGGGCACACCGATCGGTCCATTGCTGTTCAACGCGTACCTAGGATACAACGCGTACCCGCACACATTGAATGCAATGGGCCGGCCGGGCACACCGATCGGTCCATTGCTGTTCAACGCATACCCAGGTTACAACGCGTACCAGCACACATTGAATGCAATGGCCAATGTGTGCGCACCGATCAGTCCATTGCTGTCCAACGCGTACCAGCACACATTGAATGAAATGGCCAATGTGTGCGCACCGATCAGTCCATTGCTGTCCAACGCGTATTGCAAATACAACGCGTACCAGCACACATTGAATGCAATGGCCAATGTGTGCGCACTGATCAGTCCATTGCTGTCCAACGCGTATTGCGAATACAACGCGTACCAGCACACATTGAATGCAATGGCCAATGTGTGCGCACCGATCAGTCCATTGCTGTCCAACGCGTATTGCGAATACAACACGTACCAGCACACATTGAATGCAATGGCCAATGTGTGCGCACCGATCGGTCCATTGCTGTCCA
Organism: Calotriton arnoldi; assembly: GCA_963921515.1. Classification (NCBI taxonomy): domain Eukaryota; kingdom Metazoa; phylum Chordata; class Amphibia; order Caudata; family Salamandridae; genus Calotriton; species Calotriton arnoldi. The sequence goes on along the minus strand of CAWUFW010007868.1, from coordinate 770,102 downwards.
ACGCGTCCCTGTACAAGTCACTGGCATATGTCACCATGCCTGTCACAGGTGAACATATGCCAGCCACATATACTTCCCAGGGAGTGAGGGGCACACCTACAACACCACAGCCTGTCCAAACTGTATCCTAAGGCATGTAAGGCTGCATTACCTATTCCGTGTATGGGGGAGAACATGTTGTTCTGTGGGTGTCACTTGGGGGCAGCCACCCCCAGGCTATGCACGTGTTCATGGGGACAGGATCCTTGGTGTTTTGTGTACATGACCACTGTGATGTGCAACTGTTCATATCTGAGCATGTGGCATGGTCACATTTCACGGTGGTGTATGTGTATGTCATGTCACATACCCCCTGAGTCCCATGTGGGATGGTATGTTAAACCCAGGGTGACCTATTGGCACAATAGTGATGGTCCTCCACAGTCTGTGTGCATGTTGTGTTTACAATGTCTCTGATTTCATGTGCACAATGGGAGACAGTCTCCACATCCACGTTGTTTGTGCATGGACTTTGATGTTGTGCGTGTGTGTGTCACAGACGTACATGTCTGTCCTGCCGAGGCAACAGGGACCACTACCTGTGGGGGTCATGGTTGTTTTGCTGTGGTGTATACATGATACACCATGTCATGCCAGTGTCCATGTGGCAATACAGGGTCCCTGGGAATCTACCTGTCGTTGAGCTGTGATGCCTGGGGCACATCTGTCCTCACATGTCACTGTGGGGTGTGTTTGTAACGTGGCAGCAGGAGATGGGAACTGTGACACAGCCTCATGATATCCAATGGCACAACCTGGGACTTATTGATGCCACTTGTTGAACGGTGATGTTAGATGTTGTCCATGTATGTGCCATACATGTCCTTACGGAACTGCACACATCATGTACTTGTGCCTCATAATGATGTATCATGTGATATTGAGTGTGTTCAATGCCACATATGTGGGGTGACTGACAATCTTTCTTTCTTCACCTATGCACTGCAGGGCACCAGCTGTCCATAGACCATTCCCTGACCTGGCAAAGATGGTGGAACGTGACAGCATCCGACAGTACCGCTTCACCAGGCAGCTGATTGAGGATTTGGCTGTGCGCTTGGCACCACATTTGCAACCTGGCCAGCCGTACCCTACAGCGCTGACCCCCAAGGTGAAGGTGATGGCAGCCCTACACTTCTTTGCCACCGGTACCTTTCAACACACTGTGGCAACTGCTGGTGGGATGTCACAGACCATGTTCAGCCGTGTGCTCCGCGATGTTTTGGAGGCTATGTTGATATACCTGAACCAGTACATCTATTTCACTAGACTCCAACAACTCACTGACGTGAAGAGTGACTTCTATGCCCTGGGGAGGATGCAGCATGTCATTGGCTCCATTGATGGGACACATGTGGCTTTGGTACCACCACAGGCCCAAGAGCAGGCATACAGGAACCGCAAACACTACCACTCGGTCAATGCACTGGTGGTCTGTCTTGCTGATATGAGCATCTCACACGTGTGTGCCCGTTTCCCCGGTTCTGCACACGATGCCTACGTGATGAGGAGTAGTCGCATCCCGAGGATGATGTCACAGATGCGGAACCAGCGTGCCTGGCTTGTTGGTGTGTACTGACTTTGTACCATTGTGTGTGTTCTGCAATGTAGTGTTCCACCCTCTTTTCCAACTCTGCTAATGTGCAATTGTCTGTATGTAGGTGTCTCCGGATACCCCAACATGCCGTGGTTGCTGACGCCCCTCAGGAACCCTGTGACACCAGCCCAGATGCGCTACAATGAGGCACATGGTCGGACCAGGAGAGTGATTGAGCGGACATTTGGTCTCCTGAAGAGCCGCTTTCGCTGCCTGGACAAGACAGGAGGGTCCCTCCCATATGCCCCAGCAAAGGTGTGCAAGATTGTCATCGTCTGCTGCATGCTACACAACCTGGCAGTGCGGAAGGAGTTGCCTCTCATCCTGGATGACGATGACCAACGTCCGCCACCTGTGGAGGATCCTGGCCTGGACCACGATGCCAGTGATGATGATGATGATGATGGTGATGTCCGCACACAGCTCATCACCAACTTCTTCAGATAAATGTGAGTATCCAGAGATGTCATGTCAAAGATGTGAGTTTGCATGATATGTGTTGGTGGTGCTCTGGTGCTGTTTGAGTGTGTCCATGGGCTACATGACTGTATGCGTGTAGCGATGTGTCCTTACAGGTAGTCTGTACTTCCCAACAGTGTTGACATGCTAACTTGGTTCTGGGTGGGTATCTTGTGACATGTATTGGGCATGTGTATTGCAGTTCTGTCCTGTTCTTCAGTGCTTTTGACTGTGTGTCATTTCTGTCCTTCACAGGGTACTTTCAGAGTCGTTTGGTCAACTGTGATCCCCGACACCGTGATTCGACTTCCAGGGTGGTAGCTGTCGTGTCCCTACAGGTGATGTGCGCCACACCCATGGACTTCCTTCCTTCTACACTTGTTGACTGTGTGCCCACTGCCAGGTGGGATTACCTTGCATCTGTAGTGGTTACAACATGTTGCAAATGTGTAATAAACCTGTGCTTCACTTTGTGATGTGCGTTGTCTGTGGTCACACATTTGACTGACATTTGCTTACTGCACCAGTGGGCTAGTTGACTAAGACTGTGAATAGGTGTTGTGTCTGTGCATTGCACCGTATTTCCTGGCAACATCAGTGTAGGCAATGAGTCAGATGGCCTAGGTGTGTATTTGTTGTGTTGCCCTGGTGGTGTGTCTCCCTCATATGTGTCACGTTGCCATGACTCACATGCCTGTGTTGTACTTGCTGTAGCAGTTAGCATGCACAGTGTAATTTCGCTGGTCATCATCTCCATGACAGAAACCACGTTGGAATCACGACAGAGGCAGGTATGGTGTATTAGTGTGTTTATTGTCATACATGTGTGTGAATAGTGCACAGGATGGTGAGTGCTGTACATTTTGATTGCAATCCAAAGTTCCTAGATGAATTGGAAGTCCTGGTAGCAGAAATGTCCTGTATCAAGTCCACAGTCATCTGAGACATTGGTCCAACTTGTACTCCCCATGTCATGTGGGGGAGTTGTGTTGCAGTCAACAGGGTGAACAGTTTGCGCACAAAGGTGATTATCCAGAACAGGTGTTGGCTTCCTGGGGGTTGTGCATGGCCATCAGCCTCTCAGTTGTCCTTCCTCGGACGACCCCTCTTCTTTGGGGGGGACCCTCAAGTGCAGGCTGCTGCGGTGCAGGGGACTCTCCGCCAGAGTCATCCTGCCTCCCTGTGGCAGTTGCAGTTGTTTCAGCACCAGATGTTGTGGGCACACAGGGAGGTGTTGACTGGTTGCTGCTCATCTGGCGGAGGCATTGTAATATGTCCCTATGCACCGCCGTCATCTCTTGCAGTGTGTCCCACTTGGACTCCACGCGGGACATGTGTGAGTCCAAGCGGGCATGATGGGCAGCCTGCTGCTGTTTAATGTCCCTGAGGAGCCCCACTACCTGGCTGAGCTCTCCGGTGCTGGACTGGTACGCATCGGCTATGCGTGCCAGTTGTGGGTCATCATGCAGTCCAGACCCCTCTGCGAGCAGCGACCTATGTCTCCCACCCCTCCCACCACCCCTGGCGACACATGTAGTACCTGAGGTGGCACGCACAGGTGACCCTGGGCCCCCTTGGGGGTTGTTGGTGGTGTTGGTGTCCATGACCCCACGTTGGTCCAGGGTCCCTGTGCTGGTGGTGGTGGTGCTCCTTGGTCTGTCCATGTCGGCAGGGGTGGTATGTGTGTTGACAGTCGTTGGAGGGGTGGGTGCAGGGGGTGCAGCTGGTGGTCCTGCTGGTGCTGCATGATGACTTGCTCCAGAGGTGCCAGGTGGGTCTTCTTCATCCGAGGAGGGCAGAGGCTGTTCCACACCAGTGAGCTCCGTATCCTCTTGAGCCTGGGACGGGGACTCCTCAGCGTCTGCTGCTGTGTCCCCATCATCACCTGTTTTTGGGAGACACACACAATGTATGTTATGTTTCTGCAGGCATCAATGGTTGACACACCTGACAGTTGTGACTGTGCCTCTGGATGCGGGCCTGTACATTGCATTGTCCTAAGTTGTCACAGTCAGGGGTTGATATTGGTGTAGCACATTGTCCTGCATTATTTGGGCTTTTCTATGTGAATGTTGGGGTGTGTACATGGTCTGCATTGGTTGTATTTGGTTGACATCCGGCCCTCCTTCCCACCCAGCCAGATATTCCACCATGGAACGTGCTTCCATTGCAGGGAGTGCAAGTTGTCTTTCAGGATGTCAGTCAGTGGTGTCCTGCTGTTGGTTGGTGCACAGTTGCCAGCAGGGCCTTGTGCTCCCCACAGCAGTAGCCAGTGTCAGCCATCTTGTGAGTTGTTTTCCACTCCCTGTGATGTGTGCATGGTTCAGGGTGGTGTTGATGGGACAGTTGTGGGGGTGACCAATATCTGTGACTACCACTCCCATCATGCTATTGCCTCCACCCCCATTCCCAGCATGCCCATGCTTCCTTCCCTTTGACTCTGCTTCCCTGTGGGGTTGTGTGCCTGTGCTGACAAGATGGCTGACAGTGTTATCCTGGGGTTAGTTTTGCTACAAGTCCCATGTGTGTCCCTGTGCTTCACTCAGCATGACCCAGGGTGGTGGTTCTTTGTGGGATATTTGATTGGAGTGTGAGGCAATGCATTCTCCCAGGTGAGTTTTGTGGAGTTTGTATTAGGGGTGTGTGTGAGAAACACTGCTGGTAACTATGGTCAGGGCTGTGAGTCCTCCTTCCCACCCAGCCAGATATCCCACCATGGAACGTGCTTCCATTGCAGGGAGTGCAAGTTGTCTTTCAGGATGTCAGTCAGTGGTGTCCTGCTGTTGGTTGGTGCACAGTTGCCAGCAGGGCCTTGTGCTCCCCACAGCAGTAGCCAGTGTCAGCCATCTTGTCAGTTGTTTTGCACTCCATGTGATGTGCACATGGTTCAGGGTGGTGTTGATCGGACAGTTGTGGGGGTGACCAATATCTGTGACTACCACTCCCATCATGCTATTGCCTCCATCCCACTTCCCAGCATGCCCATACTTACTTGCTTTTGGGTGGACTTCACTGTGTGTGAGTGTGAGAGCAATGGCAAGATGGCTGACAGTGGTGTCCTGCTGTTAGTTGGTGGCCAGTTCCCAGCATGGCCTTGTGCTCCCCACAACAGAGCACCAGTGTCAGACATCTTTGATGGGGCTTTCCACTCTCTGTGGGGTGTGCACGCTTGAGTGTGAGCTTGCTGGGCCATGTGGGTGGGGGATGTTGAGCTGTGACTACCACTCCCATCATGCTATTGCCTCCACCCCTCTTCCCAGCATGCCCATACTTACTTGCTTTTGGGTGGACTTCACTGTGTGTGAGTGTGAGAGCAATGGCAAGATGGCTGACAGTGGTGTCCTGCTGTTAGTTGGTGGCCAGTTCCCAGCATGGCCTTGTGCTCCCCACAACAGAGCACCAGTGTCAGACATCTTTGATGGGGCTTTCCACTCTCTGTGGGGTGTGCATGCTTGAGTGTGAGCTTGCTGGGCCATGTGGGTGGGGGATGTTGAGCTGTGACTACCACTCCCATCATGCTATTGCCTCCACCCCCTTCCCAGCATGCCCATGCTTCCTTCCCTTTGACTCTGCTTCCCTGTGGGGTTGTGTGCCTGTGCTGACAAGATGGCAGACAGTGTTATCCTGGGGTTAGTTTTGCTACAAGTCCCATGTGTGTCCCTGTGCTTCACTCAGCATGACCCAGGGTTGTGGTTCTTTGTGGGATATTTGATTGGAGTGTGTGGCAATGCATTCTCCCAGGTGAGTTATGTGGAGTTTGTGTTAGGGGTGTGTGTGAGAAATGCTGCTGGTAACTATGGTCAGGGCTGTGAGTCCTCCTTCCCACCCAGCCAGATATCCCACCATGGAACGTGCTTCCATTGCAGGGAGTGCAAGTTGTCTTTCAGGATGTCAGTCAGTGGTGTCCTCCTGTTGGTTGGTGCACAGTTGCCAGCAGGGCCTTGTGCTCCCCACAGCAGTAGCCAGTGTCAGCCATCTTGTCAGTTGTTTTCCACTCCCTGTGATGTGCGCATGGTTCAGGGTGGTGTTGATGGGACAGTTGTGGGAGTGACCGATATCTGTGACTACCACTCCCATCATGCTATTGCCTCCACCCCACTTCCCAGCTTGCCCATACTTAGTTGCTTTTGGGTGGACTTCACTGTGTGTGAGTGTGAGAGCAATGGCAAGATGTCAGTCAGTGGTGTCCTGCTGTTGGTTGGTGCACAGTTGCCAGCAGGACCTTGTGCTCCCCACAGCAGTAGCCAGTGTCAGCCATCTTGTCAGTTGTTTTCCACTCCCTGTGATGTGAGCATGGTTCATGGTGGTGTTGATGTGCGCATTGTGAGGGTGGGCAATATCTGTGACTACGACTCCCATGATGCTATTGGCTACAATTACTTGCCCAGCATACACAGTATTCCTTCCTTTCAGTGGGCTTCACTGTGTGGTGGTGTTGTAGTGGTGGCTACATGTCTGGATGTGCTTGTTAGTTATATTTGTGCCACTGCCCAGCTGTAGTTGTAGTTGTGTTTGTACATGTGATGACACAGTTACATGTCACTATGAGATGGCATGTGTTGTGTTTATCTGACTGACATACACATTTTGGGATGGTTCTGTTCTGGTTGCTGTGTATTTGCTAAGGGTGCATGGTTTGACTCTCCCCTTGACAGTGATGTGTGTGTATTGTGGCACAATATTGTGTACATTTGTTGTGTACTCACCAGGCTATGGGATGTTTTCTAGTCCATATACGCTCACTGGTGGTAGGATGGCCCGCACCTTCTCCTCCCAGGGCCTGAGGTATACTGGCTCGGCAGGAGGGCCACTGCCGGTGTGTTGGCTCAAGAGGTAGTCCTTCTTCAACAGCTCCCTGACCCTCCTGCGCACGTCATACCACCTGTTCTGGATGTCTATCTTTGTGCGCAAACATGGTGATTGTGCGTTCACCCTGTCGACGATCCTCTCCCACATCTTGGTTTTCTGCGCCATGGGTGTCTGTTGGACCAGTGTACCAAACAGCTGTGGCTCTACCCTGAGGATCTCATCTACCAGGACTTCCAATTCACTATCTAGGAACTTATGATTCTTCTTTGGGGGCATGGTGATGGGTGGTGATGGTGAGTGATGTGTGTGTTGGTGTGCAGGTGAAGGTGTGTGAGTGTGTGTTTTGCTGGGTGTATGTGAGGTTGCTATTTGTTGGGGTGCTGATGGTGTGTGGCTTGTGTGATGGATGAGCTGTGGGTGTGTGGTTGCTGTCTGTTGAGTGCTGGCAGGTAATTTGAATTTGCAAAGGATCATGGTAGGGATTTGTGTCCTTTATATGGGTGGAGTTGTGGGTGTGTCTTTGTTCCCTGCCCCCCCCAGTATTTATTGGCTTTGTAATTGCTTGTTTGGCCTTTTTTTTGTGTATTTTCCCTTTGTACTTTTTGTGCATGTAGGAGACGTTCTTGTGACCGAGTCGGACCCTGCAGTTGTCTCGTACGGGCTTCTCCGATTCGTTCACGCTGTGTTTGTGCTGTTTTCTATGCTGCGTACGCGTCGGTCGCGGTGTTTTGGGTTGCTTCGGCTCGCAGTTTTGTATGCGTGTCGGTCGTACGGCTTGTCCTCCGTGCGACTCGGTCGTGTTTTCCATGCGTTGCATCGTACTTGGCGGGTAGGAGTTCGCGGGTACGTTTCGTTCGGGATTGTTCCGGGTGCGTGTCGGTCGGTTCGATTCGCGTGTTTTTCCGGCCGGATTGCTGTTTTCCGCGCAGCTCGGTCGTTCGGCTTGTGTTCCGTACGAGTCGGTCGGGTTTTGCACGCTTCTCATCGTACTTTGCGGGTCGGGCTGCACCGGTACGTGTCAGTCGGAATTTATTCCTGCTCCGAGTCGGTCGGTACGTTTTCCGGCCCGAATCGGAATCGACCCCAGAGTGTTTGTCGCTGACAAAACTTTAGGATTCCCGACATTATTGGATTTTTTGGTGTACGAATGTTAGTATGGGTGAGCAGGTTTGATTGGTGAGAGTGATGATTTGATGGTTGAGAGTGGGGTTATTTGTGACAATTCATTTGTATATTGATCTTAAGGTTGAATTGCAGGTTTCTTCTTCAAAGAATAGTTGCTGACAAAGAAACCGAAAGATTGTGTATTCATGTAATGGTATTTACTGTCTATGTGTTGTTATATGTCTTCTCTTTTGAAAGAATCATTACACACAAAGAAATCAAAAACCTTGCACTTATGTTAAGACAACTGTTGCGTATCTGTGGAATTGTAGCATTTAATAGTAAATAATGATCAGATATGAACAAAGAATAGTAGCAAATTAACATATGTGTAAAAAACTTTTTTTTAAATTGTTTTTATTTTTAAAAAACATACAAATAAAATATATTTTTGAATAATTTTTGGTGTATGACACTGGTATTGGGATCTGTCTTGCATATGAGCCCTAGAGGCCATATATGAAAGAAATATAGGTCAGACAAGAGTTTCTCTATATAGTTTCTGTATTGAAACATGCGCTTTACAAATACACGTTGTGTATCAACAATTGGAACTGCGATTTCCAAATTGCAATTCTTACCAAATTTGAAACCGCAATTCCTAATGTATGACAATTTTATTTTAAAATAGTGATTCCTAGTGAGTCGCAAATTGTCCTACCTCATGAATTTAATGAGGTTGGTCACAGTTCACGAGCCACTATAGATTGCAACCATCAAAGGGAAGGTGGCCTGCTAGGGTCAGCAGACCCCAGTGTCTGTGATTGCTTTTTCATAAAGCAACCTTGAAGGAAAAGTGAAAATGAAATGTTTAAGTTTCATTTTTTAAGAGTAGGCAGTGGTCCTTGGGACCATTCCCAGCTCTTAAAACATATTTTGTTTAACATTCTCAAATGGGAAGAGGTTCCATGGGGACCTCTTCCCATTTGCGAATGGGTTACCTCCACTGCTTTGCAACCAGAATTTGGTTGCAAAATATGAACATATACCATTTTAATTCGGTATTTGGAAGGGACACCCCTTCCAAGTAGCAAATCAGTATTTGGTAAAAAGCACAAATTGCAATTCGGTAACGTGTTACTGAATCGCAATTTAATGTTTGTACATTCCAAAAAGATTTCTTTGCAGTCGCAAATGCCCAGATTCTGCGATTTGGGCCGTTTGCAACCTCAAAGCTTTGTACATCTGGCCCTAAAACCTGACACATTTCATGTCAATAGCATGCACCATCCTCAAATCCAAAGCCTGAACTCTTAGCCGCTAAAGGGCTGGTGTATAGTCATAGTGGTCTCTAGCAGCAGCAATTCCAAAAATACTTTCTATTGTGATATGATAGAGAGGTCTTGCTGGACAAGAATCTACTATGTGCTGTGTAGAAAACATATATATGACAATATCTTTGCTCATTAAGAAAGCCTAACTAACAAATCTAGCCTGAATGTTCACCTGGTAATGTCCTTGATACAGAGATTTGGGTACAACCTGAAATTGATATGTTTAAATCACAGAGATCCTACCCAGCTTTACATCCTCCTATGGTCAATAAAGTTAGTATCATTAATTCAAGAAACAGAAACACAAACTAATAACATCATGTTCAAGATGTAAAATCACTATAAATGATAGGCATGGTGTACACCCTGAATATCAACACCAGAATATCGATGGGACACAATATCAAAGCCAAAATATTGAAAATAAAATACAGACAGGTAAGTAAGTCTAAATTTTATATAAATATATATATATCATCGAGGTACTTAGATGTGGAGTTAGGAAGAGTAAATCTGCACTTCCGTATATGGACTTACTTTTCGATATTTTGTCCCTTGATATTCTGCTCCTAATATTCTTGTACCACAATGTTCTGGAGTCGATATATAGTAGTAACTTTTTTTTCAAACAAAAACGTGCCTCAAAATGTTCTGGTCAGAACTAGGCTTGGGCAGATGTATCATTATACTGGTGGAATTCATCAAGTTCCAGAATTTCGCATTATGCACACCTCATGTGAAAAAAGTCTGACGAGATACCACAGGAAGACTGGTTCGCAGAGAATATGTCTTGCCGAGAAACATTTTTCCTTGAGCCACTTTGCACAGAGACTTTTAAGGCATGAGCAAAGTGGGCTCTGGCCCACGGCCTCAACCTTCAAATGGGCTCCATCATTAAATTTTCAGGGCAGCTTCCATACTTTCTAGATTAAAAAATAATCAGTCTGTTTACTTACTTTCTGTTTTGTGAGCCAGCCCAAGTTGTCTGGCCAGCCCAGCTCCTGCAAAGAGAAAGAGAAACTTAAAGAAAATACCTATTTGATTCTGATTTGATTCAGCAAGCATGCTAACCTTTCAGCGTGCATAGGCACAGCCTTGCTGCACTGGCCTTTGTCTATATTCAGCATATGGACACTTGGGGCAGATTTACAAAACTGCAACGCAACGCAACGCAACGTAGCAAGACAACTTGCTGCATTGCGTGAAAGGGAGAGTGCAGGAATGCACCTTATTCACTAATATATGGCACATTCCTGCTCTATCTGCCCTGCTGCTCTGAGTGCTGCCTAGCGCCAACGCAGGCAGCCTTGCACCATGGTGCAAGGATGCCTGCATTACAGTAGGTGTATCTTCCTTCACAAAAACTATTCTTAGAGGCTTTTTCCTCTCTAACTGTGCTGTAGAATGCAGCACATTTAGAAAAGAGGAAAAAAATTAGGAGATTAAAGATATTTCTCCTCGTTGTGCCTCTATTGGGAAGGTGTACAATTTTTATGCATTCCCAGGTTTACTACTCTTAGCACATCTGGAAATGTGCAAAAAAGCATGGATGGATGCTTGAGAACACCCACCCTCCACCCATGTAACGCCTTCCTTGGCACAGAGTAAAGCAAGGCAGTGACTTGCACTGCCTTTCGTTACTCTGGATTTACCAAGCCATGCCGGGCCAGACAAGGTGGCTTTGTGTTGCTTGGTAAATCTGAATTAAGCCCTTGCGTTGTCTTGCGTCACCTTGCGTGATGCAATGGCAATGCTAGGGCTCAATAAATCTGGCCCTTACGGTGCAGAAAAGATTGGCCTGGTGGGGTTCCATCTGTGATTGCATTGTCTTTTTGGGGCTGTGACCAGGTGGTGCGATCACAGCTTGCGGCATCCTGACTTTAAATACCTGTCACTCACAGGCAGTGCAGTAAAGAAAAGCACCTATCAGCACCATGTACCCGAATGGCTTTGATAGACTAAATACAGAGTAACAACATAGATTGTTGGTAGAAGGCTTAGTCAGATCACTAATCATTCTGCTTATGTGGCATGCAGTCCATGTGTCAATGTCTTGCGTGGCATTATAAGCTCCCTCCATGATTGCACCATCCACATGGAGCCACAGCAGGGCCAATGCGATCACAGCCAAGTGCCACATGACACAGAGTCTAAGTTGGCAGGGTATGCCCGTGTAGTGTAGTTCCTATTTCCCTAATAGGCTCTGCGCATTGGAATAATATAACCTATAGGTTTGACATAGGACTAAGGTCGGTATGTCCCTATCGATTATATTAAACTTAATTACTTGTGCCAGCTAGCTCAGAGGCCACTAGAAACTCCTTGATAACAAGAAGGGAGTAGTTTCTGGCAACCGAAAAACATGACAACTTTGTTTCCCTTTAGAAGCGGAACATGTCTCAGAATCGTGGAAACAATAGATAACAGTTTCACTCATTCAATCGTGCATGCTTAGTTTCTACAGAGTTACACAGAAAGGAAAGACGGGCGTTTCAATAAAAAGGGTTTTATTGAACAGTCTTGTTTCTCGTGTAAGAGATATGTGCTGTTATGATCACAAGACAGTATGCAAGATAAATAATGTACAGCGTAAGCAGTAGAAATAAATAATACTGCGCTAGCATTATCTTTTAGCATATATTCACGTACATAAATAACATGAGCTAAGAATGCGAGTACTCATACGATGTGTCTCTAAGCTAGTTCTACCCCAATGTACCTAACCTAGTCTAGGTGTAGGGAAGAGTAGAAGTAGGTGGAGTATTCTCTAGTCTGGTATACTAAGAGTATGTTAAGTATAGTATGCCAAGAGTCCCTCTAGGATCTAGTCAGCTCCATACCTTGAGAATGAGAGAGGTGGGAATCTCCTGCCGGATCTGAAACTCTAACACCCCGCGAAGGGAGTCAGAACACTGGAAGCTGGATTCGTCTGCGTGCAGGAATGACAGCGTCTTCTCAGTGCGTCAGGCCGGGATACGGGCTCCTCTGAAGTCGAGGTCTCCTCTAGCTTGCTTGGGCAAGGGAAGGTATATTTATACCTGGTAGGTGTCGTGGAATGTTAGCATTGACGTGAAGTCGGACAGAGGAAGACGTCAGGAATGAACCCTTAAGGTATAACGGTTCATACATAATAAATGAGTTCTTGGAGAAATCAATAGTCCTGTGTGAGGGGAACTCCCGAAGCTTAAGGGTCTGGTTTCTAAGAACTCGTTGTGACGTTAGGGTGGACGGATGTCGGTGACCATGCCTGTATTTGGAGTGCACGGTTAATGCCTAAATAAGGACAGGGATTCTATGCCTATATAAGGGCAAGGCGAATTGTGCCTATATAAGGACATGATTCAGGAAAACCTACATACGGACCCCTAAAGTGGAATACAACACCCACTCCATCTTCGATTGAACGATAATACTAAATGCTAAACATTTTAAATGCTAAACATAAAATTGAGTACCACATATTGCTAAAAACATTTCTAAAAGCATTTTAAAAGAAGCTCAAAACTGTTGAAATGCAATAGGTACTGTACATTTAAAGCATTGTTTTCATTCTAAGCATATAACGGAAGTAGAATGCAACGTGAATGAAACAGTAATATATACATATGATGAAATGGTCGATAAGTTCTTAAAATCAAAGCCATTGTATATCATGGAAGTAAATGAAATGTTAGACAAGTAAGGTGACAATGTGTCCCTGGAAATATTCAAAGAAGTCCGTTTTATAATACTAGTTCTACTGTAAGCAGACTGTTCATTTGCCATGTCATTTCAAAAATTTAAAAAGAAAAAAGTTCAATTCTGGGAAAAGTTCCAAGTTTGAAAAATTTGAAGGCCAAATTTCATTGTTGCCCTGGTACACTGCGAGCCGAATCAAAGTCAGTGAATGGGTCTGGCGTAAACATTAGATCATCTATTTCCGTAGCCAAAATATCGTCCACCGAAGTTGGCGACATTTGCAACACCTCGTTCAGAAGGTTAATCGCACAGAGATGAGAAACATCGCCTTCAGCAGAAGATGCAATGTTCGCGTCCGTTGTTACCTGTGTGCCCGTTGATCCATCTCGTACCTCAGCAGCGGCCGGAAGCGTCTGTGAGATCTCAATGAATGCCGCCATCAGGATTGGAAGCCTCTGGGGACAACACACAGCATGGGCCGTTATCGGGTCCAGCAGAGTATCGATATCCGTTGGCATGACTGATGGGAGTGTTAGACAGGTGTCTAGCACGCATTCTTCACCGCAAAACAGGCAGCGTAGAACAGGTAAGATGCAATCTTGCCAGATTGGTCTGAATGACAGGAACCACGTTGTATTAAGTTCCCATAGACGAGGCATGCCCAAAAGCTGTACTATTCTCTCACGGCATTTCCGTTCAAGGAGGGCTCTCTCCACATCGCTCGGAGTGATGTTGGCGAAGAGGCTTGCCATAGCGTAGTAGGAGGAATAGAAACAGAATTCCTGCAACAAGTGCTAGAATTAATGGCACACCACCAAACACCGAATGTGCGAAGTTTGGGATGATTCCGAGGACAGCCTGGAAAGGTGCTAATAGTCCGGAACAGATGGTCTTAAATACATGTACAATTCCGCTTGTATATGACATGTTAAAGATACGTCCTATCATTTCTACGAAATGTATAGGGCAGTTTGTACGAATTAAAGCTTGTATCTCAGCTGAAGTCCTTGCAACTTGTAGATCATAGGTTTCTTTGGCCGAGGTCAAAGGCACTGATTGTTGTATAAGCATGGCTTTCATTCTGCTTAAAGTATCAAATCGTATAAAAGAGACATTCAATGAAGTCCACAAAGGCGACTCCCTGACTGTGTCTATTGAGGCAAACAATACTTGCATAAAGCAAGTGATCCTGGAGTTGACCGTTACTAGATATGGGATGCCTGGCAACATGCCACAGCAACTCTGATCATTCAACATGAGGTAACTCCCATTAGAAAGTTGTCCAAACGTTGGATTAATCACAGCAGCTGGTGTACCCTGCTGGTGGCAGGACAAGTTTGCCACAGAACCATTACAAGCCCCGTGTAAAGAAATGTCCTGACAAATCAGTGAACCGCTTAGTGCACTTTCACAGTGTGTACCGCTTAGAAACACTTCACGATCCCCACTCCAACATCTATAGGTGTAAGGTAAATTCCAGGATGTCTTAATGTATTCTTTACCCAACCTTTCAAATTTGCCTGCTTGCATCTGTCTAAGGCAATACTGAAACTGGAAAGTAGTCACAGGTAGACTAATTTTGCCATGAATAAGCCATTCTGTATATGGTTTTTCTGCCACTGTGAATGGTCATTTTTCAATTTTTTCAATGCTCAGTACTGTATACTTTGCTCCCCTTTGTGCCATTTCGATCTGTTTATCAGTTAGATTGTATTCTGCAAACAGAGCCGTCGTGTTGACAAAACGCCAAGGCACATAGCCCGCACGCAAAGATTGCAGCGTCCAGCTTAATAACATAATAGAACGTAACTGAGACTGGCCTTGCTGTAACATGGCTAAATCTTGTTCCAGTATGTCGATAGCAGAGCATACAATACTGTCCAATGAATAAATTCTGGAGGACAAAGTTGTTAACCCATTGTCGACCACAGTGAGAGTTTTCTCTAAGTTAATACGATCAAGTTCACGTATTCGTTCTGCGGCCTCCATCTGTGACACCTTCCATGCTTCATTATAAGCAGCATAGATGCCGGCATATATGAAATGTTTTTGACGCGGTTTTCTTGGTCCAAGCAAGAATTCCCTAAGGTTTGCGTCTTCTTTAAGTAAAGATAAGTGTTGTTTCCCATCCTTAAGTGTAGATTTTTGCAGCCAATCGAGGCATAATTTTCCTACACTGTATGTTGTTACTACCCCCGGATGCTGTCTTTGGACGTATCGTGGGACTGGCCTATGAATAGTAAACCCCTGTGTTTTATTCAGGAATCTCCCTTGACAGTTGTTTGTGTCTGTGGGCCAGATCAACCATTTTCTCCAATCAGGATTTGTTCTGTTGATTTGTAGTATTGTGTCAACTGTAACCGCTGCCTGTGTATTGTTATCACTTGCAGATGTTGGTACAGAAGGAGTTTTCATGTCTTTGATCTTGGCTAAACCAAGGCAAGACGTTTGTTGGACCGTATCATTCAAAAACATTATTTGTTGAGGGACGATACAGGCTCTAAATAAAGCTTCTATCCCCTGCACTTGCCAATCTTTAGTACCCCAGACAGATTTTGTGTCTATTGTGTCTTTCCATAATTCGAAACCCTGTCTAGACAATTGGGCAATAAAAGCTGCAGAGTAAATCTGTTTTGTATTTGTTAACATAATTGTCAGTCCTGTTTTGTTTACATTTCTATAGTAAAATGTATCCTGAAAAATATGGAAACTTTTTAGCAAATGTTTTTGAACTACCTTTTGGTGGTGTAGGACAATGCTCCCATTGGTTAAACATAAGCACATTTCTAGGTGTTGTAGATTTATGCAAAAAATGATGACCATAGTGGTTATAGCAATACAGCTGTTCATAGTCTGATGAACCCTCTAAATATTCATTATTAGAAAATGCAGCAGATTTTTCTAGGTCAAACATCATGTCATTTACAGTCTTAAAGTCCCAATCATCAGAAAAGGTACTGGATGAAACAAAATCACTTAGTGAAATCTTAAATAAATGTGGAATGTTCAAATGTTCCGTAGGGCCAAAGATATCGAAATCAGTTTTGTCCCACACTATACCATCCTGTATAGGAACGGCAGTGATGTTCACTGTAGACAAGTCTCTTGTTTCACGATGGCATGATTTGTGAGGTTTCAAAAGTAAGTTCACTTCTTTTCTTTCAGTGTCCAAATGGATGTATCTGCCATTTATAAGCATGCTCATAGTCATAACCAAAGCTAGCCAAAGCAGGAAGAAAAATATTCCAGAAATAACCCAAAGTTCAATCCATGGTGAAACTAGATAAGTCTTTTTCAAAAAATGTAAAAAGTCTTGTACTTGCTGTTTAAAGGTTTTTGATGCTGGCGACGTCTCGGGCTCACTCGGATCCTCAGAAAACGTATCAAAGTTAATGAAGTAGCCAGAAGCAGTTCTGTAAATTGTTGGAATAGCATCAGGATTTGTAGAAATCGCTGGGACCAGTTGATCACTTGTTACATTGGTGTAGACAGGTGTATTTGGAGGAACTGTTACTTGAGTTTCAAGAGGGATGAGTTCCATAGCATTGTTGCTCAGTCCTTCATCTGTTACTGCTGAATTCTCGATGGTTATCAGTCTTTCAGTCTGGACCTCTTGGATAGTAGCGAGAGGAGTGTGTCTGCTACTAGGTCGGAGTCCACGAGGCCTACTATTTAGTATTGGCCACATACTGTGGTTTGATGAGGTCGATGGACACAAATCTTTTCTCCTTTTTTCCAGCAAGGGGCGGCAGAAGTACTGTTCTTGTTCCGTGTATGGCCAGGACAGGTACTGGTTATCTGTAAGAAGGTCCAAATTCTTTCTTGTCCGCAATCTTCTCTCTGACTAGATCCCCAACTTTTGGAATCCAGACAGGCCTTGCTGGGACCGCCGGTTTTTCCCCAGTGGTGGTTGGCTGCAGGAATACGTTGCTTTGTTTCGATCTTAGTTCTTTTAGGTCCTGTAAAACAGCCAAACGATCTTTGATATCAAAGGGTTTATTTTCCACCACTATGCCTCTACATTCCAGATCGGGCACCCACATTCTTGTCCCAAATAGGACCTCATATGGAGTGACCCCCCCTAGAGAACTTCTTGGCAAATTGTTTAATGAGCGTTGGACCCCATAAAGATGTTTGACCCACCCATCACTCGAACCTAATACCCTAGCTGTTATAGACTGCTTTATGTCCCGGTTTTTCCTTTCCACAACAGAATTTCCCTCAGGATGAAACTGAGAGGAGTACCGCAATGCAACGCCCAGACTGGCCATGGCGTCTTTGTAAGCCCGAGAGCTAAACGCAGGGCCCTGGTCAGAATGTAGCATGCCTATTGCGTATGTGCCGATAAAGACTCGCAAATCTTTTATAACAGTTCGAGCGTCAGCCGAGCGCTGAGGCCATATCCATAGGAACCTGGAGCAAGAATCCACTGCGACCATGATATATTTATAGTTTCCGTCCCTTTGCAGGGGACCGCAGTGGTCCAGGTAAACACAAGCTAATGGTTTGTCTGAAATTAACAGGGGTGTCTGCGCAGGACGTTTCACTGTGGAGACTTTCATCTGTTGGCAAATTTCACATTCCAGAACATAGTTCTTGGTCTGCTTCCTAATGCCTGGCCACCAATATCTTTGTGTCAGTAAAGATATTGTTGAGGAAATGCCTGCATGGGCAGAGGCTATCCCTTCGTGTGCTGCTAGGATTAGTCCTAATCTGCGTTCCTTGTTTGGAATTACCCTATCCCCCACTCCAGGGATTCGAGCAAAAGGAACGTTGTTCGCATCAATTACATAAGAGTACTTGAGTGGAAACTTTTTTGGTAACGCTGCACCACTGCCTTTGCTCATAGCATTGACAGCCAACATTATCTCACTGTCTATTTTCGTTTTTGAACGAGTGATCGCAGCTACAGAAGCCGTCTGAACAGCCCCCTTTGCGGCTTCGTCAGCCAATGAATTCCCTGCAACGTGAACGCCATCACGTTGATGACTCAGTGTGTGTATCACGTGAGCCTTTGGTAGTTCGCTTTTTAACTGAACTACTTGTTCCCAAAGCGTTTTATGCTTTATTGTGCCACCTTTTGCATCTTTGAACCCATTTTCAAGCCAAGTTTGTATATATTCATTATATGACTGAACACAGTAGAAAGAATCGCACACTATTAGTGTGGGGAATTCTCGATCTGTACTTTCAAGTGCCAGTTTGAATGCTTGTAGTTCAGCTCGCTGAGCTGTGCAATCTCCTAGAGACTGGGTTTTTGTGACCATAGGTCTGAAGTTGCCATCTCGCATGCGACCTTTAACGATTGCGCACACTGCACTGTAAGCTTGCTTACTCCCTGTTGCGGGTTGTGCGGATCCGTCAGTGTAAATTATGAATTCGTACTGATCGAGAGGCAGAATCTCAGTAGGCAGAGGACATTCATGTTCATATTGCAGGAACGCTTGTGTTTTTAGATCGGGATCAAAAACATATTCAACATCTGTTGCAGCAAGAGAATTAACCCATTGTATCCATCTAGGATGTAATGCTTTAGCATTTGAAATGCTCGCTTTAGTTACCGCCTCTAAGGCCGGAACTGGGGTTACGACAATAATGCGTTTCCCTTGGGCTAGAGCTCTTTCTTTTGCTACAGCGGTTTGAACTGCTGTCAGAATTTTTTCTGTTGAAGTGAAGCACATTTCTGCTTGTGTATACAAATGTGATTTGTATGCAATTGGTACCTTTTCACCCTCATTAAATGTTAAGTAGGTGAATCCGCATTGACCCAAAATTATTCGGATCACTAAATTGCGTTGACTTACGCGTGTTTGTAAGTGATTTGTTGCTAACATGTTAGCCTGGAGTGAACGCAAGATTTCTTTGTGTTCTTGTGTCCAATTTTTCATTGAAAAATCAGGTTTGATTAATGCGTAGAGAGGTTTAACCCTTTCTGCGTAATTTAGAATGTAAGTTCTTCCAAAATTTAGGAAACCCAGGATAGATTGTAAATTTTTCAGCGTCTTTGGAGGTTGGAGCAGCGCACACCTTTCTAAAAAGTTGGCTGCCAAGCTCTTGCCTTCAGTTGAAAGCTCATATCCTAGAAACAGGACATTGAGATGGGGAATTCTGGACTTTTTGAAGTTGAATTTGTAGCCCTCAAAGGCGAAGCCCAGTATAATGGTGCTCACCCTGGTCAAGTGTTTGTCCAGGTCATCGTCTGTCAGATAGATGTCATCGACATATGACAATGCCTCATTGTCATAAATTTGTAGTAACTCCGTTACTCTCACTGAGAATAACCCCGGGCTGTTCTTGAACCCTTGTGGGAGTCGACAAAATTGACGCTGGGTCCCCATTATTGAGAAAGCTGTTAAGTACCTGCTTTCAGGTGCTATATTTTGACAAAAGAAACCATTTGAGATGTCTAATGTGGTTTTATATTTTTTACGCACAATGTTATTCATTAATGCTGTACTATGTGCATTTTGCACTGCAAATGTTTTAGAACAAGTGTTTAAGTGTCTGTAATCCAAAACTAGACGAAATGTATTGTCTGGTTTGGAGACAGGAAACAAAGGATTGTTCATTGAAGAGGTGCATGTTTCAATCACCCCCTGCTATTCGAGTTGATCTAAGATCTCCCTGACATGTTTTTTAGCTTCTTGCTTTATTGGGTACTGCCTTTGTGCAGTAGGTTCATTTTTAGATGTATTTTATGGTGAGGTGAGTCCTCATCCCATCCTACATGATTTTTGTATAATGCTGGGGCTTGGGCAACTGCCCATTTCCTGGCATAAGTATATTTTAGGTGAATTGGAATATGGTTAGAGAAGGCAGGCATAATAATGTCCTCGCCATGTGGGCACTCCCTGACAAATTGTGGTGGCCAGTCTTTTTCTGCTAGAAGTATGTCATAGCCCCTTGAAAGTTTTTCCCAAAAGAGTGCTTTCACCTGTCTAGGTATGTCTCCCTCCATCCGGAGTGTTATTTCATATAACTTTTGTGGAGTACTAACCCTGGTGTCTAGAGTCTCAACTGTAATATACTCATTCAAGTCCACTGTCTCCAGATGTTCCTTCAGGTTCTGGCGAGCTATTGTGACTTCTGCTGCACTGTCCAGCATTGTCTGAGCCCATTCTCCGTTCTTGAGTTGTGTTCTCAGTATCCTCGGCATGTCTGATCTTCAGACCTGCTACCTTCTTTTTTGAGAATTGAGGTTTAGATTTATTTTTCGATGTCACGCGTTCTTCTCTATGTTCTGACCGTCCTCTTCTTTCCGATGTCTGTGACGAGATCTGAAAGGTACGAGATGAACGTGTATCAGTATCTTGATACCTGTCAGGCTTTTTCAAATTATCCCTATTCCTGAGGTTATACCTCCTTTCAGAGGGCTCCTTTTGAGGAGACCTACCTCGGGATTGAGAACGTTTCTCTGAATTATGTTTATTAGTTTCCCACTTCTTTTTAGAAGATGTAGGAGTTTGTTTAATAGAGTCCTTCTCAGGACTTTCAGATAGTTT
Source organism: Calotriton arnoldi (assembly GCA_963921515.1). NCBI lineage: Eukaryota > Metazoa > Chordata > Amphibia > Caudata > Salamandridae > Calotriton > Calotriton arnoldi. The sequence continues at coordinate 749,580 of CAWUFW010007868.1, read as the reverse complement.
TGGCTTCACTGGTCTTCCACCCAAACTATCTCTGCCTAATTCTGCATATGATTGTTCTATTATTCTGGGTAGCTCTGTTTGATGTTCTGTAACATCGAATTCCCTTAATCATTGGCGGATCGCCACTGCTGCTGCCTCCCCTTTAATATTAGATAATATTATTGTTGAGACCTGGTCGAAATTTTTCAGTAATTTCATACCTAAATTCAGAGCAGGCTCTGCCCCGTATTCGTTTTGAATTTGTTTCAGGACATCTGGTATCACTGCAATTGATGGAATACCATGTGTTTTAGCATAGATGGCAGCAAAGACTGAGCCCCAAGTGGTGCAGTCTTCCAGTTGTGGTGTGATCCCCATCGGTAAACAGATTGTTAGGATTCTGTGTTTCTCATACGGGCTAGTATTCGGAAATACTGCTTCGATTTGAGTAATTTTTTTAGCTATCCAGAATGGAATTTGCTCACGTTTTGGGGGCATTTTTCCCATGACTGCGTATAGAGTCTGTGGTGTAATTTTTAGTGTATTCCCCGGTTGAGGAGTTTGATTTGGAATGGTTAATGGTGGTTGGACTGTGAAAGTCCGCATGAAATATTGGACTAGTCTGTAAATTTTTATCAACTCTGTAAGTTGAGTAAGTAATTCCTCATCTGACATTATATCGAGGTCAGGATGAGGAGTGTAGCTGGCTAGTATCGGCCATGTTGCTCCTGGTCTACCTAGTGGACCGAGCCTGGTAATGTTTCTGTGATGTTTTAGGGCGCCTTTAAACCAGAGCTGATGCTCCTGGTATGTTAGTGGAATTTCAATATCCTCGAAAGGAATATATTCCTCTGGTGGATCATCTTCTTTGTAGAGGTGAAACAGTCTTGTTACTGAATTTGATTCAGGAAATATTACCCATGAATAGAATACCTCTGTCTGAAAGGATTTGTGTGCCTCTATCACGAAAACTGCTCTACCTCCTCTTGGTGGTAGGCCGTGTTTTATAAGTTTTAGAGTGATGGCTCTTCTTAAGTTTGGATTGATGTCTATGACACCCTCCTCGGTTCCGTCTGAACCTGTGATGTTATAAGCTGTTAAAGCTGGGTGACCCGTAACTTCATCGTTGTCGGAGTCAGGCATTTTGTTTTTTGAAAAATGTAGAACAAGTTTCAAGGAAACAAAAAAGATAAGGTACACAATATTTTGGAACACTGTATCCTTCAACGTTGAACAAACCAAACAACTAATATATAGGGTGCTTCCCTATTTAGTTATGGCAGATATTTAGCCCTACCCACTCCAGACGTCTTATGGAGTATGTGAGTAGGGTTCTCTGAGAAAAGCACGAATGAGTTACTCAGTATCTAGCGTTAAATTACTGCCTTACCAAACCGTTGGGCGCCATGTAGTGTAGTTCCTATTTCCCTAATAGGCTCTGCGCATTGGAATAATATAACCTATAGGTTTGACATAGGACTAAGGTCGGTATGTCCCTATTGATTATATTAAACTTAATTACTTGTGCCAGCTAGCTCAGAGGCCACTATAAACTCCTTGAGAACAAGAAGGGAGTAGTTTCTGGCAACAGAAACACATGACAACTTTGTTTCCCTTTAGAAGCGGAACATGTCTCAGAATTGTGGAAACAATAGATAACAGTTTCACTCATTCAATCGTGCATGCTTAGTTTCTACAGAGTTACACAGAAAGGAAAGACGGGCGTTTCAATAAAAAGGGTTTTATTGAACAGTCTTGTTTCTCGTGTAAGAGATATGTGCTGTTATGATCACAAGACAGTATGCAAGATAAATAATGTACAGCGTAAGCAGTAGAAATAAATAATACTGCGCTAGCATTATCTTTTAGCATATATTCACGTACATAAATAACATGAGCTAAGAATGCGAGTACTCATACGATGCGTCTCTAAGCTAGTTCTACCCCAATGTACCTAACCTAGTCTAGGTGTAGGGAAGAGTAGAAGTAGGTGGAGTATTCTCTAGTCTGGTATACTAAGAGTATGTTCAGTATAGTATGCCAAGAGTCCCTCTAGGATCCAGTCAGCTCCATACCTTGAGAATGAGAGAGGTGGGAATCTCCTGCCGGATCTGAAACTCTAACACCCCGCGAAGGGAGTCAGAACACTGGAAGCTGGATTCGTCTGCGTGCAGGAATGACAGCATCTTCTCAGTGCGTCAGGCCGGGATACGGGCTCCTCTGAAGTCGAGGTCTCCTCTAGTTTGCTTGGGCAAGGGAAGGTATATTTATACCTGGTAGGTGTCGTGGAATGTTAGCATTGACGTGAAGTCGGACAGAGGAAGACGTCAGGAATGAACCCTTAAGGTATAACGGTTCATACATAATAAATGAGTTCTTGGAGAAATCAATAGTCCTGTGCTAGGGGAACTCCCGAAGCTTAAGGGTCTGGTTTCTAAGAACTCGTTGTGACGTTAGGGTGGACGGATGTCGGTGACCATGCCTGTATTTGGAGTGCACGGTTAATGCCTAAATAAGGACAGGAATTCTATGCCTATATAAGGGCAAGGCGAATTGTGCCTATATAAGGACATGATTCAGGAAAACCTCTATACGGACCCCTAAAGCGGAATACAACACCCGGACGTGGGTCCCTTGCTCACCTTGCCACTGGATTCAAGCTAGCCTGGCTGATGAGGGGTGTTACCCTGAAACCGGTCCCAGGAAGCTTGTTTCCGGTTCAGGAAAGACCTGGCTTGGCAGTTCGGGCTGGACTGTTCTCATGAGGCACAGGGTCAAGACTGATTTGCATATAGCTGGGTCTGAACTGAGGTGGCGAAGTGAGCTAAAGAACTATGATGGATTCAACCCAAATCTGTGACTGGGGGTGAGTGTCTGAAAAGTTTCAGCGCTCCGTCCATCATCTCCTTGTGTTTACAGAGTCTGTGTTACTCACACAGCAGGTAGTGGAGTTCAGCAAACAAAAAAACACCCACGATATGCACAGGACAAAAGGTGAGACAAGAGTTCACAGCACCACATGCAGCAGTCTGGTTCAGACTGATAATCTTTCTGTTCCTCTGTTGCTGGCCAGCCAAAGAGAAACTATTTGCTCTAGTGTTGGACCCAGATGTAGGCTGGCCAAAGAAGAGAGTTCTCAATGATACATCCAAGGTCTAAGGGTGCATAAATGAGCTGAAAGTGGATAATAAATACAGAGTTGTGCTGAGCAGGGGCCCCCAAATTATGTTTGGCCCTGGGCCCCCTACAATCCTTAAGATGTTCCTGACTCTGCTGCTGGTATCTTGCAAGATTTTTTACACAATGCGCAATCTTGGGTAAAAAAGTATTACATGTGATACTAGTGAACCACTTTTCACTACAAAAGTGGAATCACAAGAAATGTTCACCAAATTTTCCACACGAAATTGTAAGATCTTAAATGTGAACCTGATAGCTCAATCCACAGCTTTTATCAACTACATAGGAGTAGGTCAATGAATTCATGTGTCTGTTATGGAAAAGCACCGACGGGTAGGCCTGTGAAACACACACGCACATATATTTCACATATATTTTACTTTTATCTACTTAATTTATTGCTTTTTTATATGGAGCTCTGTGACAACCATGCATAAGTCTTCAAGCGCTATAAGTCAAGACTTACTTAGAAAATGTGAAAGTATTTGAGAGCTTAAGAACGACTTTTACCTCAGGGCTGTTCTCTGCAGACGTTCTAAAATGGCCAGCAGGCAGAATGAGTACACTGAATCCTAAATGCACTGAAGGGCAGAGCAATGCATCGCCAAAGGGAGTCACATCAATTCTGGATACAGCAGAACCTCACGGAGGCGCCCGGCACGAGGCCGGGAACGTGATATCACCCCTTTTGTGGCGGCTTTCTGAGCAGGAGCACGGACACCTGCTTAAGTTTCCAGATAAGGATATAGGTCCCATATCGAGAAAAGGCAATTGTGACGTGGCACAGTGACCACAGTCGCATACATTGTATTAATCAGACAATAGAACTTCTGTCTGAGTACTTACCTTCATTTGAACTAATCTTGAAGTTTTATAAGTTTTAGAGTGATGGCTCTTCTTAAGTTTGGATTGATGTCTATGACACCCTCTTCGGTTCCGTCTGAACCTGTGATGTTATAAGCTGTTAAAGCTGGGTGACCCGTAACTTCATCGTTGTCATAGTTCATAGTTCATACTTCATACTTCATAGTTTTATATGTTAGCTTATGTATACTACTGAATAGGTTATAGCGTCCTTAACTGATTTTTTTTCCAGTTCTCGCCGTATAAGAATGTTTCGAATGCAAACTGATACTGAGTACGAGCAGTTGCATTATAGACATTATAGACAAATGTAACGTAAATGCATAAAATACAATAAAACCGGACAACCCGCTTTCCTGTCTGTAATATTTTTAACAACACAGAAATTGTTTCACCGAAAAGAACCCAGCACTGGACTATGGTAAACTGGAGCATGGTTAACTTCTGTATTTATTTTAGTGCACCCTCTTCGGATGCACTGATTGCAAGAAAAAAGGTGCTCTCCTTGGCGAGTATAGCAGTGCAACGGTCAGAAGTCCAGCCTGGCCTAGCCTGGCCTGCCCTTTGAAAGTGAGCGAGGCCACCACCTACCTTTAGGTAGGTGCACGGTGCAATGGTGGGTGATTGCACCTATCTGCAGGGGTGTTTGAGTTAGTGATCCTTGGGACTGCTCTGCCTCCTTCCAAAATATTCCTTGAGAAGATCAGTAACTGTGCTCAACGTACAGGTGCCACACAATGAATGTGCCTCCCAGTAGCTTGTTTCAACCCACAGCCGTGTAGCTAACACATCGAGAGACAAGGGGAGACGTTATCCCGACAGTAGGATGTCACGATCTTATGCAAATGAGGAACTGGACCATTTAACATTGTAAGGGGGTAAAACTGTGCGCAGAATGGGGAGCACTGAAGGGGGCGCACAAGCGTTGGCTGTCCCTTTTTTAATACGCAGGCTTCAAAGCGGAATGCACACCCAGGTACTGAAATGTAATTCGGCCCCAGTTGTTTTCCATTTTTTAGGTCTCGCCTACGCAGCGCGCATGCGCTGCTTAGGCAAAAAGACCTTTAACAATCGCTTCGGCTTTTCAGCCAAAAACGTGCACGCGTTCCATTGCCTTCAATGGCAATGCGTGCACGTTTGGCGATTCACTTGCGGGAGCGAGCGGCGCCATATGGTAGCAATTAACGCTCCTGGCGCTGCTCGCTCCCGCAAGTGAAACGCTTTCACTTTTGCCGACACTTTTTTTTAACTTTTAGCGCGCGCTTGTTATTGTTGAATGGTCTGTCTAGCCCTAGTTCCTTTTGTTTATTACTTTCTTGCCGCCTTTCTTTCTTCTTGGCTTATTGTCGTCCTTTTTCTTTCCTTCTTCTTTTTTTATTCCACACTTTCTTGCCGTTTCTTTATTTTAATATTTCCATTTGATGTCTCTTTCGCACTTTGCTCTTTGGTTTCCTGTTCTTTTATAAATTTCGCTTTTGTTCCTCCTTCCTTTCTCTCTTTCATTCCTATTTCCATTTCTTTATGCTCTTTTACACAGTTCTTTAATTCGTTACCCTTCGCCTTCTTTCATTTTTCATCGTTGATTGACGTCTTTAGTTATTCTTGTTGAATCATTTCAAAATGAGCAATTATTTGCTTTCTGTGATTTTTGAACGTTTACTTTCATAGTTTTCTTTTCTCTGTGTCAGTCCGAGACAGACCTCTGTGTGTCAGAGTTTGGGGGGCACCCTATCCGTCCTACAAAACGTACTGGGAAATGAAAACAATTAAAAAAAAAATACCTAAGTCCCTAAACATCCAGTTTCGCCAACACCCGCAACACACAGAAGAGAAAGCAGCCGAATCGTCAATACGTGTTAGTAAAATGTTATTTTCAAATAGAAATATGGGTCGGAAGGACAATATATGCGAAATTACAAATATAAAAAAGTGGGAAACAAATTGCATCGTTCATCCACTGACTAATCTCGAAACAGAGGCATGCTGTTTAAAAAGGTCTCTTGCGATTGGCGCTTCTATATTTTAAAAGTGTTAAAAGTGCAAAACCTGTTCAATGTAACCTTAGATGCCAGCCTTGCCCGGTTCCTCTGAGTAATCACGTCCGGGCACAGGAGGGACCGATATTACAAAACGCCCTATGGCCTGCCCCGAACCCCCACCATCAGCCCTTCAATCAGTGGCGCCCCCTTTCAGCAGTCCTCTGGCATTTATTGTTTATTGTCTGATGCAACCCCAGTCTTTTCCTCTTTATTAACTGCATACTTCTTGTGTATTACGTTGTCACAGGCTGGTTCGACGGTTCTCTCTAGCGCCAAGAAGTCTTGAGGCATACGAGGAGCTTTAGAAAGCAAAAGCAAGTACTTGACTGGGACAGGGGTACCGCCGTTGTACAGCCAGCACTGGACTCCACTACAGACCCCGGACAGGAGCCCCCTTCAGTGTCCCGCATTTGACACAGACCTCGGAAATTATAATTCTTCTCTAAGATGGCTGGGCAGCATCCGATAAGGCCCACCAGAAGATTAGACTGTCCCTTTATATTGCAGTAAAACTATTAAAAAGCGCTCTCTCCTGGCGCCTGCCGCCTCTAGCCGCTGTGCCTGTCGGTGTGACCGTCAGCACCCTCTGTCACTACACTAAGCACAACTTGCACACAAACTTTACAGTACTGAACACAGCAGCTACATTGCTCTACAACATACCTTAAAAACATTGCCAATATCTCTGACTAAACACTGATAAGGTCCCAAAGGCAAGACCTATTGGCTATGCCAATGCTTGTTTATATGTGTCATGTTTATTTCCTACAACATTACTTCTCCCCATGGTGTCAGGGAGACTGAAGAAGCAGGGCCAAGTGTGGTGATGGAGGAAGCCATGAATCAAGCGCCCCATCGGATGAAGACACGTTTTCTCTCACCTATAGAGAAGAACTAGTCAATGTCATTCAACGCTATCTTATGAACCTCTAGGGAAGGCCATGGTGGGCATACTAAGAGTGACCCCTGTGTTCAGGAAAGATGGGGACATTGAAGCTGGCTCCCCTTCTAATTATTTGAACAAACTATTACTACGAAGTTTAACTTTTAGTAACTTTTTTCTGACACCCACTGGGTCTAGCCCATGCTGTATAAACCTTCCAATCAAATAAAATAGAATATTAGAACATTGATCCTCGAAGAAACGCTTTTTTCAATATTTCCTTTTTCATTGATCATAGTTATTGCAAAGAAATATTTTTGCCAATGAGTTTTTTTGTGACGAATAGAATTTACCTGGAGGAAATCGAGCCTGTTTTTGTTTCCTTTATTATTCTGATGCCCGTGTTAATCTTTGTTTTCCTTTGCTCTATTCCGCAGCTGTATCTCCACTAACAGTGGCTACGAGCTTTTGTTGCATTACACCACAGCAGCTTTAATTAGGGTGTCTGAATCAGGCTGAATGTGAACAGTATGTACTGAGAAACTGTGTCTCTTGAATTGCCAAGTGTATGATTCTCTCATCCAGATTTTCTAGGGGCAGATTCTGCCGCTGCTATTGGTCAAACACAGAACAGTGGAAGTCTTTGCATAAGATCTTTTCATTAATAGCGGTGCTTTAATCATCTATTTTATATGCAACAATAGATGTTAGCCATTTAGAAAAATATCTGCGTGCTTGGCTTGTCCCCGGGATCATTGAGCCTCTGAAAGATCTGCTAGATTCTTTGTAATACAGAAATATCCAGTCTCTGATGCTCATGCTCTTAGCCATCTAGTAGTCTGTGTGCGTTTGTGGACCCTGAGCAAACTATTGCTAATCAAAGAGGGGGTACAACAAGGGTTTGTTAACAAACCAGTGCCAGGGTTTGCGAGCCCAGAGGCAGGGTTTGAGGGCCTTGGAATAGGGCTGGGGTCTGCAAACCGTGTTTTGGAGTATGCGATCCCCACAACAAAATTTATATTTTTTTATATTTGAACCTGAGGAGAGGTCCCTTTACTCACTTGCTGTTGCCAGGAAATGACTTCCCTACTGCTCCTCATATCACTCCTTTCATTTTGTTTTTCAGGATGCAGGGACTGAGCCCCTCATCTATTAATGTCAGCCGCAAAAGATTGTTAGTCTGTCAATCAGAGGCATTGGGTGCGTAGACCCTGCTTTGGATCCATAAACCCAAAATGGATGGTAGGGATGAAAAACTCCCCCAAAGCTATGCCCGTTGACCCAAATCCGCTGCTTGGAAGAGGGCTCTTACAAGGCATGAGACATGAAATCTTACTTACCTTTAATCAGCTGTTTAGTACAGTGCATCCTTCTAAGACATGAGGCTTCTGTCAAAGCACCACCCACACTCTGCACACCTCTTTATTGTTATGTGCCTGAGTTAGGCCCATGTAGCAACGCAGCCCATTTTCTTACATTGTCCTCATTTCTGCACAATAGCATTATTTGCTGTGACCTTTTGCACAAATTCGCGTATGTAACAATGTTGGATTATTTGCTCTGAAACTACCTTTGTTTACACATCTTGCTTCGTGCAACATTATCATGATGCCTCGAACACCTAGTACAAGGCCTTTACACACGATGTACAAATGTAATTCTATCTTCATCCACAGGGCGACAGGGCTATCTACATATTCACAACAATGCTAATCTGCATATACATCGCAAGGATGCTTTTATTATAATTAAAGAAGCATTTCTGAGGGTTATCAGAGGAGGCACTTCAGCTGACATCGAGGGTCCCTGTATGCTATGGCTTCACAGAACAGCTTTCTGAGATCTCCGTGAGGGGTGTCCAGTTCATGAACAGGAAGGGGTCCTACATTCTCTCCTGCCAGGTAATGGGGTTGGATCAACCAATGGGGGGATTCTTGACTTTACACCTATATTCACTCTAGACATACACAGAGGCCCTCATTACGATATTGGTCGGAAAGCTTCCGACCGACAGTCGGAAGCTTTCCGACAGCGTTGGAGCCCTTCTCACCAACTCGTTCGGTTTACGGTCCGACCACCCGATTACGATGTTCGCGGTCAGAACGTACACCGGTCGGCCATTCCGACTCGGTTCCGACCGGCTCTGAGAGTATTCCTGTCGGTCGGAGCTGTACCGTGACCCCCTATGGCAGCATTTCCGCCGTCGGGGTTATGATGTCGGATTCCGACAGCCTTTCCGTGCCGCCCATTCTGACACGGAAAAGCTGTCAGAAAGCAACTTTGAGGGCTCCTAGCCGGGCCCCCTTGCCCCCACCTGCCTACGGTTGGTGGCCGAGGGGATACCAAAGGTACCTCCCTCTAACACTCTGGACTGTATGGCAGGCACCATGCGGTGCCTGTGACAGGGTGCAGGGTTTTACACACACACACACCCATTTGCCCATAGGAGCTTGTTTTACGGCCGGTTTACGGCCGTAATACAAGCTCCCACAGGGAACAATGAGAATCTGACCGAACAGTGTTTGGTCGCATCGTAATCCGGCGGTCGGAACCGCCGACCGCCTGTTGGTCGGTCCCGAGACCAAGACGGTGTTGTGTCGGTCAGAGTCTTTCTGACCTACATCATAATGAGCCCCAGAGTAGGGATTGCATATTAGGAGTACACCTGATTACTTGTATTGTATGCCTGCATATATACACTGTCTTAGCACCATGGTGAAATTGTATCTAGTATTTACTCTTTTGGTGCTTATAATTACTTTCATCTGCTGCTGTCTACTGATTATCACAGCAAATGTATTCTATCCAAGAATAAAGTTGGTTCAATAAATATATTGAAAATGACCCTATGTGTATTCTCTGTATATTTCTCTGAGAACACAAGAGCATGAGCGACTGACTGTGCGGAAGGGTTTTAATCTGTTACCACGATCCCTGAGGGGTCAGGGTTGTCATGTTCAGTGGTTTCCAGAAACCATTTGCTCCCTGTTTTGGGTTAGGGGGGCTTGTGGTGGCACTGTGGAAATCCACTGTCTTGGAAAGGGCAGGTTATAAAAATTGACTGTGCCACTTTTGGCCAAAACTGTAAGATCAATAAGCTGCCACCCATAGTATTATAGACCCTGAAAGATCAAAGCATTGAGGAAAGCATCCTGGCTGGAGCTCCTTTCACTCCAACAGATCCAGCCTCACCTCACTCCCACCATATTCCTCAGATCCTTTCATGAGAAGTATAGACTGAAAGAAAGAAATGTACACAAAGATAAAGAGACTTGGACACTGTGATGGCAATAAAGACAGACTGTCAAGAAACTCTGACATGAACACACAAACACTTGCAAAGGAATACAGAGATGCTAGAACATGGAATCAGAGATAAGGGATCAGGGAAATTGAAACTTCTGAAAGGGAAGACCCCTACATGTGGTTCGATATCAATCAATCAATCAAACCAGATTTATAAAGAGCTGGTAATCGCACTAGAGGGTATCCAGCTGACAAGAGCCAGGCTGCTCAGGTGAAATTAGTTGAACAGCCAGGTCTTGAGTCTCCTTCTGAATTCGTGAAGAGAGGTTGAGGTCCAGAAGAGGAGGCTGTTCCAGCACTTCACTGTGAGGTAGGAGAAGGAGCGTCCTCCACAGTTGCTTTGGCAGATGCAGGGGATGTGCCTGAGGGAGAAGGAGACGGAGCGCAGGTGTCTGGTGGGTTGGTGGAAGCTCAGGCGGAGGTTGATATATGCTAGTCCTTGATTGTGCAAGGCTTTGTCGGCAAGGGTCAGCATCTTGAATTGGCATCTTTTGTGGACAGGGTGCCAGTCGAGTTTATTTAGGTGTGGGGTGATGTGGGTGCATTTGGGGAGATTGAGGATGAGTCTGGGCGCTGAGTTTTATGATCTGCAGTTCCTTCGGGAGATGTGTGTTGGTTCCTATGTGGAGTGTGTTGCCATAGTCCAGGCGGCTAATGATTAGGGCTTGAGTGTTGATGCGTCTGGTTGTGACTGGGAGCCAATTGAGGATCTTTTAGAGCATGCGAAGAGTAAGGAAGCATGCAACGGAGACTGCATTGATCTGTTTTTTCATGGTGAGTTTGCTGCCCAGGATCATGCCGAGGTAATGGTCAGCAGGAGCGAGTGAGGGTCCCACTTCAGCAGGCCACCAGTAGTCGTTCCATGGGGAGGTGTTGCTTCTGAACATCAGTACTTTTGTTTTGTCTGTTTTGAGTTTGAGGCAGTTGTTTTGCATACAGTTGGCAACACTGGACATGAGCAAGCGGAAATTAGCCTCCGTGGTGGGTGGGTTTTCCGATAGGGAGAGGAGAAGCTGGGTCTCGTCTTCATAGGGGATGGTGTTCAGTCCATGGATTTTAATGTTGTTGGCCGGGAGGGGTGGGGGTTATGTAGACATTGAACAGAGCAGAGCAGAGGAATAAACCTCGAGGGACATTGCAGATGATGTTCTTGGGTTCCGAGGTGAAAGGTGGATGGCAGATTCTCTGTGTTATTCTAGTGAGGAAGGATGCGATCCATTTGAGGGCGTTCTCTTTTATTCCGATCTGATGAAGCCTCTGGATCAGGGTGTGCCGGGACTTGGTGTCGAAAGCTTCTGAAAGGTCGAGTAGGATCTGGGCAGCCACTACTGCCTGGTCTATGAGGGTTCTGATGTCGTCAGTGGCTGCGATCAGGGCAGTTTCAGTGCTGTGGTTCGTGCGGAATCCGGATAGGGATGAGTCCAGGAGATCATTGTTCTCCAGGTATTCTGTGAGTTTGCGGTTGATGGCATTTTCAATGATTTTGGTGGGAATGGGAAGCAGAGAGATGAGGCAGTAGCCCTTGAGCTCATTGGGGTTGGTGGCAAGTTTCTTGAGGAGGGGTTTAACGTCAGCATTTTTCCATTCTTCTGGGAAGGAAGCCGAGGTGACGGATGTGTTGAAGATGGCTATGAGCTTGTTGCTGATGGTCCTCTTTCCGAGGTTGAATCTGTGGTGGGTACAGGGGTCTGTGGGTGCTCCTGAGTGAACTGTGGTGGTCTGTGTGGTGAGCTGGTCCCAAGCTGTGATCTGGTGGTCGGCATTTGTGTCTGTGGGAGCGGGGAGGCTGAGGATGTCAGAGGTGGCAGATTGGTGTTTGAAGTATTTGTAGATGGTGGAGATCTTGTTGTGGAAGTAGTCTGCCAGGGTGTTGCAGAGTTCTTGGGAGGGGGTGATAATGTTTCCAGTTGCTGAGGGGTTGGAGAACTATTTGATGATGCTGAAGAGTTCTTAGCTGTGGTTGGCGCTGGCTTCGATGCGGTTGGCTAGGGGTGTTCTTTTTTGTCTCTTTCAGGAGTTGGTGGTAGGGGTTGAGCGATGTCTTGAAGGTGGAGTAGTCTGTGGGCTCCTTGTTGGTGCACCATTTCCTTTCTAGTTGCTTGCAGTTGTTTTTTGTTGTTCTCGGTTCCTAAGTGTATCAACTGGCATGTTTGGTGGATCTCTTGAGTTTGGTGGGTTTGTTGTAGGCGACCCTGTCGGCACAGTCGGTGATCCAGGTGATGAAGTTCTTGACAGTCAGTTCAAGGTTGGTTGTGGTATCAGGGTAGGTGGTGTTCAGGACGTCAATCCATTGGCTTTCAGATACTTTGTTCCACCTGTGGTGTGAGGTGCTGGGCAGCTTGGTGGTGGTGCTGGGGGCTGCTGTGATGGTAAAGTGGACAATTGAGTGGTCCATCCAGGGGAGTTATGTGACATAGCTGAACTTGACTCTTTTCCTGGCTGTGAAAATAAGATCGAGCGTGTGTCTTGCGTTGTGTGTGGGGTCGGTGACTAGTTTGGTGAGGCCGATGTTTTTAATTCTTTCGAGGAGGTTGGTTGTGTTGGCATCATTGGGTTTTCAAGGTGAAAATTGAGGTCTCTGAGAAGGATGTACTGTTCAGTGTTGATGGCTTGTGGTGCAATGAATTCGGGGATGGCATCTCAGAAGATAAAAAAAAAAATGTAAGTAAGTAAGTAAGATAGGGCATAGTCCTGGGGATCTGTGGGCGAGGGCACCTCTGATGGTGGTTTTGACGTTTGTTTGGAGTTTGAAGTTGAGATGTCTAATGATGGGGGTGGTGTCATCTTTGGCAGTGGTGCAGTTCATGGTTTCTTTGTGGATGATGGCGATCTCACCTCCGTGTGCGGCCCGGTGTGCTATCTTGTAGCCATTGGGCATGGGCATGGTGATGTCGGGTGCAGAGCAGGGTTGAGCCTGGTCTCAGTGAGGAAGACAACATTGAGAGTGAGGAAGGTGATGGTGTTTCATATCTCAGTGAAATATTTGCAAAGCGATCAGGTGTTGTGTAGGAGACAGTGGAGTTGTCCAGGCGCAGTCATGCTAGGAGTGGTGTTTGCAGTTGCTAGAGCAGATGCCCCACTGTAGCAGGAGAAGAGAATGGCGGCACACAAAAGGTTCCACTGTTGAGCATGGAGAGGTCCGACAGCAGTTCTTGTTATGGAGTCTGGAGTCCGAAACTATGAGCTCAGCGCCGTTGTAGCTGCGGGTGATGGGAGATCAACGGTCCCTGGCACTGGGCATGGTGCAGGCGTGGGCAGGAACAGACTGGGTTGCCTATGGCGCACCAGCAGCATGCCCACTGTGCGCAACCGCTCTGTGGCCTCCATTAAGTAGGTCCTAGGAGGGGCACTGGGAGGCAGTAAGCAGGAGTTGTCGGGAAAGCAGTAGGCAGTGTAAAAAGTTGTGAACAATGTGAAAAGCGAGCTTCGAGGCAGGCACAGAGAAACAAACAAGTCACAAATTGCAACAGAATAACAGGCAAAATAACAGGCACAAATTAAAAATAACAAGGCACAGAGAAATAGCAAAAACCAAAAACAGACCTGATAACGAGATAAAAAGACCCCCCCCTTTAGGGTAGGGAGGGACAGTTAATGGGATATTGATGCACAGACAGCAGTTCAGAGATCAATGGACACGGAGATCCTCAGACCACCAGGGAATACACTCGCCAGACAGGCAGACAAAACATAGCACAACCTAACCTAACCTAATCTAACATAACATAACATAAAATAACATAACATAACATAATATAACACTGAATTGGCTTCTCCTATCTAGAGATGTGGGAAATCTGCAGAGTTGATGTTTGACAAATTCAGAAAACTTTGGGCTTTGGCAAGTCCTTTGAAAAACAGCCAGTGAAGAATTCTGCTAAAAGGAGGATTCACTGGAATAAGGTCTGCAGAACCTACATTTTCGTACAAACATTCTGCAACAAAAAGATTTTGTGTTTAAATATCCCACGAATGTTTTGTTTTGTGAGGAAAGTTCACCAGTAGGCAATTTTTAGAAACATAACACATTTCATTAGGTTTTGTAGTTCCAAGTGCCCCAGATTTGCAAACTGCTTCAGCAAAATTATAATATCCTATATCTCCACTAGCATCTCATCATACAGGCTTTTGTCTCACTTCTTTAAGGAAGATTCTCAAGCATTACCGTATTTCGCTTCTTTATATCTGAGTATGAAAAAATGCCTTTTTATTTAGTTTCACCTTCCCTAATAAATGTGGGGTCTCTCATTCTCTTCCTCTCAACTGCTCTAACGCGTCTTAACGTCACCTGCACGCCTCATCTGCCACTTTGCTCAGGTTTCCACCTCTTCTTTCGCACAGAATTGCATGGCTATCTTTGAACTTGGTAAATTAACTGTGCAGGGAGGTAGTTTTTAACTGTGAAATGCTTCTCTGTGCTCTGTCCTGCAGGCAGTCCATTCATTGCCCCCAAATGCACATATTTATTCACTCATTCACCCGCTCACACACTATCTGTTCACCTTTGCACCCACTGGTGTTTTAAAATGCTTCTATGCACACTCCTAAGGGGACGCTGCTGAGCACTCATCCCCTTTAGACACACCTCTGAAGTTCACTCACTCGGTTACTTAATCACTCTATCACAGTAACTTGTCATCCTACAGCAAAATGGTGAGGGGGTTCCTTTCGTTGTAGCTCAACGCTGCACTCAATCTCTCATTTACTCAATCACTCTCTCCTAGCATTTCTATTTATGGAAATCGTAAAGTGACAGGGATGCTGGTCTACACCATGCGTCCTTCTTCTCCCAACAACAAATTACTTTGCACAGATCTGCACTGCACTAACTCCCACTGCACTCCTCGCTCACTTAGTCAAGCATTCTCACCAGCAGGTCAGAATCCTGAGATTTTAAAGGGTCATAGGCAGGGGTCTGAACCCCGTGTCCTTCTTCCCCAAAAAGGCATAGCCCCCACTTCACGGCTCTGTACAGCTTAGCACTGCACTCGCTCTCTCACGAAATTCACACAGTTCTTCCCCTAGCTTTCAAAAATACTGAACTCCTCAAACAAAAGAGGCGGCGATCTGCACACTGTGCCCTTCCTCCCCACATACACAGAACACGATGCTGCACAACCCCGCACTGCAGTCACTCACTCTCCCCTGGAAGTCCAAGACCTTATTGAGCATCTGGGCAGTGTTCAGTGCCTTGAATTATTCCATACTTCCTGAACGTGTCCCAATCCATTCCTGTGCCCTCGTCAGGCTAAGGGAACACACACTGCACCAGATCAGCCCCTTGGCAACAGGTCAGGCCTTTTAATCAGTCAATCTGACTCAATCCACTTTGATCCAGGTGAGTGCCTAACATGGCTTCCAGGACCGTGAGAAGCACTCACCCTTGAATATTACAACCTATGCTCTCCCAGAAGTCAGAGCACAGAGGGAAATACATATGGGTGTACCCAGTAGCTCAGACTCTAACTCTCCTCCTCTTCCACTTCATCTTGCGGGCTCCACACATAAATGTGTTGATGAAGGAGAGACAGCTGACTCTGTACTCGGTGAGACTGTGCAAGGGTGACTAGGCATTGGCCTCCTACTGCTGGGGGATCCCCCTCGACCTAATATCCCTCTAGCAGACAGCTTTGCAGGGATCTATAAAGCACAACATTCTGCACAGGTGAAATCAAAATTCGCAGTTTTGTTTCTCTGTGAGAATTTTTTTTCCCGGTGGACAAGACCCTTACCATGCACAATTAGCAAATTTAAAGGTGCTCCATTGGCCTTCCCATCCTCTAAAGGGGCTTATTCCAGTCCTTTGTTGGAGTAAATACCGGCCCTTTCCAAGGAGAAACAGGTCAACGAGAGATTGTTAATTTGCATGGTGTTCCTAACATCTAAAGCAGGGGTCTCCAACATTTTCTGTACTGAGGGCTACTTATGTTCAATGAAACGCATTGAGAGCTACTTATATTATTAGTGTTGTATAATATTTTTTTTTTTATATGTATAATAATTCAACCAAGCAAAAGCTTTCTAATTTAAAAAGCTTGGCTGCACCCAGGTGAGCTACTCAGAGGTAGCTGTAGAGCTACAGTAGCCCATGAGCTACTGGTTGAAGACCCCGGATCTAAAGCAAACCATGTTTTGGAACACCCACTTCCCACCCCTTTAGTGGATTTATCATTGCAGATGTTTCCATACTCGTAATGGACAATTCTTCAGTAATGAATGCATCCACGTCCACCAAGAATCCATTTGTAAATTTCTGGGAGGTGAAAAAATGATGGGCCCGTTTCACAAAACTAATCTGAGACAAAATTATAAATTTATGACTTTTGGTATTCACAGAAGGCACTTACGATTTTTGGTATTCACAGAAATCACTTACGACTCCGATCCTTACATCTGCACTCGGGCCGGAATTTCTGCACCCAGGGTGGAATTTCCGCACCCGGGCCGGAATTTGCGCACCCGGGCTGGAATCTCCGCCTCCGGGCCGGAATACCCGCATTCGGGGACGGATGATCATTTTCATCAATGCTAAAGACCTGTCCAAGGGCCAGATGTACGACCCTAAATTGCATCCGCAAACAGGTTTGCGACCCGTTTGTGCATTTCTGGGAGGTGAAAAAATGATGGGCCCGTTTCACAAAACTAATCTGAGACAAAATTATAAATTTATGACTTTTGGTATTCACAGAAGGCACTTACGATTTTTGGTATTCACAGAAATCACTTACGACTCCGAACCTTACATCTGCACTCGGGCCGGAATTTCTGCACCCAGGGTGGAATTTCCGCACCCGGGCCGGAATTTGCGCACCCGGGCTGGAATCTCCGCCTCCGGGCCGGAATACCCGCATTCGGGGACGGATGATCATTTTCATCAATGCTAAAGACCTGTCCAAGGGCCAGATGTACGACCCTAAATTGCATCCGCAAACAGGTTTGCGACCCGTTTGTGCATGTAAAAGTTCACAGGGCCATGTACAATTCCTAAATAGCGAGTTGCAATTTATTTGCGACTCGCTATTTAGGAATTGCAAGTCGCTATTAGGAAGGTGCGTTCCCTTCCTAATAGTGACCCCAAAGCCATGTATGAATGTTTTGCGACCGCAATTGCGGGGTCTCTAGTTGGCAGAGGTTGGTACCTTTGTCCAAATAGGGACCCTTGCTTCTAGTCAGGGTGAGGGGGATACACACTTTAGATAACCCCTGCTCACCCACTTGGAAGCTTGACACGAGCAAACAGGCTTATCCCATAGGCAATGTGTAAAGTATTTGTATCAACACTCACAGTAACACAGTGATAACACCACAAATGGACACCACATCAGTTTAGAAAAATAAAGTATCTTTATCTAAACTTAACAAGACCAAAACGACAAAAGTCCAGCATACAAGTATTAAGAAAAACGACTTTCAAAAGGTTTTAGCAACTGAGTCCATAGAAAACTATGGATGCGTGATTTCTTGAAAAGTACCTGTTATTGCGACAAAGTTCACCAAGCCAAACAGCTGCAGCGATGAGAAGCGTCGAAAAACAAAGAGATGCGTCATTCCTGAGACCTTCGTGGATGCGATGCAACAGTTCCGCTGTACACAGGGGAGCAATGCGTTGGGTCCAGTCTGTAGGGGGAAGCGATGCGTCGGTTCTGAGACGACTCCGATCCGCGGGTGATGCGTCGGAGAAAACTTGCGGCACAGGGACGATGCGTGGATATCCGAGATGCGTTGGCGAACGATGCAGCGGCGGCGAGCGGCGCTGCGTCAACCCGTTTCAGCCGCGATACCTCGATGCGTCAATTCTTGCAGCGGCAACAGGCGCTGCATCGGTTTCAGCAGCGGCACGGCAGTGCAGGGAGATTATCCTCGCACCACGGCGTTGCGTTGCGCCAGAAGAGCGATGCGTCGACTTCCTTGTTTGTTGCGTTGCTTTCCAGCTCCCAGCAGCAGAAACAACTTCCAGAGGCCCCACACAGTCACAGGCACTCCTGGCAGGTCAGAACTCCCAGCAAGGAAGTTCAGGGGAGCTGGGGGTGAAGTCATTCTGTTCCGGAGACTTCAAAACAGGAGGCAAGCTCTACTCAAGCCCTTGGAGTCTTTCCTTAAGCAGGGGACACAGCACACAGCAAAGTCCTTCTCCTTTCTTTGGCAGAAACAGCAACTGCAGGACAACCCAGACAAACAGCAAGGGCAGTACTTCTCCTCAGTTTCTCCAGCTCTTTTCCTCAGCAAAGGTTCCTCTTGATTTCAGAAGTAGTCTAAAAGTCTGGGGTTTTGGGTCTGATACTTATACCCAAAAATGTCTTTGTTCTCTTTGTGCAAGGGGCTCTGAGCCCAGTTCAAACCAGTTCTGGAGGGCACTCTGCAAGTGCACAACAACATCCATTGGCATTGTGAGCCTTGGCTCCAGAAACACCACAGGGGGGCAGAGCCAGCATTGTGGAAGGCATGCACAGCCCTATTCAGGTACAGGTGCTACTCCTCCCACCACTCCAAATGCAAATCAGGCCTATCCAACCTAGTGCTGACTCATCCATACTCCTGGAGCCACTGCACCTCCCCAGCCCCTGTCACTCCAAAGCCAGACAGTCAATCCACAAACAGGCAGAGGCACACAGGATGGTTGAACAAGAAAATAGTTGCTTTCTAAAAGTGGTATTTTCAAACTCAGAATGTAAAAATCACCTTTCCTAAAAGATGCATCTTTAGATTCTGAGTTCAGGCATACTAAATTTTATTTTCCTATCTGGTCCCAATGGTAAGTTATATTTATAAGATGTTATAAATGAACTCCCATGCTTTCCTATCGGGACAGATAGCCTTACGATAGTGAAAAACGAAATTGGCAGTATTTCACTATCAGGACATGCCACACACATCAGGGCATGTCCTACCTTTCACATACACAGCACCCTGCCCACAGGGGTACCTTGGGCCTACCTTAGGGGTGACGGACATGTAAGAAAAGGGAAGGTTAGGGCCTGGCAAGTGGGTGCACTTGCCAAGTCGACATGGCAGTTAACAACTGCGCACAGACACTGCAGTGGCCGGTCTGAGTTACTGTTTCAGAACTACTCATGTGGGTGGCACAATCAGTGCTGCAGGCCCACTAGTAGTATTTGATTTACCAGCCCCGGCACACTTAGTGCATTTTACTAGGGACTGATGAGCAAATCAACTATGCCAATCAGGGGGAACCAATCATAATAACAATTTACACAGAGAGCATATGCACTTTAGCACTGATCAGCAGTGGTAAAGTGCCCAGAGTCCTAAAACCAACAACAACAAGTCAGGAAAAAATAGAAGGAAGAAGCAAAAAGTTTGGGGATAACCCTGCAAAAAGGGCCAAGTCGATCACAACCCCTTCCAGCCTAAAGCCAGGGTAGACCAATCCATACCTCGATGGGCTTCCCTGCTTGGGGCAATAGAACATGGAACCTGGCCCGCAACAGCAGGTGTCTATTCCCGTTCTACGCCTTCCTGAACCTAGTTGGATCCCTCTATCCATACTCTCAGGGTCCACTAAGCTAACCCATGGGGAACCCTTCCCCTCACCTGTGGACCCCATCTGTGCAGCGCCTAAACTTACTTTGCTCACAGATGTGTCCCAGCAGGCAGACAGTAACCACATGGCCAAAACAGTGGTGTGGCCCAGTCCCTCTCCCGGGGTGTGATTCCTGTCCCTTTCCCAGGGGCAACTCTGTCCACCAGGACAGCAAGCCACAGTGGCCACTGACAACTGTCAGTGATGAGAGCCAGGCCTCATGCCTTTCAGGCCTCTCTAACCTCTGTGGCGTCAGAAAGTGGGGGGCGGTAGCCCCAGGTGCCTTGCACCTTTTGTCCACTCTCCCTCCTACCAAGTCAGGTATGGCATCCAGACATTGGCCCACCAGCCCGGGTCTGTCCCCTGCGGCTTTTCAGGAGACGGGGGTGGGCTATCCCACACCCTGTTCCCCTCCCCGGGACTCTGTATCCCCCCACTGGAAGCAGTCCCCCTCGATTCCAGAATTGTCAGGGCACCTGCGGCAGGTGTTCCGCACAATGCTCCCAGCAGTTCAGGGGTGCTATCCTGCAACTGGTACACCAGCCCAGGGTCTGTAACCTGCGGCTGGACACAGGACTGGGGTGGGCTCTCCCACACCCGGTCCTCCTCCCTGGGGCTCTGCACCCTCCCACCTGGAGCGGTACCTCCAGAAGACAAACTGGTAGGGGCACTGTTAGCAGTCGCCCCTTCCTCCAGGTCAGGAGGGACACCCTGAACCTGGTCCTCCAACCCAGGGTCTGTACCCTTAGGCTGGACCTGTGCCTGGCAACCCAGGACTTCCGGGGGAGTACACCGACCCCCCCCAAGGGAAACACACTCCTCATGAGTTGTGCAAGAGTCCGCCTGGCACAGGTCTCCAGCCTCCTGTCCATCTGACAGAGCTTGAAGACCCCCAGGCCAGAATTGGCCTCACCAGGGTCAGTCCTGGGGTGCTCTGACCTCAGAGCTGTCAACCCCTGACCCACTGGTCCTTCCACTGGGGACAGCGTCCCACCTCGCCCTTTTCTCTGGACTCATGCACCCTCCCCACTGGAGCGGTGCAGACAGACATCAGAACTGGTGGGATGCTTGCTACAGCAGTCCCCCCCAGTCCACCTGACACTTTGGGATCCCCCTCTGGGGATGGCCTCTCGGTACAGACTAGGCCCCCCTCCTGGTGTTCACTCATGGAACCAATCAGGCCCGGGGACTGGGTTTCAGGCACCTTGGGACACAGCCCACTCCTGCTCCTCTGAGACAGGACGTGGGACTCTACACCCCTCCCACTACTCCAGGACCTATCTGGGCTACGACAAACCTCCCCTACCTCACTTGGTTGGGGAAAACCTGAGCCACCCCCTTCAGGATCACTCCCAAAAGCTTCTTCAGACTCTCTGGAATCCACCAAAAGGTCTGCCTCCAGTGCAAGCTCCCTGGGGTCAGAGAACTCAAACTCCACCGGCTGTTGGCATAGCTCTGGAAAACAGGGACTTAAAATATGCTCTCCAACAATTGAATCACACAGCCCCACACATGTGTTAACCAAGCTACCCTTTGCCTCACCATCCAGTGCCTCACACAAGTACCCCACACCACTCTCCTGAGATTGGCAAGCCAGTGTCTGACTGTCTCTGTCACTCAACCCACACTCTTCTGGGCGGTCTCCACACTCACACACCAAGGCTTCTACCATGGAGGAACCCCTCTCCCTGCACCTCTCATCTAGAGTCAGCCGAGTGTCCCTCCCACCACTAAGAATATGAAACCCTGTGCTAGTTCCCCAATCCACCTCAGGGACACTGCACACCACTGGAGCTACCTCATAACCCTGAACTCCTTGGTGTATGTCAACCCCCTCCTTCAAGTCAGGCGCCACATCTCTGGGTGTGTGTACTTCTCCCTCAGCACTAGAGACTACATTTTTGCTGCCGCCATCTGAGCTGGACTCCACCTCCAACCCAGCCAAGCTCACTTCATGAGCTAAACACTTTTCCTTTTTCTTGGCTAAGACACTCATGGCCTCAAGCCTCTCGAGCTCCATATCAAGCTCTCTCAATCTCAATTCATGTGCCAAAAGCAACTTCCTTTCTTCCAAGGCACGAGCGTTCTTGCTCTCCTCTGCCTTTAGTCTCAAGTTTCCTTTTTCTTGGCTAAGACACTCATGGCCTCAAGCCTCTCGAGCTCCATATCAAGCTCTCTCAATCTCAATTCATGTGCCAAAAGCAACTTCCTTTCTTCCAAGGCACGAGCGTTCTTGCTCTCCTCTGTATTTAGTCTCATGACCTCCAATTCATGATCCCTGGCCCTTTGCCTTTCCTCCAAATGCTCTGGAGAAAAATTCCGGGAAGAATGATTGCTGTCAGCCCTAGAGGCTGCTCTCCCAACAGGCCAATCCTGGGATCTGAAACGACCTTCTGGCACACCCCAATCTACATCTGCATCATCTGTCTCCCCAGCTTCTCTGGCCTCCCACCAGGCCCCTAAGGCCTTCTGTAGCTCCTCTTTTCTGAAGTGGCTCTTCATGGGACAACCAAAGCTTTTGCAGAATTGCCTGAGTTGCTCTACCTTGTAACTGCTTAACAATTCAAAGTCAAACTCCAAATCTGCAACCTCACTTGCTGCTTTACCATTCCGAGACATGATGCATGGATAACTCAAGGGTCAGATCAAAAATAGAACCAAAAATAAATCACAGTATGTGGTTGCGTAGTGGTGTGCACTAAACTAGTGATGTACACCAAACACTGTGGGTCAAGTACAAATACAAGTTCAAATCCTCACCGCTGACCACCAATGTTAGAAATAGGGGTCTCTAGTTGGCAGAGGTAGGTACCTTTGTCCAAATAGGGACCCTTGCTTCTACTCAGGGTAAGTGGGATACACACTTTAGATAACCCCTGCTCACCCACGTGGTAGCTTGGCACAAGCAGACAGGCTTATCCCAAAGGCAATGTGTAAAGTATTTGTATCAACACTCACAGTAACACAGTGATAACACCACAAATGGACACCACACCGGTTTAGAAAAATAAAGTATCTTTATCTAAACTTAACAAGACCAAAACGACAAAAGTCCACCATATAAGTATTAAGAAAAATGACTTTCGAAAGGTTTTAGCAACTGAGTCCATAGAAAACTATGGATGCTTGATTTACTGCAAAGTACCTGTTGTTGCGACAAAGTTCACCAAGCCAAACAGCCGCAGCGATGAGAAGCGTAGAAAAACAAAGAGATACATCGTTCCTGAGACCTTCGTGGATGCGATGCGACAGTTCCGCTGTACACAGGGGAGCGATGCGTCGGGTCCAGTCTGTAGGGGGAAGCAATGCGTCGGTTCTGAGATGACTCCGTTCCACGGGTGATGCGTCTGGGAAAACTTGCGGCACAGGGACGATGCGTGGAAATCTGAGATGCGTCGGGGAACGATGCGGCGAGCGGCGCTGCGTCGACCCTTTTCAGCCGCGATCCTTCGATCTGTTGATTCTTGCAGCGGGGACAGGCACTGCGTCGGCTTCAGCAGCGGCGCAGCAGTGCGGGGAGATTCTTCTCGCACCACGGCATTGGTTGAAAAACTGTCACCAGAAGAGCGATGCATCGACTTCCTTGTTTGTTGCGTTGCTTTCCAGCTCCCAGCAGCAGAAACAACTTCCAGAGGCCCCACACAGTCACAGGCACTCCTGGCAGGTCAGAACTCCCAGCAAGGAGGTTCAGGGGAGCTGGGGGCGAAGTCTTTGTGTTCCTGAGACTTCAAAACAGGAGGCACGCTCTACTCAAGCCCTTGGAGACTTTCCTCAAGCAGGGGACACAGCACACAGCAAAGTCCTTCTCCTTTCTTTGGCAGAAAGAGCAACTGCAGGCCAACCCGTGACACACAACAAGGGCAGTTCTTCTCCTCAGTTTCTCCAGCTCTTCTCCTCAGCAAAGGTTCCTCTTGATTCCAGAAGTAGTCTAAAAGTCTGGGGTTTTGGGTCTGATACTTATACCCCAAAATGTCTTTGTTCTCTTTGTGCAAGGGGCTCTGAGCCCAGTTCAAACCAGTTCTGGAGGGCACTCTGCAAGTGCACAACAACATCCATTGCCAGTGTGAGCCTTGGCTCCAGACACACCACAGGGGGGCGGAGCCAGCATTAGGAAAGGCAGGCACAGTCCTTTTCAGGTACAGGTGCTACTCCTCCCACCACTCCAAATGCAGATCAGGCATATCCAACCTAGTGCTGACTCATCCAGATTCCTGGAGCCACTTCACCTCCCCAGCCCCTGTCACTCCAAGCCAGGCAGTCAATCCACAAACAGGCAGAGGCACACAGGATGGTTGAACAAGAAAATAGCCACTTTCTAAAAGTGGTATTTTCAAACTCAGAATGTAAAAATCACCATTCCTAAAAGATGCATCTTTAGATTATGAGTTCAGGCATACTAAACTTTATTTTCCTATCTGGTCCCAATGGTAAGTTATATTTATAAGATGTTATAAATTAACTCCCATGCTTTCCTATGGGGACAGATAGCCTTACAATAGTGAAAAACGAAATTGGCAGTATTTCACTATCAGGACATGCCACACACATCAGGGCATGTCCTACCTTTCACATACACAGCACCCTGCCCACAGGGGTACCTTGGGCCTACCTTAGGGGTGACTGACATGTAAGAAAAGGGAAGGTTAGGGCCTTGCAAATGGGTGCACTTGCGAAGTCGACATGGCAATTAACAACTGTGCACAGACACTGCAGTGGCAGGTCTGAGTTACTGTTTCAGAACTACTCATGTGGGTGGCACAATCAGTGCTGCAGGCCCACTAGTAGTATTTGATTTACCAGCCGGGCACACTCAGTACATTTTACTAGGGACTGACCAGTAAATCAAATATGCCTATCAGGGAGAACCAATCATAATAACAATTTACACAGAGAGCATATGCACTTTAGCCTTGATCAGCAGTGGTAAAGTGCCCAGAGTCCTAAAACCAACAACAACAGGTCAGGAAAAAATAGGAGGAAGAAGCAAAATGTTTGTGGATAACCCTGCAAAAATGGCCAAGTCCAACACGGTCGCAAAACACTTGCAAATAACCACCCTCTTCAAGAGGGTGGTAATGCACTCGCAAAAGGGAAGGGGTCCCCAGGGAACCCCTTCCCCTTTGCAAATGCAGGGGAAAATATTTTTTAGGGGCAGGCGGTGGTCCCAGGGACCACTGCCTGCCCGTAAAAATTGAAACGAAAACTTTTTATTTTTTTTAAAAAATGCAGCCGTTTTCCTTTAAGGAAAACGGGCTGCATTTAAAAAAAAAAAACCTGCTTTATTTAAAAGCAGTCCCAGACATGGTGGTCTGCTGAGCCAAGCAGGCCACCATCCCTGGGAGGGCAAGTCATTGCCAATGGGATCACACATTGGGATTGGCTCATTAATATTCATGAGCCTCGCATTTTGTGACCCCATTGGGAATCGCTAACAGTGTCTGAGACACTGTTGTACATTGTGATTTGCGACTCACAATTTGTCGCAATTTGCGAGTTGCAAATCACAATGGTCGTACATCTGGCCCCCCACATGCGTCAGATGAAATCAATTAACACCAACTGCAAGACCAGCACCACAAACCACATAAGAGCAGCACACATTCAAGGAACAGGTTTGGCCACAGAGAGTTCCTGTTTTCATTTGCTGTGCATCGCTACTGGAAAATGTACCAACTGAGGAGGAAGAAAAACTTCACAAATGAGGAGACCAGCATGATTGTTGAGTTCATTGTGAGGCACCACAAACGGCTATATGGTCTCCCCCCTTACTGCACCAGTCGCACACAGAAGGCAGCTCTTTGGCAGCATTTAGCCACTGCTGTCACAGCATTGGGGAGGATGTACGCACAGTCTGTGACATCAAGAAGAAGTGGCAGGACGAAAAGGCGCGGGTGATGGAGAAGTACTCCAGGATTGAGTTGGCCAGAATTCTCCCTGGCCCACAATCCGGAACCCGCCTCCATCTCACCACACTTGAGGAGGATGTTCTCACTACAATCCACCCCCACATGCTCCATGGACTGCCTGTGAGTGATGTCCATAACGTGGTACCAGGTAAATGTGATGACGAGAACAAGTATATAAAATGACTGTCTGTGTTGCACCCCCATTGTGATTAATGAAGTTGTCCAAAGTTTATATAAATATATAGTCAGTCAGAGGCTCATGTGTTTCCCTCTGTCTTTTGCACCACAAGTCCCAGAATCCTTTGTATTAGAAATTGCAAATCCCATTCCCACTATTGAAAACATGGGCCCAGCACTGCTGCCATATATAACTAACACTGTTAAGTAGCAATAGACAAAGTGCCCCTTCCACTTATCCAGACGCGGCCGGATCAGTCAAGAACGTCAGGGGGGGTGGTGCGGTGCAGAGGAAAATCTACAGACAACGGAATAGGGAAATTAAAAAACAATCATCCAAAAAATAACTCACCTTGTGCTTGCTGCATCACCGAGCACAAGGTGAGAGAATCCTTATTCTGAGACATTTCTTTCCACTATTCCGTTGTCTATTTCCCACCCTGCCCCGCCATTACACCCCCAGCGACCCACTGCTCCTACCTGCACCAGCCGCAGCAGTACTTCACAATACTGTTAGCATGCAGAAGATATGAGGAAATGTCAGACAAGTTACACATGTACATTTTCGATTTGGTTACTTTTCTCTTTTCTCACCTATTGACACATTCAGCCAGAGTACAGACGACCACAGTAGCAGAGGTCCCTACATCTTCTGGAAGGAAATGACATCATCCAGAGCAAGGCATACCACCCTCACTAACTGTTAAGTCAAACTGGTCAGGAGATGGTCAAAATGCATACATTGTCAGCAGACAACAGAGGGACTAATAGAGCCCGAATCTCAAAGGTAACCGGAGATGAAAATCTAACTTTAGAAATATTGGAATACTTAAAGGACATTTACCTTTAGCAAATTACATTTGTGAATAGCGAAAGACAAAAATTAAGATATCTAGGCTCATCATCCCTTTGTGATTTGGGAACTTACTTGTATTCCATCATCAGTTCCAGAACTGTGAACCCAATCCTGGAATTGAGTGCCACAACAAGTCAAAAGGAGTCTCCACTAGATTGTAATTGTTTTTGTAGACAAAATCTAGAAATCCAATGTTAACAAATATAACAATGATGAACAAGAAGTGAGATTCAATTGTCAGGAGTATTGAGAATGCGTCCAGTGTCCAAATTATAATGTTTTTTTAATACATGAAATTGTCCAGTCAACCCAGCTGGTCATATTTGCTAACGTCAGATGGCATGTTTTTTGGCCATAAACAAAACACGATAATGGACCTTACTTTAGGAATTGTTGTGGTGTCAATTTGATAGACGTTGTTTCTAGGCAGTGGGGCCATTCTACATTGAATGTGGGATCACTCATGATATTTATTGCCACACACTTCTGCAACAGTAGTGCCCACACTGCTTGTGCTCATCCTTTGTGCCTAAAATTGAGTGCATCACATGTGGCAGCTGAAATGTAAAGTTGCAAACACACTTATCATTGTAGGTCCAATGATGTCGTCCCAGATTCCAGTACCCTCAGTGACTTCTGCTACAAGGTTGGCTGTGACATCTGGTCAGGGACCACACACTGGGCAGGTGTGGGGCCATGGTAAGTAAACCCAAGAATAATGTACCTGAAGGCTCATGCTCATGAAATGTGCCTTTAATCTCCGCTGTATGTTGTATGGGTTCTATATCACTGTTTTCCTGCATCACAACATGCCTACATATGGCATTTAACCACATACCAGATCACACCATGGTGGCTAGTGAAAGGATGACACAAAATGTATGCCAAGTGATTTCAGGATAGACATAAAATAGTATATAGTGTCATATGAAGTGCACTAGACACAACTGGATTGTAATTCAATGATATGAAATCTAACTTGCAAAATATCAATGGACAAATCCTATTGAAATTGGTGTGGATGAGGGTCGCACTGATGCCAGTTGTGTAATTTTGTGATGGATGTATGGGCTGCTAAGGTGAATCTTGAGGAAGTGAAATTTTCAAATCTCTTGGCTGAAAAGCACAACGCAAATCCAGTGTAGGCGGCAACCATCAAAGCTTCTCAACTTACCCACAATGTGGGATCCTAGTCAAATGTTGCATTCTGCTTGCCTCCTCTTCTACTGTATTCACCTGTATGAGTGAGTGTATAACATATGAGGTTAGGATGTCTGCTGTACAAGACAACATCCGTTGTCAGCTAAGTACTACCATGATGTTGTAAATGGATTATGGGAACAGAGAACACTCAAAGGATGGACATAACAAATTTGTGATCTCTCAGTCCAAAATGAACTTTGTGACTTCATGTGTAGGTAAGCACATATGAGCCACAAAATGTACCTGACTATTGCACATCTCACATATGAATCCTGCAATGCAATGTTTGATCTGATGTGCAAATGTGAAACTGGTGAGCCTGGTGATGTACACTCCTTTCGACTTGTCAACAGACAACACCATACTCATGAGGCATGATGGACTTAACGGTGAAGGTGTAATCAATGTAATGTGGAGGCGTCCTGATTATTTATCCCCTTCCTTGAAATATCAGTAACCTTCTCATACATGTTTGTCTGTTGATGTGTCATCTCATTGATGTCAGTGCTGTGTGGCGGTAACAGGTGACAATTGCTGCATGTGAGCAGGGGCCCACATGTGTAGTCCATGAGGTGAACATGCTGCACATTGGCCAGGAATATCATATCAATGGTCATTGAGAATGACACATACATGTTAGCTCATAGCTACCATCTGGTGTACTGAAATATGGATATGTATGTCTCATCACAGCTGCTGACAGGATGACACCAGTGCAGCGTACAACACCATCCCGGGAAATGCAAGACATCTTGGCTGCAGCAGTGAAACCCTCTCGTACCTGTCCATCAGGTAAGTGTGGTGTGAAGTATTTCCCTATCATAGATTCCAAAACCATGACAAAGATCCAAATCCCTTTCTGCATACAATCTGCAATCTGTGTTTACAAATTTACATACATATCATTTCATTTTTATAAGTGTCACATGTGCCTGTTTGTAAATTAGTAATGCAGATCATTGAGTATGGTGTCACTTCCTTCTCCAGCTACTGGATCGGGGACCACTTCATCAACTACACCTATGAGGAGCCAGGTTCAGCAGCTGACATCAGGGGGGATCGCAAAGGGACACACAGCTGTGGCTGGAGCTGGTGAGTTTGCTTGTGCATT
The DNA here is from genome assembly GCA_963921515.1 of Calotriton arnoldi. Lineage (NCBI taxonomy): Eukaryota > Metazoa > Chordata > Amphibia > Caudata > Salamandridae > Calotriton > Calotriton arnoldi. Next base: position 720,535 of record CAWUFW010007868.1, on the reverse strand, counting down.
GTGCATCTCCGTTCAACACCTCAGTTCTATGGTGTGAGCTGTCACGTGTAGGGATACCCAAACCAGGCCACATGTGCTTCTTCTGTTGATGCAAAGTACAGTGGAACCTACCCTTGTGTTGCACCACATCTTATACTAGGTCAATTACTTATCCTGTGGCAACCTCTGTGTTCCAGGTGATGATGACGATGAGGAGGATGGACCTTCCACCAGTGTTGAGCGACTGGCAATCAAAGGGGAAAATCCACTGCTCCTGCAGGCAGTAATGTCGGCTGCAAGTACTGTGCAAGAGGAGGAGGATGAAGTACCTGAGGAGGCTGAAGAATCTGAGGATGATGAAGACTATCTGTCCATCCTCTCAGAGGATGAAGATTCAGATCCCATGGCCAGAAAATTTCCCACCTCTGCCACATTTGGCAAGGCCTCACACCCTCCGCCCAGCAAAGTGCCTCAGCCTCAACAAGGAAAGATTACCTGTCCTCAGCATGGAGCTAACCAGCCTCAGCTCACACGCACCCCAACACATACATCACTCCCTCACAGCCCTCACATCCAGTACAGCCCTCACATCCAGTACAGACATGGTGGTTCCCCTACAAACTCCTCTCATTACAGTGCATCAAAGGCAGATGTGAGGCAGGACATTTGTGCCATAGGGGCTACCCTTTCAGACATGTCTCAGGCCCTGCAGGACATGTGCCAAATACCTCAGGTGGTGGACAGACTGACCCATGTTTTGGACAGGATGGATAGATCTTGGCAAGACATGTCCAAGAATATCAGAGACATGATATCCATCAAAAGGGAAGAGAGTGCAAGACACCATGCCTTGGCCATGAAGATGATGGAGAGCATGCTGAAAGTGATCCAAAGTCTCCCTTCACGGTCAACGCAGGGAGTGGAGCCATCACATCTGCCTGCAGCATATTTCACCCACACACCTGTACCACAAACTGCACAAGACCATAGCAAGGACACACACCCACCACACCCCCTATCCAGGCACTCCCCCACCTGCACGTCTACCACCACCCGCTGAACAGGCACTCCCCCAACTTGCACATCCACCACCACCCCTGAGCAGGCACTCCCCCAACCTACACATCCACCACCACCCACTGAACAGGCACTACCACCACCTGCACAACCACCCCCTGTCCATGCCCAAACAGCAACTGTACATACACCATCCGCCCCTGCACATGAACTTTACCCTGTACAGGCACATGCACCACACCAACCTGCACCTCAGTGACAACCCAGACATAATCCCTCACAGGGATCCTCACTTCCAAATTTGCGATGTCGCAAGCACGATCCCCATTGATCACATCCAAACATTTTTGACCAGTGTGAATATGTGTAAATAAAAAGAAAATCTCATCACAAGTCAAGACTATGTTGCGTATTATGTCCTGATAGGCAATTGTTTTCCAATTGTGGTGGCCTAGAGATGTGAGGATGTATGTGTGTGCATGACACATGTACAAGTGTAACCCCATCATTGCAACAAGCTCTCATGTGCAGAGCAGATGACTCCCAAAATATATGTCCATATTTTGTACAAGACATTCACAATGAAGTTAAACAAGATAGAGACTGTATGATTCAAAATAAAATTTTATGTAAAAAAAAGTGTGGGATTAGAAAAACAACAACACTCCGTTTGGAAGAGAGAAAGGAAAAAAAATGATGTTCTTACTACAGAAGGAGAAAGGAACTTGCATTGGGCTGGGTCAGCATAAATATAACACGTCAGGGAGCATCAGGGGAACCAGTCTATGTACAAGGGGCAAAGTGAATAATTGTCCAAATTAGAACATTCTGTCCAACAGGTCAAGTGTCCTTCTGGCCATCCTTTATTTCCACAATGTCCAGATCCTTTGAGTCCGATGTGGGCTCCTGGATGGCCTGTGCAGGACCAGGCACCACACGGAGATGGGACACATGAGGAGTATGGGAGGAAACAGTGTGGCGCAAAGGACAGGGGGAGACATTGACGGTGGTGTGGGAGGGGGGTTGGGGTAGGACAGACAACATGGCCGCAGTCAGGGAATTGACACTGGCAGTGAGGGTGGCCAGAACTCTTGCATTTTCCTCTCGCATCATGCGCAGCTCAGTACACATCTGCAGCATGATGCGAGAGGCCATGTCTGGCTGCCCCTCACATGCCCACATCAAGTCCGGTGGTACAGCCACAGGTGTAACAACACAGGGAGGGGTTTGGGTGAAACATGAGGGGTGTGGTGCCTCGGGTTGGAGCCAATGTTGGTGTCTGCCTGGCAGCCACGCTGAGGGGGACTGGTTGCAGGAGATGCAGCTGGAGGCCCCAATGAAATGGGGGCCTCTAGAGTTAGGGAGGGGCTGACGGCAGGCCCAGGATGTGTAGTGGCCTGCCCCGGGACACCTCACCAACAGTAAGTGGTGAATGGTCCGGGGGAGAGTCGATCTCCTCCCCCCCTGGCCAGAGATGTCCAGTTCACCCCCCCCTTCAATGTCCTCAGCCTCCACCCGGTATGTAGCACCAGAGGTATCTTCCTGCTCAGTCCGGGTGGGCGCAATCCCCCTGCCTCCTGATGTAGAAGGTCCCGCCTCATCCTCTTCTTCCTTACTGGTGGATGGAAGTTGTGGCCGCCGGCGCACCAAAGATGTCCTGCTCCGAACCGGGTCGTGCTGTTGGTCCTTTTGGCAAGCTGAGCCCACTGAAATGTAAGACAAATCATGATGTGGTAGTTGTACACGTCAGAACAAGACACATACCTATATGAGCCAAGGGCAGACTTTGTTCTCCTCTGATCACACTATACAGTTGTCAGTGATTAGGAACTTAAATTATGTGTATGTTCACTGTCATCTCTAACCACGGGCGGAGCTAGCATAGTTCCAGGGAGTTGGAAAAAAACTCAGTGGAACTCTGCTCCGCTCCGCGCCTCCCCCCTAATAAAACAATTTGAAAAAGAATTACAGAAAAAAACACACTTACCTCTACTGTGGTGTATCTGGGCTGCCCTCCTCCTCGCTGTGGTCTCTCTCCTGAAAACCCCTACATCGGATGTATGTCTTATGAGAACTGCGCATGCGGCATGGAGGAGGAGGGCAGCCCAGAGACGCCACAGTAGAGGTAAGTGTGTTTTTTCTTCTTTAATTCTTTTTCAAATTGTTTTATTAGGGGGGGAGGCAGGGAGCCTATTTTTAGCAGGGGGGACTGGCTAACTCTGCTCTGCTGCGGAGTCATAGTTTTGCCTAAACTCCGCGTTCTCAGCGGAGCGCGGTGTAGGCAAAACTCTGCAAACTCCGCTCGCGGAGCGGAGTTCTCTGCCTGCCCTTAGTCATCTCCTGATTTGAGTCGGACATGGACATCTCACTTGAATTTTGGTGGCTTAGACATCTGTACTGACCAACCCTCAACTGTGGAATTCTTGTGATCTGTGTGTCCTGTCACTGCTACATGGGCAGGTTCCAAACCCAGTCTACAAAAGGAGATCAGAGAGAGTCCAGATGGTAATGGAATGGGCCTGTGATATGGAGTCTCTGCACTTTTACTTCCGGACAAATGTCATCTGCTGTGTAGCATTGTATGAGACAACACAAATGCCGATTGGGGGTCACACATCCATATAGGGTCTGGGCTCTTATGTTTGGTAAGTTGTGAGTCTAACCTTTTGATATTCCCTCACAAAAGCTGACAATCCAGTGCCACATATTGGCTTCGAAGACTGATCAGGTTGTGCGGTGCACTGGTGAATAGTAGTGGCTAGTTATTACAGCTACCTGCACTTGACAAATGGCATACAAGTCACTGAGGGTAAGACATGTGCCTGTGGACACACTTCACACTTGGCAAAATTAGAAACACTTAAGAGTGAGGCAAGGATCTCAAAGTCTGTCTTGACTCCATGGCACATAAAGATCTGTCGTTGTCAGAACCCAAACTCACCAAACGCAATGCAGGTCACAGCATCCAATACTCATTGGCCTCTCATACACACATTGGACAGTGTCTGTACCATTCCTTATCCAATGCACACATCAGTTATGATGCCCTTGGTTCACTGTTAGTGGTGCTGGCAGTGCAAATTTCTATACAAATACACGTGTGTGGCTCTATTCCCCAGTTGTCATAATAAAACTACCACTCCCAGAATGCACTCTGCCCTGTACAGTCAATGTGCTACAGTGAACGTTTTTGCTTCATGATAACTGCTGTATAGACACAGAATAGGTAAATGGAGGCATGGGACACATGATGGTACAGCTCTGTCTTCACTCACATCATACTTCCAGACACATATTGCATATAATGCACTTACCAGGTCTCTGCTGCTCATGCTCCTCCAGCTGAGCATGGAGGGTCGGCCAAGCTGCACGCAGGACCCTCCTGTACAGTGGCAAGAGGCGGGGACGATGCACATGGTGCTGGGAAGACTGGCCCAGGAGCTCCTCGGCCTTGTGCCGGGTCCCGCGTTTTAGGTCCTCCCAGCGCTTGCGGCATGCCCTGGCCTTCCTGGTGTATACGCCCACTGCACTGCAGCGCTCACCAATGTTGGCCCATAGTGTGGCCCGTGCTGCATTGCTCAGCTGGTCCTCTGGCCCCCCAGATAGCTGAGGATATTTGTTTAGCACCCCCTCAGCTAGACGTCTAATTCCCTTTCAGTGAAAGAGGGTGCTTTCTCCTTATAACCCTCAGCCATTTTGGGGGAAATTAGGTTGAAATGAGCAGCAGGATGGCAGGGGATCTGCCCTGTGAGAGAGAATGACTCAGAATGAACACAAAATGGCTGTCAACAACTTCCCTTGATTGTGTGTATTTCCGGTCTACCACTTCCTGTATGTCATTTCCTGTATGTAAGAATGGGTTCCGGTTCATTTTCGGAGCTTCCGGCCCGAATACGTAATCTCTGGTTGCGGAGCATAGGGTCTGCATATGAGGCGTACGCTCCACAACTGGAGAGCATGCAGTTGTACCGGAAGTTGCGAAAACGGACCGGAACTCATTCTTTCATACAGGAAATGACATACAGGAAGTTGAAGACAGGAAATACATCACAGGAAGTAGTTGACAGCCATTTTGTGTTCAATCTGATTCATCCATCATCACAGATCAAATCCTCTGCCATCCTGTTGTTCTGTAGCAGGGAAACCTGTAATGACAGTGTAAGAGAAAATCATAGAAATGAAACAAAAGGTAGAAAAGACCTTTTAATGAGATTTTGGCTGGGACAAGGGTAGGAGCTGGCACAATATCACACCCCCGTTTAGTTTTCTCCTCCTTTGCATTATGGTACATGTAGACCATATTTAGTGCTCAACACAAGAGTTGTCTGTTGTGTTACGGAAAATTTGGGGGAAGCAGTATTGTGATCCCAGACACATAGTGCCAGATTCACCCAGAACATCGTCACTCACATTGTGGGCCCATCATTTGTGGGTGAGTCTAATCTGTTGGGGGCAAAAACTCTAACAATGCAATAGTTAGGCCCTTTTGTGATTCAGACACCCATTCTCAAAAGGTCAGGGAAGGTCTCTCAGAACATATACATCTTATCCTCTGAGTCAATAGATTCCTTAGGGACATCCACTACTCTGATTGCTGACATGGGCACATGACCTGATGCACGGTCAATCTTTTGACTCCTGTCAACCGCTGTGGTTTACATACAGTTAGTGTGGCTTGCATAGTAGTCTCAGGATGGAATTTTTGGACAGAGTCGTAATTATCCAACTTTCATCATTGACAACAGACTGCAAACCACATTTTGTCCATGACACAACAGGTTGCTCATGTGAAAAACGTGGCAACCAGCTGATCACGGACTTGCATACCCTGACCTCTGCTATGTGCAATGGCCCGGTTGCCCGGATTCAGAGCTAGCCGAGGTACAAGAGGCATGTGTAAGCCATGCGTTAAAGCTATATTGTGCAAAACACAACAGGCTAATATGATCTTGCACACGACTTCAGGGGAGTACATCAGCACACCTCCTGTAGGGTCAAGACATCTGAATCGCGACTTCAACAGACCAAAAGTGTGCTCTATGATGGCTCTAGTTCGTATGTGTGCCCTATTGTACCTACGCTGAGGTACAGTGGTTGGATGTATGTAAGGTGTGAGGAGTTGTTGGGAGAGTGCATACCCAGCATTGCCTGAGGAGGGAAGATACTTTGGTACATGCAGTGTCTGTTGAGACCGTGTATGTTGCTTGATGTTTCTTATTGTACAATGGTTGTTAATGTAAGGTGGCATTCATACATTTCATTTACACATATCCGTCATTTTTAGTGCTTGGTACTTATCCAGTAGCCACATGTTGCCAAATTCTTCCGCAGCCATCCGCCGGGCAAGAGGTGACATGTGGAATACAAAGCTGTCTTGGGCACTGCCTGGAAACACTGCATGCACATCAATGAATCTCCCACTGGTATTACAGACACCCTGCACATTGATGGAATGCCATTGGTGTCTGTTGCAGAATATGTGTACAATGCGGCGGGGTGGCTGAAGGGCCACATGGGTACAATCAATTGCACCCAGCACACGTGGGAAGACAGAAATGAGATAGAAATCTCTAGCTGCCCTGTCTAATGTCCAGTGTATGGGGCATTTGTATGTGGAGGTGGGCTCTTCAATTGATGCAGCTCAGTACCTGATGCAAGCACCGGGACTGGCTTGCCTGAGAGATGCCCACAAGGTCACTGGAGACCCTTTGGAACGACCCCGTCGCAAAGAAATAGAGAGCAGAAAGTATCTTGATATATGCTGGAATGGCATGGGAGCAGCAGGTCACAGAGTCAAGTTCCTGCTCCCACTCACATACCATCTCCAAGATGTCTTCTGGAGGGAAACGGTATCTGGTCCTGACATCTTGGCTGGACATCCCAAATAGGTTTATCCTTTGTCTGAATTTCCTCTCTACTCTCCTCCTCCTCCTTCTCCTCCTCAAGTCTTCTTGCCGCATGGCAAGGGGCAGAGCAACAAACACATTCAGCGACGTTGGAAGATTTGGGTGTTTTTGCTTTGCTTTCATATGTGCTGCAGGGCTGGGATTGGCTGTTGGGCTGCAATGTTTCAGCTGGACCATGGTGGGGGATGGTAGGCACTTGGACAGGTGTTTAGAATTGATGAAAATGATCATCCAGCCCAAATGCAGGTATTCCGGCCCGGAGGCGGAGATTCCAGCCTGGGTGTGGAAACTCCGGCCCGGGTGAGGAAATTCCAGCCCAAGTGCGGGATTTCCAGCCCAGGTGCAGAAATTCTGCTCCGTGTGCGGAAATTCCAGCCCTAGTGTGGACGTAAAGATAGGAGTCGTAAGTGATTTCTGTAAATACCAAAAATCGTAAGTGCCTTCTGTGAATACCAAAAGTCGTAAATTTAGAATTTTGTCTCAGATTGGTTTTGTGAATCTGGCCCATCATTTTTTCACCTCCCAGAAATTCACATATGGAATCTTGGTGGGCGTGGATGCATTAATTACTGAAGAATTGTCCATTACGAGTATGGAAACATCTGCAATGATAAATCCACTAAAGGGGTGGGAAGTGGGTGTTCCAAAACATGGTTTGCTTTAGTCGTAAATTTAGAATTTTGTCTCAGATTAGTTTTGACCAACTTTAGTTTTGTAAATAAGTCCCATTTGGAGTAATCCACCTACAGGACAATCACAGATTTACCAAATGCAATTGTTGACCAGGACTCTCTGGGCCTCTTGTATCAACATTTGTAATAGCCATTACATAATTGCGATTTTCTGCAAATTGCAATTAGGTAATCGCTATTACAAATGTATGAAACTCATAAAGTTTCATTTAGCGATTCCTAGGGGGTCGCAAATTGACCTACCTCATTATTATTAATGATGTAGATAGCAATTTGCGACTCCTTAGGAATCGCTAAAGTCACGGGGATGCTGGCCTACTGGGGTCAGCAGACCACCATGCCCGTGATTGCTTTTAAATACAGCAAACTTTTTTTTTAAATGCAGCCCAATTTCCTTAAAGGAAAACGGGTTGCGTTTAAAAATAAAAAAATGAGAAGCTTTTTTCATTTTTAAGAGCAGGCAGTGATCCATGGGACCACTGCCTGCTCTTAAAAATGTTTTACAACCATTCCCAATGGGGAAGGGGTCCCTTGGGGACCATTTCCCATTTGCGAATTGGTTACCACCAACTTGAAGTTGGTGGTGAATTGTGAATGTTTTGCAACCGCATTCACTGTCACAAAACATTCACACATATCTCTGAGATTTGCTATTTGGAAGGGTTGCCCTAAACACGCCCCTTCCAAATACTGAATTGGAAACCCGTTTTGCGATTCGGTAGCAGGTTACCGAATCACAAAATAAGGTTTGATACATGTAAAAAGCCTTTTCGGCGTTCGCAAACGGGCCGATTCTGAGAATTGGCCCGTTTCCGAACGCAAAATTGGTTGATACATGTGGCCCTCTGCCCTTTCCTGTTTTGGTCTCTGGGGCTCAACTCAGTGGCTGTGTCTTGTGTGTGACTGATAACTTGAGTAATGCAAGGATCTCCTCTGTATCCCTTCCAGGGTCTTCCCTTTTGTTTTTTTTAATGCTTGTGGAAGGATTGCCCTGCTGGGTTCCATGTGGGACAGGTAGCTGCATGTCTTTTCTTACCTCTTTAAGCACTGTGAAGTAACCAAAAGAAGAAATGCAGTGCTTCATAAAACTTACTAATAAATAAATGTGAAAATACTCCTACAATGGAGCACTGTTTCACACAGGATCACAAAAACCTTAGTGATTGCTAAACCTGCCCCCCAATCTCCATCATTTTGCACACCAGGTGAATCCAGGAAATAATTTACTGTACTTGTCTGTGGGAGCCCTTTCTTCAAATTATCCATGTCTCCTGGCGCATCTACCCTTTCCTCCACAGTGTAGCACTGGATGCCATTAACTACCGGCTTATACCAAACCCTTTGATAAATTGATAATTTTGGATCCATTTGACCAAACTGTATAAAAGGAAGAGCCACAGGGGACTACAGTTTGCAAGTTACACAAAAATCACCCATAAAGCTTGCTTTGCACTGCTAACTTGAGAATTTTTTTAATGTGGTTTCTTTTCAGCCACCCCTTGCACATTTATGCACTCTATAGTTTTGCTACGTGAAGGGTAATTGGCCAGATGTGGATTCTTGAATGAATGGGGAGGTTGAGTAGCTTGCATTGATGATACTGTTCTACTGTATGAAGCAGATGATTATGTGTTTTAGTTATTGTTGTATAGATCACGTTTTTATGACCCTTTTTTGTATCCTTACTGCAGTTCTAATAAAACACAATGGGGCATATACACAAGGACTTATCGCCGATTTATCGGCACTTTAGCGCCACAAAAGTGGCGATAGATTTATCGCCCCATTCACAAGCTGGTGCAAACTGCCGACATCGCCAGTTTTCCTGCCGTAGCTACCGCAAAAATCATCGCCACGGATGAGTGCGACAACTAACGCTAATGATATGCAGAGTAGGCGTTCCCGTGCAAAAACACACGAAAACACCACTTTGCGAGACTCTCAACGACCAGTCAGATCTGCGATGCGAACCAAGAACAGGCGATAAGGTGCGTTAGCAGCAGGGATTTAACACCTGCCTTTTGCTGGTGTTAAGCAGGACGACTACCTGCAGTATGAAAGGGAGCCCAGCCCAGAGCCACATCTGAAGACCAACAGATGCCATGGAGCTACTGATCATGCAGCTCGGAGAACCAAGAGGGCCACAACACCCACCGCCACTACTCCCAGGCCCCCCCCCCGGGCCATCCCCCCCGGATTACCACCTAGGCAGCGCAGGACAGCAGACGACCCTAAAACGCACCAGCCCCAGAGACTCAACGCCAGAGGAAGCCATTGGCCAACACAGGCTCAAAAAGACAACCATCCTCCGCATCCTGACCCACATTGCCCACAGGCTGACGGTACCAACACAGCGGACAACCAACATCCCCCCGCAAACAAAGCTGCTGGCTGTGCTGCACCTGTTGGCCCCTGGTACCTTCCAACCAACAACTGCCAGAGTCGGAGGAGTCTCACAGCCAGCCCCATCAAACTCCCTTACACATGTCATGGATGCATGTCCACAAAAGCAACAGCGGGCCCCTGTATCCGCACCACACGATAGTTCCAATTCGTAGTGTACCTGCGCAACCAACCCCAACGCCAGCCATGCTAGACGCCTCCGTACCCCAGACCCAAGATCGTAGTAACCGAAATGTGGGTGCGCCAGGTCATGAAGTCCAGTAGTCAACAGTAGTGTAAAAACAGAACTTTATTACAAATACACAAACAAACACAACGAAAATCTCAGCCAACGCATTCCATTCCCAACGGGGAACTTCAACAGGGCAACGTCTCTTCAGAAACCTGTGGGAGAAATGGTGACAATGGTCAAACTTCCGTATAGTCACATGCCTAATCTGGTACAGTGTACTGCACTTGGACAAACCGGAATGCTCAAAGGCATGATAAATCATGCATGAGAAGACCGTAACAGAAGTTCATGTGGTCGTAACCGCCGTAGGAATGAAAAGGAAGGTAACGACCACACGAACTGCTGTTACGGTCACATCATGCAGGACTCATCCTACCTGAAAGCATCACAGTGTGTGTCAGCTCGATACCCCTGCCCCTCACTCCCCAGACACTGTGCAGGAACATCTTGAGACCACGCAAGGGAACTACGCCATAGCTGGCGTCATGCACGTGTTGGGGGCAATTCACAGCACACGTGTACGACTTGTGCCCCCTGCCGACACTGCACACAATCACCGCAACAGCAACCACACACATGCCATCAATGTGCAGACAAAAGTGGACCACCGTGGCCTGTCCACCAATGTCGTCGCAAACTCCCCAGGCAGTATGCATGATTCCCACATGTCCGCAAGTCCGCCACCAACCAGCGATTTGAGGATGGCACCAATGGTAATGCACTGCCCATCGGCAAGCACCAACTGAACACACCACACACCTTAACTCCACAATCCTACAACTCACAACTGTGGGAATGCACACGTCACAAATCCACCACCAAAGTGACTACTGCGTGTGTCTCAGTCTCCGCCATAACCTGTCCATAGGCCTACACACACGTGGCCGACCACCTTCAACGGGCAGATTCACACTGGAGATGAGGTGGCTACGTCCCAAACCAACCCGCGCACATCACGTGCATGCAGGGTCATGTCTGCCAGGGCTGCGCCCCCCACCCAGCCACGAGGCTGCTGCCGTGACCGGTGGTGCCTGCGCGATCCTGTGCGCCTGCTGCTCCCCAGCCCTGGTCCCCAGACCGGTCCGCCACCCAGCGATGACTGGCTACCCCTGCGCACCCAGGCCTCAATGCTCACCTGCCGCCACCGGCGTGTCTCCAAGAGGGCCCACCACGTGCCAGTGCAACCTCCTCAGCTGATCGCTGGATTCCGCGCCACAGGCCCCCAGCGCACCCTGCAGCACCGCACCGCGGAGTCATATGTGTGCTGACTGCTACCTTCGGCGTGCACTACGGTCCAGCCGGGCTCACAATTCAAATCGAAGCACGATTAGCAGGACGGCTCATCGAGGCCTACGCATCATCGCAGGCTGCACACCCGCACAGCTCTTCATGTGCCACTAACCCTGTGCAACGCAAGTCATCGTCACGTGCCGGGAGGCCCCTGCCAGCCGCAGTGCAGCAGGTGCCACTAACTCAGTGCAACGCAAGTCATCGCCACGGCCCGTGCCGGATGCAGGCCCTCGGGTGCCACTAACTTCGTGCGCCACAAGTCATGGACCCTTCATGATTCAGCCACATGGTGCGGACGCCATCATGTCATCTCTGGCAGTGGGGAATGTGATGTGCTAGGCCCCTTTTATTGGCAGGGTCACATGTCCTGTGACACCTGTGCTGGATGGGTGTGGTGTGGGTGTTAACCAGCCCTCAGGGAGTGGCTGTGGCATGCTGACAACTAGACCAGTGATCAGCAGATCACTACAGGGAAGACCTGGGACATGAAGCTTTGTCGTCCCCCCCTCTGAGCGTAAGCGGAGTGGTCTGGCCTGGCGTATGCCAGGCCAGCGTAGGGGTGGGAACAATGACCCCGGGGCTCTGGATAAGGAAGTGACTAATGCTTGTATCTCTGTTGTAGTGTCTACGCCACATGGACCGCAATCGTCAATGTTGCACCCTGTTACTCAAGTCCCACGACATGAGCAACATGGACGTAAGGGGGAATCACTGACCCTACATACATCCATACTTTCATACTTGAATGAGCAAAGACATGACACATCTGTGCGATTCTGAATGTTTAATTCACATCCAGTGGAGTGTTGCAGCTGGAGCAGTACAGGGCCATGCAAACCCCACTTCACATTATTGGCCCGTGGAGGGACAGCCAGAGTCCTTCAGGGAATGACAAGTACATCGGAAGAGGAAGAGTTCAGTCCGCAGTCTGATCGCTGTGTCATTGGTAACCAAACAGAATATGGCTGTCCATGTCGAGGTCCAAGGTGAGTGTCGCAGAGTGTATCGGGGGACAGTGGAAGGTGATGATGCAAAGGCCAGAACCAAGCAGAAACAGGCCATATGGCGGAGATGAATGCTACTGCCTCCTCCTTACCAGTAAGGTTGATTCACCCGCATCTTTGTCCTCTGATGTCACATGTGCCTCACACGTGGGTGGTGGTGGAATGTCGGCCGCACTGTGTGCCACTGACACATCAGGGGCCGGAGGTGGATTGCCTGCCACACTGTGTGCCACTGACACATCAGGGGCCGGAGGTGGATTGCCTGCCACACTGTGAGGCACTGACACATCAGGGGCGGAGATATGGATGTAGAAGCAGCAGCAGCATTCTTCTGCGCCAGGCCTTGAGGCAGCAATGCCATGATGATGTGCTGCAGGGCATGGAAGGTCCCAGCCACATCTTGCTCTTGTGCAGCCGTGGCAGCCATTCTTTCCGCCTGCATCCGCTCCATGTTCTCCATGAGCCCCCGCATCTGTCCCAGCTCCTGGCTTACATAGCTGGAGCCACTCTGACTGGACAGTTGTTCTTGTCTCAGTATCATGACTCCAGCAATGTCAGCCATGGATCGTTGGAGAGCATGGAGCGGACTGTGGGTGTCCGTTAGGGACTGTAAGTGGTCCCTGATGGGAATCAGACACCCATGTATGGCATCAAGTTTGGCTGCCATGAGGTCGAACCCCACCCGCACCTGATCAGCCATCTTCTCCTGGACCTCTAACACACTGCGTTGGAAGGCCATGTGTTGTTCGTGGGGGTCCTGGGAGATTGCCGGGGTGGTAGGTGCTTCCTTCTGTGTGGTCTGTGCAGGGGGTGGGGTCTCCTTGATGCAGCTGGGCTGCCCTGCTCCTGGAGGTGGGGTGCCGAAGCTGTTAATGAGTACTTGGAGGGCTTCGGTGTCGATGTTGGGGATGTCCTCATCGTCATCAGTGAAGAGTTGTTGGGGCTGCTCTGCAGGAGGTGTTGATGCTCCCTCTGCAATGTGAAGGGGAGATGCAGTATTACATTGTGTTCACATGTATGTTGACACATTGTACAAGTTCACATACAGACTGCATGACAATGTACATTGTGACTGTTTAGGAGGAGCTGCCTATTTGATGCGGGACAGTGGACATTTCGACAACATCACGGATATGTGTTTGTACTTGTACATTGACATCTCACATTTCCCTGCTATGCCAATTGTGTTTGGCCAGTTTCTACACACAAGCGGCACCTGTTGTGTCCTCTGTCCTGTTGTAAACGTGTTGCAGTTTGTACCACATTGTTGTCAATGCTGATGTGCTCTGAATGTCATGTGTGTGTGCTGCATTTTGGGAGAGTCGCCCCTGCAGCTCTGATTTTGCTGCCCCTTGTCCCTTTCAGGCAGTGTGCCTTTGACTTCTGTGCCCATACAGTGCTGAGATGTTACAAACTTGGGTGAATTTGGATCTTGGTGGGAGTTGGGACTCTGGGGCATGGTTTGTCCGCAGATGTGTTGTTGACGTCAGGGGTTGTTTGTGCAGGTGGATGTGTCAGATTGTGACCTGCTCCTTTACGGATGTGGTCCACACTCAGCCACCTCAGTGTGGTGGTGTGCACCATGTCATGATGATCGGACTGCAGCCATGCTAATCGTCATGCAGTGTCTCTTGCATTGTCAGTGTGGCTCACGGACCCACAGCTTTGCTGGGTTCAGCACATGTGCATGGGTTGGTTGTGAGATAAGTGATGTGTGGGCGGGCCTCCTCTGGGCGCCTAGTCGACGGGGGCCTACGTGCTGTTGCTATGTGTGCTGCAGTGTGCCAAGGGGATCAGGGACATGATCCAGAGTCATTGTGGGTGTGCACTGTGCTCCGCTTGATTGTGCATGTGTGCCATTGTGCCCATCTCCCCCCGTCCCCCCAGTCCCTGGTCGTTACTCACCCTGTTGCTGTTGTGTCGGGTCATGTTGAGCAGTGTCCGGTCCCCCAACTCCTGCCACCGTCTCCCCACTGATGACTGTGGACACCATTTCCTCCATTTCCTCCATCACATCCAGCTCCTCCTGTGGCGCTGGACTCCCACCTCCAGTCTGCATTGCTGCCTTCTGGTTGTTGGCGAGTTTCTGCTTGGTCTTGCACTTCACATCATTCCAGCGCCTCTTGACCTTGTCCATTGTCCTCCTCAGCACTCCGACTGCATTCACCTTGTCCACGATGGACTGCCATGTTCCATTTTTTGTTGCCAATGACACAGTGGAGGTGACAAACAGTTGTTGATGGTGTTCTATCACCTCCGTGATCAGGATCCTGTTTTCCTGCAGACTGAACCGCGTCTTCCTCTTCTTCTTGTCCTTGCCCTTCCCTGTCCCCGAGGTCCCAGGCTGCTCCTCCGGGGGGCTTGTGGGGTTCTGGCCGTCCTCTGTACCTGCTCCGGCTGCCTCCATTGTGCTTCGCTGTAGTTTGGTTTTTGTTTGTGTTTTTTTTTTCTGCTTTTGTAGTAGTTTTTCCCGCCTGACGTGTGTGAATTGCAGGCCTGGCGCTGCTTTTCGCTGATTGTCTAATCGCGGTTGGGCCCATCGCAACTTTTTTCGCGTTCGGGTTCGGATTTTCATCGCCGTCCCGGTAATGTTATCCTGGACATTTGACGCGTTATCGGGAGACTATCGCATGTTATCGCCATGTTGAAAATACGACGTTAACACAGAGTTATTTTCCCGCGATCGACGGCGATATGGAAACTTGTGTTAACCTATTTTGGCGATGTTTATCGCACGTTCTTGTGAATATCCCCCTCTGAATAGATCTGAATAATTAAAGGACACAGACAATATGGATCCCACCTGACCTCATTGTTCTTCCAGAACAATGCACACTTCCCCTCTGAAATGCCAATTCTCTGACTTTCAGAGGATACCCCAAACATGCAAAGGATCGTTGCTGTTTTTCTGCTAAATCAATAGAATTCTCAGTCTTCCTCTCAAGGAGCCATTCCTTTCTTGAACGGAAGCCAGTCTGAGACCCGACCATAGCATAGTCCAACTCTATTCTTGTGAACGCTGTAAGTTCTATGAAACCACACAGTGGGGTACAAAACATCAATAGCTGACAAGTTTCCCAGCTCCATGCGTGACTAGTTAGTTCAGTCCCGATGTTTAATTGGAATTCTGTGACTTTCAATTCTGGTTTATATTTGGTTAAATATGACTGGTAAACTTGGCAGCTGCGAGCATCCCTCTGGGACCATCGACCTCTGCCTTGAGGTCGAAGGTGGCCATTGCCAGGGGAAGGAGAGACTGCATCAGGCGTCAAAGCAGATATCGGTGGCCATCGCTTCCACAGGTGCTGTCCCAGGAGGTAAAGAAAGCGAGCATGCATAATGGGTGTCTGGTAGCGTGCAGGAGCCGTCATTTTCATAACAGAGCTAAATTGTGATAAAAGCTTTTCATGCAGAGAGGCGAAGAGGAGGCCGCACCGCCGACTCATTATCTGACTCTTCCTGTCTCATTTGACAGCACTTTGCAAACACAATGTTCCCATATTTAAATCACAGGTGGTGGAGTTCACATCTGTTTTGGTGTTGGTTTTGTGCATGCGAGCATCATCCTACCGCTTAATGTGTATGCTCCTCTGTTGTTTATCTTGCGCTTCTCACACTGCCCATTTCCTGCAGTGTTATGAGAGCGCTGGTGAAAGAAAAAGAGAAGGGTTTCTATAACCACCCAAGAAAATACACTGTGTGGAGGCAGGGATTAGGAACCTTCTAGTGTTTGTAAATCAGTATGCAAGGCCAATGATGGCATCTACTTTAATGTCACAGCGAGGTGACTTACCATCACTCTCCAGATAGGAGACCACAATCAATACAGGCACTTTAAATACTATTGTTCAATTGGAAATATTGTGAAAATCAAAAATGCATTTTTGATGGTGTGTAACATACATTTTTATAATTGTATGTGTGAGTAAATTCTCTGTCAAGAGCAGTGAGTGGGTGTGTGTCAGAGCAGGAAGACCCTGCACACATTGTTCACACCCACACATCTAATTGTAAAACTCAATGCCATGGGTTGGATATTAAGTCACATCAATAACAGCAGAAAATCTGTGTCGATGATGAGAATTAAGAGCAAACATCCCAAAACATTCGGTAGACCAGTGAAGGGGAGATTTCATTTTAAAAACAATTGCACTGTCATTCTTATTACTATGAGCCTTCGAATCCTTCCCATTCTTTGCAGTATTGCTTTGATTAGGATTTAAGTTTCAAGTTTTTATTCAAATATATTTATCCTGCTGTATAAATGGGCAGCGAGAATACAAAATTAGTTCTGGAAACTGACAGGATCATATGAGAAAGGATTTCTCTCTGCTGTTCCTTGGCTAGAACTCTGTTCCCCATCAAGATAGGGGCAACTGAGTGAGTGAAAAAGAAGGATGTTGCCTGGTTAATGGTTGAAATAATAATAGATATTCTCAAACGAATTGATGTGTTGACATGTGTTAGTTACTTGACACTGACTTGGAACTGCCCTCAGCAAATGCAGGCAGTGTAAATGTGCACCCAAAGTGTGAATGCATCTGCAGTGGCCAGAAAGATGGCCAATTTGGGGCTGTATCACACAAAGTGCATAGGGGCACACAGGCATGCTTTTGCCATAAGGCACTACGGTATTACAAAAGGGGTTGCAGATGCTTGCGCAGCCCCTTCTTCAATAAAAATTGCACTGGCACACATATAGCTCAAGGGTGATCCTATTCCGAAGGACGTGTTCCCTTCTTTGTAGCGGTGGGCGCACCAACAAATTAACAGGTAGAGCCAAGCCAAGGGTCTGGCTTGGCTCTTAAAAGACTATGCTCGAGCCAAGCTGTTAAAATAATTGACAAGTAAGTCATGGAACAAACATCATGTAAAAATACGATAAAATCTCTTCAAAAGTAAAAAAGCTTTATTTATTTAAGTGGAAGTGCTTCACCATAGAGCATTAGATAGTATCACGGTATTGACAGTCACTTATAATGGAAGATGAACTTAGAAACATTCCTGACCTCGCCCCCGCCCTGACGACAATGTAACTTGTGAACTACGAGGTGAGTCAGTTATCCTGTCCACCTTATATGTGGTCTCAGTTGGAATTATATATGAGGAAACATTCAAGACATGAAATCAACCACAAGGAATTTGTGTACAGCACACATCCTGAACTTTCATATTTGAAGGTGCTCTCATATTTGATAACAAAGCACATTCTGAATAAATTAAAATTTTGCAGATGATTACAAAATTTGGTATTGCAGGGACGCCGGGATTAATCCTAGATTGTCTAGCTTCACGTTGCTAAATGTAGCCACTAGATGGGCATCTCTTTCTCTCTCCTTTTTTAGGTCGAGCCTCGAGTAGCGCGCAAGCGCTGCTTAGAGGCGAAGACTTTTAGTAAGCGAGTTTGAAAAGCAGTCCCAAAAACGCTTGTGCGTCGTGGCTGGCCTTTTTGGGATGGGTACGCGCGGCAAACATGTGTTTCCAATTATCGTGCTCAGACGCGGGCGCGATAATTGGAAACACATGTCTGCCACGCGTACCCATCCAAAGGCCAGCCACGACGCACGAGCGTTTGGTCAGCTCTGCAGGCTGCCGCGCTCGCTCGCCCCCGCTCCTCTGTTGTTCAAGTGGTTCCTGGCCCCTTCAATGTGTGCGGTCTATAGCTTGTTTTTCATGACCACAGAACCAGGAAGAGCCACGCGCCCTGTTTGAGCAGCTGAAAAAGGAGAAATGAAACCGAAAACACCAGCCGGGTCTGTAAAATCACACGACAGCCAGTCATCAGCAAGCAGTCCGGAGCTTCCGTCTTCGCGGTGAGTCTATCAGAATTCGTGTGTGTCTGCCCCGTATACACTGAAGATTTTAGAATCGAATCGACACACACACACACACCATTAAATATACGAAATACACAAGCGCGCTCACACATACACTAACAAACCAAGAGTGAACATACTTTTCATGACAGTGCGTCACATTAGATTACAGTGGGTTAACAGGAACACATCACACAGGACGAGCAATATATTACACCACAGCATACATTTTCCAACACCAGTGACTCTGTGAAACACGAGCACAAAATAGCGTACACACATCTAACCCACCATCATACAAGCACGACTGTCAACACAATTTTCATGGCTAGGACCTGCAAACAATAACAGATCGGAACCAAGCAACATACATACCACATTATAGTGTTGCTACGTGTGCGTGCACACACAACGCATACACACAACCACCTGACATAGTGCTTAAATAGATTTTTTGTTCAAGTTGAAGCGCTGGAATTAAGATTTGTCTGAAGGGGGCACTGTGATGGGACACCTCCAATGTAGCAGGTCGGTAGTAGACTGAATCTTTTCTAAGGGAGAGGGGCATAACATTTGAATTTATTTTTAGAAATAAGGGCAGCATATTATCACCCAGTTTATTAGAAAAGCGAGCATCACGCTCGGCTGTGTCTGTGTGTGAATGGGGACACTACCCATTAATTGTATGTTTGTCATTGAAGAACCAAAGTTTTTTTTTGTTTTTGTTTTTTTAAATAATTGGAGGCATCTCTCATAAAAAAATATTTAGTAAGGGAGGAGATGTCAAGATTGACTAGATTCTTTTTGTAGTAAGGGGCTAAGTGTTGAAGAGGATTAGAGCTTAGTAGAGTCAGCATTAAAGATTGGTATTTTTTTCAAGTAGTGGGGGCAGGAAGTCACACGATGGAGTAGGGGGGATTAAAGAAGAGCTAGGCACATGCGGCCAGATGTAGTAAACATCTATACTGTCGCTGAGAGTCTGAATTGCTGTTTGCATCCACAAAAACGTTTTCTTTGCCATGTAATAGCTGCATCTTAAGAATTGGTAAAGTTTTACCTACTCCTAAAATTTGTTTGCAGCTCCATGCCAAATTGCTATTTGGGAGGGTGGCGGGCGTGTAGTAGGTGTCCTCTCCAAAAGGCGATTCTGTAGGTGAAGTATCACTGCTTTGCGACCGAAATCCAATTGCAAAACATTGAGAAATTACTGATTCCCAAGTTGGTGTGGTAAGCCATTTGTAAGGGAGAAGAGGTTCTCTCAGGATTCTTTCCGCTTGTGAATGTAAAAAAAAGTTTGTTGGGATGTAGGCGGTCGTGCAGGGGACCATTGCCAAATCTGACGCAAACTTTTCATAAAAAGTACGCTTTTCTTTTTAAATGCAGCGCCATTTTCTTAAAAGGAAAACCGGCTGCATTTAAAAAAGTTCATTTTATTGAAAGGCGATCACAAACATGATGGTCTGATAACTCTAGCCACCAAGCCTGTCATGGCCACCAATTGGAGTGAGTCACAATTTGTGATCTCCCACATTATTATTCATGAGGTAGGTCTGATTACGACCCACTTTGAATCAGAATTTAGCTAACTGACCTATAAGTACTTAGGATGGTTTGGTAATTTTTTTCACATCGCAAAAATACCTGTCACAAATTGCAAGCAGATTTTTGCAACCAGTAAATACATCAGGCACATAGTTCTTTTTGTACATACCTATTAATTTATGTAGGCACCACGCTGTTTTATAAGAGGGGACACAGTAAAGTGTTTCTTATTATTAGAGTCGCCACAATTGAATGACTTGTATGGATGGGCAGGGGTATGGAATTTGTACACCTTTTTGTAAAGGTGGTCCTATGTGCTTTTGGAAGTACAGGTAGGTGCCTACACCAATTGGTCACTGAAGTGGGTGGAGGCGGTATCAGATATAGATGCATTCTGCATGAAGGGCCAATGGGGTCACTCTTCAATTATTTTTGTAACAGGCACCATATTTTAGCAATGTTTTTTGTAAGTGGAACCCCTGTCTTGAGTGGAGATATTTTAAAAATTGTGGGGCAACGCTTAAATCTAAAATAGAAATGTGAAAACAAAATATTTTTGCGGGGAGGCTCGCAATGGCATGTACCACAATGGGCACTAGACCTAAATTGGCTCTTTTTGTAAGGGGGGCTGGCAGTACCACAATTTATGGGAAGCTTGGAAGTTGGAGCTGCACAATTGAATATTAAAGTAAATGTTAACACAAGTGGATTCCTTTTGAAGTTGGGGAGAGGTACCATGTTCAGAGAATTTTGTAAGCTATGGGAACCATAGTTGACTGAATCAATGTGGAAGTGGGGGCTCTATAATTGACTGAATCCTTTTGTAGGCACAATGGTTAGTTTTTTTTAAAGTCAGTGGCATAATATAAATGATTTAGGTAAGGGGGTGCAACATAATGAAATATTGTTTTAGATGGGTAGCACAGATTAATAGAGTTTTTTTTACCGGTACTGAACTCTCCACACTGTAGTATACTAGTGCCCATTGTGATACATTCCAGTGCGAGCCTCCCCGCAAAAATATTTTGTTTCACATTTCACATCTCCACTCTGTAGTATATATATATATATATATTTCAGTGTGGAGAGTTCAGTACCGGCAAAAACTCTATTAATCTGTGCTATATATATATATATTTTTTTTTAGTAATGGCCCAACCTTCGTTTGTTTTATGTTTGTAAGTGGGACTTAACCCCTGAATGCATTTTTTTTTATCTAGGGAGTTTTTTTTTTTAGCTGATGTGAGCCCCATCCCATGTTGATAAAAATATAGACAGATATCATAAATACGAAAAATAAACTTTAATTGTGAATCCAGTATTATCATTTTTATGAACAAAACATTTCTTCCGTGAAAACCCTATGTTCTGTCAGAGGCTGGCATTTGTATGGCGCACATTCTGCCACTGGCATGGCCTTGTTCTGAGAATATCTAGCTACAAGCTGACACATTCGACGATAGGGTTACACTGATCAGGACAGCACATTCCACATATGTTACATTACACATTTTGACACTTTTTTACATTACCACATAACATTGTTTCCAGGCACAGGGGATGCACTGTTTCTCTCAGAATCACACCATTAGCTTGAGATTCCATTATTTATACCTCTGGTGCTGCCACCGCCCTTTTCAGGGTACCCTTGATGGCAGACAGTTCGCCGACGGTGCCCCCTACCGGCTGCACTATAGTACTGCCTCCGCCACACCACACAATTCACTTTGCCAAGCAAAGTAGCGAATCAGCCACCCACTCTAAAATGGCCGGTCCTCCACCACGTCAGGTGGAATTAACTCTATAGCCCCCACCCCAGTAAATGGTTGTGGACCTTCTTATTCAGATACATATGGGGGTTTGAACTAAGTGGCAATTCCTGTTTTCCTTACTTTTCTGCCAGAAATGTCCCCCAAAGTATCTCCTGCAATGGCAAATGCACCCACTTTAATATATGGACTAGAGGATAAAAGATATACAGCTGTTTATTCCCAATGGATTGCGTAACAATTGGATGGGTGTCTTTCACATGGACAGTGCTGCCACAGATTAGATGCTTTTGTTTGTTTATGGACAGTACTGTGGTGGAAGTAGATGCATATTTTACAGGGTCAGTCTAATATCAAACAACTGCTTCTTTTAAACAGACCAGAGTGTCCACCACAGGAGTATAAGGGCTGCATGTCAGATTTTTATAAAAACACTGATCATGTACATGAGTTTCATTTAAAGTCATTACATGTAATTTATTGTCTATGGATGGTCTTTAAAAATTAGGCAGTGAGCCCGCCCTTCTAGACTTATTTTTTAACACTTCCTATAACAGACATTTCCAGGAGGCAATATAATTTTGCTTTTGTGTACAGTACTAGAAAAAGTGCCTGTTTTCCGTGGACAGTGCTATGATGGGATACTGTGGGTGTTTTTTTTGTTTTTTTTTTTAATAAAGGGCACATTGTGTAGACCCCATGAAGGAAGTACACTTTTCAAGATAGTTTTGTGCTTCACCATCAAAAATCTATTCCATTTAAGTACTGGCCACATACAAAAACAAATATTCCATCATAGTATGGCCCATATATAACAAACACCTACTCAATGATTTCAGCATCAAAATAAAAACATATATATTTACTGCTAGTGCACAGCCAATCATATATGATACAAAAATATTTCATCACAGTATTGACCATATACAACAAATAGTTACTTAAACGTATTACTGGCCACATAAAACACAAGCATTGGCAAAGTAATTTCTTGAACATGCAGTGGCAAAGCTATTTGGTCTGGCTTTTTGTTAGGGGAAGTTTTGGTAATAGTTTTGAGACTTCATGCGTGTTGCTCCCCAATGTTATAGAAATAAAATACCACAATGAGCAACCTCTTGACTACAGCAGGATGGGACCTGGAAGTGGGGCCTCTTTGCTGAAGGAAGTGCACTAGAGAGTTAAGCAGTGACCTCAAAAAGGAGCCAGAAGATGAAGGTTGTATTGTCAGTGGTGGACCTAAAAGTCACAAACAGCAAACCATTGAATAAAAAGACTGTTGCCAATGGCCAAGTATTTTTGTTGCAATTGTAATTAAGCTTATGTGCATGCTCCCCTTTACTTTGAGGACAAAAGATGTAAAGCCAACAAAGTCTTATCACACCAGCAAAGTAAACCAAATGAATTTGCAAGGGTGAACAGTGAAAAACCACAGCATGCATAAAAACAAACAGGACACTTCCTAAATAAACAAGAAATAAGCCTGATTCCAAATGTCTTTTCTGTCAGTAAAGTTAACGCCACAGACACATAGTGGCTCTAAATTATTAGCTGTGCATCATGTTGCTTCTTCTGCCATTCTAACAAAAGAACTTCTTGAGCATAATCACATAAGGGAACACAAATTGGTTGGTGAAAAAATCCACAAAGGCCATGGTCTTGAAGGACAGCTCATCCAAGCAATGGTAACCCATGAAAAAACACTTAAAAGCGAATGGCTGAAGTAGGCTGACCCAAAGCTCACTCTCTGTAGTACTTCTTGCGTGCACTTTTTAAAGTATTGGTAAAATGAGGTCTGCCAGATAGCTAAATCTGTCAGCAGTGAGGCCTAAAACGTATTCTGCCAGAGTACCAGCCCATAAAGAAAACACCTATTCCATCTTAGTGCATGCCACATATGAACAAAGTTAATCTACACTGTGAATGTAAAACAAGCATTTATTACTGGCCATAGGATAAAAAACATGTATTTCATTGTATTATGGTCCACATAAAACAGTGAAGTGTTCAATCACAGTATGGTCCGTAGATAAACATGAAGAGATAAGGTAGGACAGATGTTTGTTTTATTTGGGCGTCACTATGAAATAAATATTTGTAATATGGAGGGTTTTTATTGTAGAGGAAAGTACTGACCAGTAAAAATAAACATCCTTGTTCCCAACCCTACTTGTGTGTGCTGTAAACAGTGGCGGCTGCTATTTACCGGAGGTGGCGAGGCAGGGAGGGAGGGAAAGTTGTAAATTAAAAAAAAAAAAAAAAGACACCTTCAGGGCGGACGGCTGCCGATTCTCGGTCTGCTCCCGCATCCTCTTGCTCCTCCGAAGCAGGACGCACCCAGGCTGCTGACTCCCCTAGGCAATCACAATGCTGCAGCGCAGCATTGTGATTGGTCTGAGCGCCGTGGATTGGCGCTCAGATGGGGAATTGGGGCCTGGGCATGTTCTGCACCCAGGCTGTAATGCAGCCTGGGTGCAAAACATGCAAAGTGCGCATGACTGTTATGGTCGGCCCGAGAGGGCCGGCCAAACAGTTATGCACACTTTAGAGTGGAGCACTACTCCTCCTCCTGGCCCCTGCTCTGCCAGTCTAGCACCGCCCTGCATCAGGAAACACAAAACTAAAATCATAATAACGCTGGTTATTATCATTTAATTTTCTTTTAACTTCTGCTCCCAGAGCAGTGGGGTAACGCTCCTCCGCCATAGGGGAGGAGCCGCCACTGGTTGTAAACAGTGCACACTGTGTGCGCACACACACACACACACAGCGAGGATTAAGAAATCATGCCTAATTCAGCAATGTTTGAGTATGCCAAATATATTTTTACATATATTTCATGCCATGCATAATGTTTGGCTGCATTGACCCAAAAACGTATGTAAGCTTCATAAATACATCTATAATGGTTATGTATAGGTGTATTCTGCAGGCTGTACCTTAGTCTGTGTCTCTTTACATTTGTGAATCCTTACCTTGTTTGTAGGGTGCGTTAAGGGGCAGAGTTTAGTTGAAACATGTCAGAGTCTCAAAGGTTAATTGATATAATCCTCAGGAAGGGACCTATTCAGAGCTGTTTACTGTAAGTGGGTTTTACGCCTGATAATTCAACAGTAAACCACACCTAAACCTTGCATATAGTTGCTGACTTGCCCAATGCAGAAATGTACTGGGCACACAATTCTGCGTTGAGAGAATACCATGGTGCATAGCAAGCATTGGTTGTGCCAATCGATCTTTCCTGGAAATAAGTTAAAAACAAGTAGAGTCTGGCTTTAAAGCAATTCTGTATGGTAACATGAAACATTATGAGTAGATACCATGGGAATAAATATGTATTTGTGCGGTAGCAAAGAACTGTAGAATAATATGTGTTTAGCTAAAATGGTCTGACAGTTGCACTGTCAAGCCAGACCTAAAAATCCATGTAGATTATTGACTGCTCTACTCTTGTCTATGCTGCTGACAGAGAAAAACACCATGAATTATCTAGTTATCTAAGATACTTTAATAGCTTTGCCATGCCTTGCCTGTGCCCCTGAAAGTTCAAGCTCAGGCAACTGGATAAATAAACAAAATGGTCACAGGTGCTTGGAGGGCAAATTCGTGTTTGTGGAAGCACACAACTTCTGCCCAATCAAAACATGTCCTGCTGGCTCCCAGCATGTGGACAGAGCCAAAGCCCCTTCCTAGTGGTGCTTCCATATTTGTTTGGTGACAGCTGTGCTGTCAAGCAAGACCATAATCAGATGTATGTGAGCAGTGAGACAAGCTATGACACAGAGAGCTGGGGCACTACGGAAGAACCATCAAGCAAATGTAAACTTAGTAAAACAGGTTACGGTTTACTGCTGAAGACAAATTCTAAAAGCCCGTAGATAAGAACTGTGTTACATGGACTCTGCCAGATTAACACAGTAGGCAAGAGTTTTGGTGCAGGGTACCCCGTGACAAGTTGTTACTATATGTGGTTTTAGTCAGTGCAAAAACACAAAGGGTTTTAATACTGCCCTCACCCACAGAGATCTGTGGCATGCTTCATCATAGGGCTGCTAACACACCTCCGCGCAGACCAACCCTGGAGGTGGAGCAATAGGGAGGGAAGACAAAACAACGAATAATGAAACAGTGCGGGATCAGGTGAAAAAGGTGCAGAGAAGCAATTAAAACTGAGCATGGGAACTCCGCACTTCTCTGCACCTTTTTCACCTGATCCCGCACTGTTTCATTATTCGTTGTTTTGATGAAGCATGCCACAGATCTCTGTGGGTGAGGGCAGTATTAAAACCCTTTTGTGTTTTTTCACCTCTAGATCACAGCGATTTCATTTGCGAAGCCCCATTTCTACGTGTGTGTGTAGGTTATTGTAGGAGGTCGAAGTGGGGTGTTTTCCTCCTACCCCTTAACTACCGTGTGTGTTGAGTTTATTCAGTGCAAACCTGGCCTGAGGCCATTAGAGCACTTTACATGAGCACATTGTATTTTTGTTTGTCACTGGGAGATTAAGTGACTCAGTTGCCTACAGTGCTCTGTGCATAGGAATTAATCCCCTTTGAGTCTATGGTGGCAGTAAGAAAATACACTTGAGAAAAGAGGCACGTCATGTGCTACGCAGTTGATTATCTCGCCTCAGTATGACACAACGCTACTCCACCAAAAGTGACCTGCTTTGCAATTAACTCCACCCAGGAGTTCAGGAGGCAGTGCTAGATGATTTCATTTTTCTAGGACTGGAGTTAGAATAGAAATTTTGACCTTCCAGCTTCCACCACACCCACTACTGCCCTGAGGGCACAGTTCAGGGCAAGAAACACGATCAAGCTTTCTCCGGTATTCCTAGTTTTTTCCTTGAGCTGCACTAAACATGCACAGGAGTTATATTATAAATTATTTTGTATGTACGGGGATAATAACTATGGAATTTACGAGGTTGCCACTGTTTTCGTGGAGAATGTGCGCTATGTTCTGAACAGCTTTAAAGAGAAGACATTTTTATGTTTACAGGGTTCTTTTCAACATGTTTATTTCACAGACGCTTGTGTGCAATGTGTTCGGTGGCTTTCTTACTATAGTATGCTATAGTGTGTACGTTTGTTTCGGAAGTCCAAATTACTTTTTAACAATTTTGGGAAAGTTGACACTGTTTTTGTAAAGCTTGCTTGTCCCTACCTAATCGCATAGGCAAAAACAAGCATTGGCATAGCCAATAGGTCTCGCCTTTGGGACCTTAGAAGTGTTTAGTTACCCAGCACAATATCCTTGGTGCAACAACATCAAGTGTTGCATGGCTAAACACTTATAAGGTCCCAACGGCGAGACCTATTGGCTATGCCAATGCTTGTTATAAAGAAGGTTACTGATTTATTCTTAATTCTTGGCTCCTGAGGTTAGAACATAGGTGACAGGCAGAAGCCATATGAAAGCTCTGCTTGTTTTGGGCTTGGGTCCAAGAGAACCTCCAGCTGAGCCAAAGCCTGCCATCTGGCTTGATCGTTTAGTGACTCACCCACTTCTCATTTGCATGGTGGCATGGCCAAATGCAAATGAGGGAAATACATAGTCTATCCTTCTGTTGTATCATGGATGCAGGCACAGAAGCAAAGAGGCTGTCAGAAGGCACACTGACTATGTGTCACAAAGAGGTGGCGCACAGTAAGGCAGTCAGAGGCTGCCTCTGAAAATAGGGTTTGGGGGTCCCATGGATCCCCATGCATTCCCTGGCAGGCAGGTGTAGTCACTCGCCTTTCGGAATTTATCGCAAAAATTGCGAGGGTATGATAATTCTCACATAACTCTTCGTTGCAATCCACTGGTTTGCACAGGAATTGGAATTTAGCCCTGCACTTGTAATCAAGGCCTTAGTGGAAGTGCATTTAGCTCAGGATTCTTTTATTTTTATGTGAAAGTACAGTGTGAGAGTGAATGCAGAGATATATATGTATACGGTGGGGAGTTTGAGTCAACATGTGAGGAAGGTCAGAGGCCCGACACAGATTCTTCAGGTCCCGGAGGATGGCTTATACAATTAGCAACAGGTTACCACTTAATTTTGGAGCTCTACTCAGGATGCCTATTATGCATGTCCAGTTGCAGATCTCATGCACTGGATGGCTTAATATGTGCCAGTAGAACAAAAATTAATATTTCAGTGGGTTGTTAATGGGACCTTGTGACCAATAGGACACAACTGAACCATCAGGATCCCATTTAGGTAACATTGGGAGAAATATGTCATCCCTTATGCTGGTGAATGAGTGCAGTCGGACTGAGAAAAAATAGCTGGTCTGCATTGATTCTCTGAGAGGAAGACTGTATGCAGATTAGGTACCAGTGGAAGTGTATCATAAAACTAAGCACACAGACAGGCTTGCGTATGATATCTTCAACTAAAGTGCATCCACAGCAGCCCTGAGAGGACACAATTTCTTAATTAGGATGGGATTTAATATATTCTAATGTTCCTGTAAGCATTATGCTAAAGTGCAAACTGTATAAGAGAAATAAGTAAATTACCACATATATGATGGGTGGAATCAAATTCAAGCCAGGTTTGTAAAGTATATTATGGAGTACTGTTGTGGGAGGAAATGAAAGGCGATTCTGACATAAAGCTTGTTTCAGTAGGAAAGGTGTTCACTACTAGATGTGTGGTTGATCAGCAGTTCTTTACTCAGTAATGACAAAACCGCAGTTTCTTACACCTGTTGTTCCTTGACAGGTTCTGTAGGGAGCTGAATATTTTGCAACTCTTCAGGAAACCCAATGAAAATGAATAATCAAATGGTATGCTATCGCAGGGAACTAAATGTGTGTTAAACCTATATTAATAGCTTGTGGAAATTCCCAATTAACAAATGAATTGATTTATGAATTTATAAACTTTCACGAACAAAGTGTCAAAGCTAAAAAAATGACTGTCGTGCATAGTATGTTTAATCAAAATAAATTATATACTATTGACTCGGTTCAGTGAGGGAATACCATGTTTTTGACTGAACTCTACTTATGAAAAAAAACAGCTAGTGACTGACCACCATTATTTGTGTAATGCTAAAGAGATTAAATTGTAAAGTTAAGAAAGTATGTTGGATACAAGGACCATGTATTCCCAAATGTAAACCTTTGCAATTGTTAAACACATTTTTCATCTTTATCTCAGGAATCTAGGAAATTTGTATTACCACTCCTGTTAACACACATCACACACCTTATGCACTAAGAGTCAGTCAGTCATAATACTTTTATTTGATTTCATTAAAAATCATAAAAGGGATGGGGGGCGTGGCTTGCAGCCACCGAAGATGGCCGCAGCCTAGGAGAGCCTGCGGTTCTCCCGACTATCCTGTCATTAATCCGCTGGCCTGCCGTCCTCCAAGTGTGGGCGGTAACATTAGACTATCCGGCAAGCATTCGGAGGTGATTTGGGCCGTCTGCGACCAGCCGCCGGAGCCTTAGACCGTGGTAAAGAGGTGGGGTATGGAGGCAGCGCAGAAGCCGGGACCTCGAGTAGCCTTCGCTCCGCCTAAGACTTCGTAGTGAGTGCCGGCACGGCGGGTTGTGGCAGCCGGAGGAGGCGCCGGAAACAGTCGAGAGCGTGGAGGTGGGATGCGGTGAGTTGGGGCCCCGACTCACACAACACAAGCGCCCGAAATCTACACCCCCGGTGGGGGGGAGAGGAACGGCCGGAGCCAGAGCCGTAGTGGAGACTCGGGCCGAAAATCCCAGTGAACCGGGAGACACGGGGGCAGACGGCAGAATCCTGAGGGCCCAGCGACATACCCCAAGACTGGCTGCGGCTAGGGCGGACACCAGCACACGCAGCGGTGGGTGCGCCCGGTGCAGAGCGTAATAAGCCCGTGCGCGCGCCGCCCCCCTCCAACAGCAGCGCCAAGAGAGGGCGCAGAAGTGGAGACTCGACACGAAAATCCCAGTGGATCGGGAGACACGGGGCAGACGGCAGTATCCTGAGGGCCCAGCGGCATACCCCAAGACTGAGCGGCGGCTGGAGCGGACACCGACATACACAGCGGTGGGTACACCCGGCACGGAGCGCGCCGAGCCCACGCGCACACCGCCCCCCCTCCAACGACAGCGCTAAGAAAAGGCGCCAGATGGTGCGGCGCACGCGCGGGAGGAGGCACTGAAGAAGATACCCGGGGGGGCCCAGTAAGAGGCCTGCCATAAGGCAGCAGCATATCTGGGGGCGGGTGCACCTGGCACTGAGAGCAAATGGGGCCCGTGCAGAATGCTCCTCGCCACCAACTGCACTGAAGGAGACACACCTGATAATACAGTCACCACACGGGAGGAAGCAGTGGAAAAGTGCCCCAATCCACGTCAGACTTGAGACTTTTTGAGCAGAAGAGTGAAAACTACAAGCCACATTGGTGGTGAAATACCTGCGGCGCTGTGGGCGGCGGACTGGCGGCGGCGGGCTAGTGGGGGGCACAGGTGAAGGTACACCGGACAGCACTACTGACCACACGGCAAAAGGGAGGGCAGGAAAACCGAGAGGCCCGTTCGGAAAACACTAGCGCCGGCAGGCAGCGGCGACTACTGCCTTCCCTGTAACACCAGCCACCGGCAGCAGGCAAGATGAGTGAACGTGGTCAGCGAGGGTCGCAGAGCAGGAAGCTGGAAAAATACGCCTACCATAAAGAATACTTGACCACGACAGCGGCACCCCAAACCAGTGGGAGCGCTTCGCCGACTGCGAAGCAGGGGGAGGTCACCCTGCAAGATGTTATGGCCACCCTCCACCAAATGCAATCTTCCATTGGCACCATCTCGACGGACATCACGCTGCTGCGCGCAGATGTCTCCAAAATGAGCACCAGGGTGGCGGAAGTCGAAAACACGACAGCTGCACTAACCACAGACACGGTAACCCTGCAGCGCCAGGTCCGCCAACTGGAACAGGCAGCCCAACAAATGGCCAAAAAGATGGAGGACCAAGAGGGGCGCTCACGGCGCAACAACATACGCCTGGTGGGGGTGTCGGAGAGCATCCGGGGACCGTCGCTGGACCTCTTTGTGGAAGACTTTATCCTGACGAAGCTGCAACCCCGCGGCCTATCGAGTTTCTTTTCAGTAGAACGGGCTCACAGGGTGCCTGGTGGAAGACCGAGGCCAGGGGCGCCACCCAGACCCATACTGGCGCGCATATTTAACTTCCGCGACCGGGACACGATCCTACAGGTCGCGCGCACGAGCCCCCCACTACAGGTAGACAACAGTACGGTAGCACTCTATCCGGACTACACGGCGGCGGTGACCAAGAAAAGACGCAGCTTTCTAGCAATCAAACAAGAACTGCGTAACAGAGAATTAAAATACGCAATGCTATTCCCGGCGAAACTAAGAGTTGAAGCAGAGGGGAAAGTCTGTTTTTTTGAGACGCCGGAGGAGGCACACGACTTGTTGGAGGGGTGGCGCCCGGCCGCGGGCCACAGGCGACAAACTCCGAAACACAGACAAATGTCCAAGCCGTCTGGCACACCGAGTAGCGGAGGGACGGCCATCGTGGAAGAAGAACGGCTCGCTTCAAATGATGACCCTGAGTGATGTTCCAGCGCGACGAGAGGATGGAGACTTCTCCGCAGATGAAATGGTGATCGGATGCAAAGTGGAACACACCAGCACCAGCTAGTCATGACTGCTGTTAGAAAGTTTGGGACACTTTGTGGGAGACCACTATTTTAATTGATATGGTACAATAATACACGAATGATGGGCACATGATGCGGTGGCGTGGGCGGATGCCCTCGTGGCCACAACCAAAGCACCTCAGCCCAGGCTATTGGCCGCAACAAGATGCTAGCCAAGGGAGTGACTGGCGGAGATCTCTGGAAGACTCTTCCCCCCTCACGCAAGTACAAGTTATGGGACAGAAGCACTCTGCTCAGTTGGGGTGGCGGGTAGTTCTAGGTCCGCCGGGCAGGGAGGCAGGGTGGGGGGAGGGGGATGGGGAACAGTTCAAGGGGGTTAGCGTACTTCTCGTGTTTCCGATACAGGGGAATGCGGGAGGTATTATACTGATACTTCAGTCATTATTGTTTGAATTGATACAAAAGTTCAGAAGTTTAGCAAATGGCATGTCTGATGATAAAGCACCTTGGAAGCAATGCGGGACTCAATACCCTTCCAAATCCCAAGTCATACATGGCGCACACAGAGCACCCGCTGATATTCCTAGCTCCCAAACCTCGGACCCTGGGGGGTTACCGCCTCCACTAACAATACTATCCTGGAATGTCAACGGATTGGGAGACAAGATTAAGAGGGGGCTGGTCCTTCAATACATCAAACGAAAGGGCCCAGCAGTAGCATTACTACAAGAAACACATTTGACAGGCTCTGCCTGCAGAGCACTAGACAGGTGGGGATACAAAATGGCAATACATTCGGAATTTACCTCAGGTTCGCGGGGGTAGGCATCCTGCTCAATAAACGTTTCCCCCTGATAATCACTGGGTCGTGGAAGGACGATCAGGGTCAGTTTGCTGCAACGGCATGTCAATGGGAGGGAAGGACATATAACCTCGTAACAGTATATATACCACCGACGCTGCACCAGTCAACCTTCCCAGCGCTAGGGAAATTCTTATTATCACTACCACAGGGGAAACTTATCATAGGTGGAGACTTTAATGCAACGATTGATCCCTCGCTAGACAGGCAGCCCCCTAGAGATACTTGCAGAGCCAATCTCAAACTGGTGGACTTTGTGGAGGCTATGGGCCTCACTGCTGTGTGGAGGACACGGCACCCACAGGACCGTCGGTACACTTTCCATTCTGGGGTACATAACAGCCTTTCAAGAATAGATTATTTATTCACACTAGCAACAGGACTAGAAGGGATATCGGAGATTCAACACCTGCCTAGAGGCATTTCTGATCACTCACCAGTATACGTCACCTATACTTCCCACACCGTAACAAGACAGCGACTGTTTCCTTTATACCCGGGATACCTAAAAACCCCTCAGATTAATAAGGGTCTACAGACCTCCACAAAGCAATACTTTGACGAAAACGAGCACTCAGTCTCTTCCCCGACGATACTGTGGGAAGCATATAAAACAGTGCTGCGGGGACAGGCCATTTCACTGGTATCTAGCCATAAAAAGCGACACAGACAACAGCTCGAAGAGCTAAAACAGGGGGTGGCTCAGGCGGAGGCAGACCACGCGCTAGACACCAATGACGAAACAACACACGGGCTCCACATGGCACAACAAGAATATAGGGCTTTTGCCTGGGAAGAAACGAAATCCAGGCTTACCGCCACGCAACATACAGTATACGAGCTTGGCGATAAAGCAGGCAAGCTCCTTGCTTGGCTTGACAAAAGGGAGCGTGCTAATAACTGGATAGCCCAAATCAGGTTAGCGGATGGGAATACGACCTCAGACCCCCAGCAAATAGTTGAGGCATTAGCCGCGCATTATCAACAAGTATATACACCCACTGCCACAAACACTAGGGAAGATAACCTGGACTTCCTCAAAGACATCCAAATGCCCACATTGTCAGAGAATGCCGTCAAGGCACTAGACGCAGACCTGACCACTGAGGAACTTACCTTGCCATGGGAGCATTACGATCGGGAAAGGCTCTGGGACCTAATGGTATCCCGGTGGAATTGTACAAGGGGACAGCGACCAAACTCGCACCACACCTACTAAACATGTATAGGAATGCTTAGAGAAGGGAGAATTACCTAGAGACAAAGGTATAGCGACCATAGTCGCAATCCACAAACCAGGCAAGCCACAGCAGGAATGCATGTCCTACAGGCCTATTTCCTTAATGAACACTGAAGCCAAAATACTGGCCAAAGCGTTAGCCACGCGGCTACAACCCCACCTCACAACAGTGATCCATCCTGATCAGTCAGGCTTTATGCCTAACAGAAACACAGCGCTAAATCTCAGGAGACTACATGGTGTCATGGCACGGAGGTCTACTATCGAAGAGGACGCGATAGTTCTGTCCCTAGATGCGCGCATGGCATTTGATAGGGTTGAGTGGCCCTTCCTATTCGCAGTCCTTCATCATATGGGGTTTGGTCCCAAATTCTGCGAATGGGTTCAACTGCTATATACAAAACCCTTGGCGCAGGTAGTGGCAAATGGTCGTATCTCCGCAGAATTTCCCCTTGGAAAGGGGACGAGACAAGGCTGTCCCCTCTCCCCCCTACTATTTGCTATAGTACTGGAGCCACTGGCGGCATGGGTATGCCAGGACCCAGTTATCCACGGACTGAAATGGGCCATGGGATGGGAGGACCGCATTTCACTATACGCGGACGATGTCTTATTATATCTGGCATCACCTGCGAGTTCTCTTAACCGTCTGCTAGACTTATGCGCCGCATACGGCAGAGCGTCAGGTAACACAATAAATTGGGTGAAATCACTTCTCTACATCTTACATGGTCCTCCACCGAGGATTCCACACCACTGCGAAATCCCGATCGCAGAACGGGGATTTAAATATCTCGGCATCTACGTAACAACCACAAAGCGAGATCTTTACTGACGAAAACCTGATGAAGCCCTTGACGCGGCTGCGTAGCGATGTTAAGCACTGGCGATCCCTGACGCTAACACTACTGGGCAGAGCAGCCCTCTTTAAGATGATGGCACTCCCCAGATTCTTACATATCTTACAAAACACTCCTTTTCCGGTAAACCCAGCATACTTTACCATGATAAATACAGAGATCACTAACCTGTTGTGGGATGGTAAGTCTGCTCGTATAGCCTTGCAGAAACTAGTGAGGGGATGGTACGATGGCGGGATCGCCCTACCAAATATACAGGTGTACTACTGGGCTTCTCAGCTCATCACAATAAATCAGTGGCTTCACGCATCACAGGAGGACCCCGCCTTCCGGATGGACAGGCACCTTCTAGAAGCCGGAGGGATAATGGGGGCGTTATACAACAGGTCCCAGAAAACAACCCTAACGGGTCCAACAGCACACACGGTGCATGTTTGGCACACGGCTCAGCGTGCATTGAAGTGGGACGGAGTTATTACACAAGCCACGCCTTTATGGGACACCCGGAAATTAGGAACTCTGAAAAAAACAAAGGGATTCAGACAGTGGGACTTGATAGGAATATCAAAGGTTGGGGACCAATGGGAGAAAGAGGGGGTCATCCAATTTACGCAGCTGCAAGACACCTACGGTCTGGCACAGACTGAAGCTTTCAGATATTTGCAAATAAGACACGCCCTTATGGCAGCGATACCACCAAATACGCAATTACCGGAGGCCTCACCACTAGAGGACAGACTACTAACAGACCATTTACAAAAAAAAGCCATATCCCAAACATACCGTAAATTAATTAACAACCAACCTGATCCCACTGCAGTACTTAAGGGCAGATGGGAGATAGATCTGGGGGTCCTGGGGGAAGACAACTGGATGGCGGCAATGGCATCACCAAGGGAGGTTGCAATACCTTCCAAACTTAGACTAGAGCAGCTAAAAATCCTACATCGCACGTATTATACACGACCACTATTGCACAAATTAGGCAGGACTGACACCCCACTCTGCCTCCGTCATTGTGGCGCACTAGGTACATTTTGGCACACAATTTGGGACTGTCCGTCAATTACGAAGTATTGGGAGGCGATTATGCGTACAGTCTCGCAGGTGACAGGAGTTATGGTTCCGCTGGAACCAAAGAGATGTTTGCTAAACATCTATGAACCCACAGACCTCAATCACGCAGACCAGGGGTGGGTTACACTGGGAATGGCACTGGCAAAGCGCAATATAGCACAGCATTGGGGGTCACAGGTATCTCCTACTCATTTGCAATGGTGCCGAGACCTGGACCACACTATGATCACCGAAAAATCGGTATATACCCATCGGGGATGCCCCAAGAAGTGGGCCAGATTATGGGGGAAATGGAACACATTTCGAGGGAATATCTGTGAACCCCCTCAAGAAGAACACATATCAATAGAAGGGGACTGAGCAAAGGGAGCGGGGTCTGTGGGATGGGTAGAATGGCTGTAACAGACTTGTCAGACACGGACGAAGAAAAGTGCATTTTATATTGATTGAAGAGAAACGCTGTATATAAGTGCAAGTTATGAAAAATGATGTATGTATTCACAAGTAAAACACCACTGTAACAACTGTTATTATGCAAAAATGCCAATAAAAACATTAAAAAAAAAAAAAATCATAAAAGGGTATGCAAACCACCATAGTACATTATAATTAAGTTACAAGAAATGGTTACGGGCAACAGCGGACGCTGTGACCGCACTCCCCTGCTATGTTCCCTTCGTATTAGTTTAAACAGTCAATCCAGTTGAGTGTGCACAACCTCCTCCAGCACCTGCCGTTGTTGGGTGCTAACTGCAATGCAGATAATGGATAAACCCAAATTTTTGGAGTGGTGCACCACTCGATATTAAAAAGTTTTTTAGTCAAATAAGTCACTAGTTAATATGGTCTTGTTAGAGTTGTCTTAAACAATCCTTTATTTTCATCGGTGTCCAAATATAAATATACCAGCCTGGTATATTTATATTTGGACACCGATGAAAATAAAGGATTGTTTAAGACAACTCTAACAAGACCATATTAACTAGTGACTTATTTGACTAAAAAACTTTTTAATATCGAGTGGTGCACCACTCCAAAAATTTGGGTTTATACATTATAATTAAGTTAGGAATTCTTAACAATACAAGAAGTACGTACGTGACACAATCAAATACTTGAACAGTCATCAATGATTAGATTCAAAAAGTATCAGATTGTACAATAAAATATTATTGTAAAAATTTACGAACAATAAAAAAGCAGATAGCTGTGCTATTTGAAAATTTGAGCAGGCCGTTCAGTTCTGGACTGCTACAGATAGTTTGTTTGTATTTTTTTGTCCAGTTCTTTTGCCGCCATTTTCCAGAAGGTTATAGCTCTACAAGATAGTTGAATTGACAAGCCTCCGAGACATTGTATAACTGCCCCTCTACATGTCCTTATTTGTGCCTTCCTCAATAACTCACGGAGCAGTCTTTTTCTGATTTCTAGTAATGAGGGGCAAATGCATAGAAGGTGTAGCAGTGACTCTTCTCCTTGCCCGCGGAGGCGGCATTCTTTGGTCGGCCAGCTAAATTTCCATTTCGGAGTTAGGTCTTTCGTAGGGAAAGAGCCCAGCCCCAGCAGCGTCAGGTAGTGCTTTTTGTACTGTGGAAAGTGTTCGGATAAGTACGCTTGGGGCTTCAGCGACTGATACGATTGTATCACTCCCCATGCGTGACTTTTCTTGGCAAAGGTAGTTTTGTCCTTTAGCAACGAGACCCGTTTAATTGCGTTATTTGCTGCGGTTTTGAATCCGGGGTATGTGGTGATTGTGAGCCATGCCTCCTCAAGCTGTAAGGCCAGGAGGGATTCTTTTAAAATGGTAAAAATTGAATTCTTTAGCCTGGCTTGTTTTTCTATCTCGTCCCAGCAGAAGTGGGCCAGAATGTTGTCTTCAGCTTCCCTCATCCGCCAGTAATATTTGGCCATTGCCCCTTGTCTAGCAGGTATCTGATTTTTGAGTCCGTATTCCAATCGAATTTGAGCCTGAGAGATATATTGGGGAATTGAAAACAGTCTCTTAAAAAGACTGGATTGTGCTAGATTTAGGACAGTGGCATCTTTTGTTTTCAGGATTTCCGACCCGTAGGATATAGAGGGGAGGAATTTAGCAGCGATTACTTTAAGGAGATGTCCTGTTGAGCAACCTGTTAGCTTCTTCTGAACAGTTTTAAAGGCGAAGAGGAGTTGTTTCGCTTTCGTTTTTCCTTGATCCAGCTGTGACTTAAAATTAAGATTATGGTCAAGATGAAACCCCAGGTATTTATACGAGTCCACCTGGGATATTGGTTTCGCATCTAGCTTCCAGGTTAATTTACCTTTTTTCCTGTTTTTATGATGTTTTGAAAAGCATAGCACCTTTGTTTTTTGATGATTGATTGAAAGTTGGGCGGAAGTAATATAGGCACCGAATTGAGATATCGATCGCTGTAGGCCTATAGGTGTTTGGGCTAGGAGGACTATGTCATCCGCGTATTGGAGACTAGGTATCGATGTTTTGCCCAGTTTTGGGGGGTCAGTTTGTATGAGTTGGAGGTGCTTCTCAAGGTCTGCAGTATAGATGTTAAATAGGCAGGGAGCCAGAACGCACCCCTGTTTTAGTCCATTGGATGTTTGAATCTTTTTGGTTATAATGCGCCCGTCACCTTTCTTTATTTGGACCCACGTGTGAGAGTACAAGTTGATTATGGCCTCCAATAGTTTGGTGGGTGCCCCCAACTTTGCAAGTTAAGAAAGTATGTTAGATACAAGGACCATGTATTCCCAAATGTAAACCTTTGCAATCATTAAACACATTTTTCATCTTTATCTCAGGAATCTAGGAAATTTGTATTACCACTCCTGTTAACACACATCACACACCTTATGCACTAAGAATAAACAAGCACTGACAAAGCCAATGGGTCTGTCTTTGTGTTAGGGAAGTGTCAGGTAAAAGTTAGGTGACTGTGTGTGATGCCCCCAGATGTCCTAGTAAAGAAGCAACATCTTGAACTAAAGCAATATGAAAGCTTCCCATTTGGCCCCTTTTGTGAACAGACTGTATTAGTAGAGTAATTAGGACCTGCTGGCCTAGCAATTTGGGATCTCTTCCCTGTCCTGTGCAAAAAGCAAATAATCTTAGAGTTCTATTCGATAACCAGTTGTGTTTTTCGGATCAAATCAACAAGGTTACCTTGTCGTGTTTTTACCTTTTAAGATTTCTTAGGAAAGTATTCCCTTTTATCCAGAGGGGTTTGCAGAAAATGGTTGTAGTAGCCCTGTTATTGTCTTGAATAGACTATTGCAATGCACTATACCTGAGTACTCAGAAACGCCTGCTTCTGAAGCTTCAATCAATTCAAAACGCGGCAGCAAGTCTTCTTTAGGCATTCCAAAATTTGCCCCCATTTCTAAAGGGATCAGGGACCTTCACTGGCCAGTTAGCAAAAGAATTACATTTAAGGCACTGTGTATGGGCCATAAGGCTGTGTACAGTGATGGCCCAGCCTATTTCCAGAAGACCGTTGCGTGACATGTTCCTGGTCGGTATTTGAGATCTGGCACGGCAAGAGTGATCTCAATGCAAAGAATTAGGAAAGCCAGATAGGGTGGGAGAAGTTTCTCCCTCCTTCCTGGCAAACTTTGGAACTCTGTGCGATCACAATCTAATCTATAATCATTTAGAAAGCTGCTGAATACGTGGCTGCTTTCTAACTACACTAAATAAATAGTCTGCTGTCCACTTTCAGAA
Organism: Calotriton arnoldi; assembly: GCA_963921515.1. Lineage (NCBI taxonomy): Eukaryota > Metazoa > Chordata > Amphibia > Caudata > Salamandridae > Calotriton > Calotriton arnoldi. The sequence continues at coordinate 681,523 of CAWUFW010007868.1, read as the reverse complement.
TCTCTAGCTCTAAGACGCCTCAGCATTTGCACGCTCTATAAAATGGCTACTTACTTAGAAAATATATGTGCATTCACATATTTACTTCTACGCCTTGCATCTGTGTTCCTTTTGCCCTGTAGTCTTTCTGTGTCATACTCTTGCCTCCCTTGGCCTTTTCCATGTTGCATCTTTACTCACTATCTTGTTCCTCTCCATACTGGCTTCCTCCTCCTGCCTTTGTCTTCAAGGAATCATGGGAGTGCTTCAACTCGTGGGAAGGTTGGATCTTGAGTTTAAAGATGCTGCCTCCCAGGATGTGAGCTAAGGGTTTTCATCTTCAAGAATTTCTCCATTTCAAACCCTGGCTCATAGAATTCCATATGTGGGGACAATTCACTTGCCCCCAGCACGGGTGCATGAATGCGTCTTTAATTTGTCTTTCTTCATTAACTCCAATGCGCACAAAGTGCTGACTGCTCCTGGTTCATCTACTGCACCAACATCCTGTGAACTGATTCATTCGCCCTAGACGTGGCAATTTAGTTGGGGTGCTGTCTGTTGCCCACTGACATCTATCTACAAGAGACGTGCTGCTCATATAGGCTCTGACCTGTGTTGTGCCTCACTACTACCAATCCTGTTAGAGCACGGCCATCATCACCAAACACTGCTCCACTTATCTCTTCTTGTCTGTTTTGTTGAGTGCACTTTAGCACAGCTGAAAGGTTTGTCAATCCTGGCTACTTTGAGTCCTCTTACAACATTAATAGTTGTACTCTCAGTATTTTGTATTTATATGCATCTGCAATATGATAATACCACCTTTTCAATGAAATATATTGATTGTTCATATCATTTCAATATGTATTCCTTCATTTAGCTAATTGCCTCTGTACTTTACAGCTTTCCAGTTTTCACATCCATTTTTGCTCTCAACTCTCAAAGAGGCCTTCCACTTACATAGTCATTAACTACAATTCCTTGAGAATACTGGCGAGCCAAGCAAAAAATGAGAACTTTGGTTTAATGTATTCAATAATTATTTAATTGTAATTTATGGCAAATAGTTCACTGTGGAAAAGAAAAAAACTTTACTTCTGAATATACTAAACAGAGAAGTGCAAAATCTACTTAAATTCCTCCCAGGATGTTCATTTCTTTTCAGGACTGTAGAAAGTAACAACAATGTTTTTATTAGAGCAATTGATCACCTTAAACCTCAATTCAAAGATGCCCTGCATATTGTAATGGAAAGGCACCCCTCCCGTGAAGAAATTATGGGAATTTTTGAAATTGTTGAAATTTCCATATGTCCTGCAGATGAAATAGCTAGTACAAGACAAGCTGATGGTGAAGTCTGCTTATTACATGGCAAACTGTCAAGAACAAAAAAAAATTGAGTAGTTAATTTAATGGATCCATATGTTATCTTTGTGGTTCCAAAACTCTTGCCACCAATATTTGCCCTTCTATAGGAGTAACATGTTGTAAAAGTAAAAACATAGGTCATTTTATCAGTGTGCGCGGTAGTTCTAATATGAACAATAACACAAAAAATAATGTTTTACAAGATGTTAAATTTGAAAAAGATGTAAGAATGAATATGGTGCTTAGTATAAGAGGCAGTAATCAGGAATCGGTTATGATTGATTAGCGTACGTCATTTGGTTTAGAAGAAGAATCGTTGGTACCTTCAGATGGTGACATTTTAATCAAGGCTATTACCACCCAGGTTTTGGTTGAATCCGGCTCTCCTTTAACCATTATTTCTGATTTATTCTTTGAAACTAATTGGTAAAGCAAATCCTAATAGGAGTCAAATGTCAAAACGTTTCAATATGGTGCTAATAGAATTGATATGATCAGATTTTTCACTTCAGCTATTAATTTAATTGTAGGAAAATATCAGTTAAAATGTCTGTAGAGAGAAAAAGTCAACATATATTAGCATAGCATCATCAAGGAAATCACAGTATGACTTTCAAATCTGAAGCTGCAGTTTCCATTTCTTGTTTTTCAACTTCAACTCAAGATGAAGATATTTTGGAATTTTTGGAGAAATTTAAGAGCATATTCAGAAAAGAGGTAGGGTGTATAAAAAGGGTTCACATATCAAATGAAACTTAAGAAAATGTAATTTCGGGTAAGAATAGACATAGTACTGTTTTGCTGAGTTACGGAAGAATAGTCATCTAGTAGGAAGATATTTGCAAAGAAGGAATTATTCAAGCCATTGAGACTTACATTGGGGTTCCCTCATTGATTTAGTTAGAAAGAAGACAGGTAAGTTCAGGTTATGTGCTGAATTGAAGTTTTTAACAGGTGAATTCTTGTGGGTTGCGATCCCTTACCTAAGATCCAAGATATTTTATCCGAAACAGGCTAGGACAAATTATTTACTACTCTGGACCTTCAGGCTGACTGCTATCAGGTTCAGTTATCAATGGATGACCACCTTTGAAACCCCTAATGGTGTGTTCTTTTATTAATGTAATTGCTGTGGATGTATAGAATCAGACAAGCTAACAAAAATAATACTTGTCCAGACATTAAGGTTCCCCAGGAAGTTTCTTTAGCTAATATTGCCAAAATGCTGGAAAGGTTGTAAAGGGATAATCAAGAATGAAGATGGGAGGTAGACCAGTCACAGCCAAATACATATACCTTGACAAAAAGAATAGACCACTTACACACACAGATTTGTCAGGTGGACACAAAGAGTAAACCATTTGCAAACACAGGTACAGTTCTGGAGCTTACCTCCCGCAGTGTAATCATCCCCGGAAGAAGATTTTGGAGTGACTTACAGCCTTGTGAGTTTAATCATGTGTCAGGGGGAGTTGTGGTCCACCTATCCAGGCAGTGGTCCTGTCGGAGTGCCTAAAATACATTTTATTTTGTCAGATTCAGTGGGAGTGCTGCTCCCTGACCTGTACAATTAGTAGAGAAAACTGACCTTTTAATATGTAAGTTTGGTGCTTTTAAAGAAGAATTTTTCTGAATTATTTGTCAGGCACATCTTCTTCAGGTCAACGGATAACAAACTAATAAATCTTAAACAAGGGGGCCAAGATTTAATTACTTATTTGGCTATATTCAATAAACTCTGTGATAAGAATAACTGGCTAAGATTAAAATGGGCTAAAGGATTCTATTGTGGCCTAAAGAAAGAATTAAATGATATTCTATCTCAGGTGGTAGATCCTCCGGATCAATTCCTTGACTTAATTGTTCAATTAAATCACCACTTGCAGCAATGTAAAGGAAAAACAGTGCTTTATTAGTAGAGAAATAAATAAGTGCCAGGGCCCAATATATACCTCAGAAGGATACTTCAGCTTGCACCATTTACAGTCCCTGCAAGCCTGGCAAATGCCAGTACCATTGCTACCTGCTACTCACCAAATGTCAACTAATGTGATAATTTGAAGTATTCTGGGTCACCCAAAGCTGTAAGAATGGCCTGGGTGTGCTGGTATTATTATATTTTTATTGTACATTGAATTATTAAATATGCTGCTAATTGTCTCTGTTTAAAAATAGATGGACAGCACTACCTCGTAGTAAAATGTCATAAAAATGTGCCAGTTTTGGAAAAACAAGTGGCAGTGCAGCCCCCTAGCAAACACTGTCATGAATTGAGCATGGGTGAATAGGAGAAGACTGAACACCATGTTATAATATTCTGGGAGAAGAAGTAGAATCTACATGCTTTACTGACTTTACTCAACCCATGCAGATTGGAGCTGTTAGAGGTCCTAACTCCAAAGAGGAAAGGGAGAAAAGGAGAACTTTAAATCTCTGTATGTATTGTGGTAAGAGTGTGTATTTCCTATGAAATTGTCAAGGGAAACCCAAAACACAATACATGGGGCCATTTCTGAGGTAGAAAGAGTGGGAAAAGACAAAAGTTGTTACTGATAAAGACCACACTATTTAGTTTGTCTAATTTAGTCTCCTACCACTTAGGACAAACTTCACAAATAGAATAGTCTCGTTTTGTATTATCAGCAGAAATGTGTGGATTGTATTGTAAGTCAAACAATTCAAGTGACGATTGACTCCGGTGCATCTGGTAACTTTATTGATCTACAGATTGCTGTGACATTAAGAAAATGAACTTTGAATAAGAAGATCCCAGAATATGTAAAGCTTATAAATTAGTGTGAATTAACATCATGGCTCATAGTACCAGAAACAGAAGAAATAGTTTTGAGGTTACCTGAAAGTAAAGAGGTCACTCAAATTGGATTTAAGTGATGCACCTCAATTCCAAGTCACTCTTGGGCTAACTCGGGGGATGGAACATATACCTAATATTCAGTGGAGTGCAGGAATTACGAAGTTTACTTCAATGTTTTGCAAAAGAAATTGTATCAAAGATGTGGTAGGGTAGTTGCAGCACTTGTGGAACAAGAAGCAGAAAATTAAAAAAGACATGTTTACCAAGATACCTATTCTGTATCATGATTTGGTAAATGTTCCTGATATAAAAAGAAAAAAAGACTACTATCTTGTAGAGTTCAAGTGTCAGACTGATTTGGAATCTTGGGCTAGAATTCGTTGTGGCAGAATTCATTACTTGACTGACCAACAAATTGAATACCTAAGAAAGTATTTGGACAATAAACTGGCAACAGGCTTTATCAAGTATTCCAAATTCCCTGTGGCCTCAGCTAATTTTGTTGTGCCTTAAAAAGGGGGCAAGTTAAGAACTTGCATTGACTACAAGGCCTTAAACAAGGTGAGGGTATCTTATGCCATTAGGTATTAGGTTTGGTACTGCTTGATCAAGGCAAAACAGTTTTCATTTATACACAATTAGATCTCTGTAGTGCCTATCATCTGGTTAGGATTAGAGTATAGGCTATTTGAATATCAAGTTAAGCCATGCCTTTCGACCTGTGCAACACCCCAGCTTCCTTTCCATTCTTTATTAACAAAATACTATGTGAATTCCTTGATATTGGTGTTGTGGTCTACATGAATGACGCATTCCCAGCTTTACAAAATGTTGTAAATCTAGGAATGTGCCAGGTTCCACGGATGTTGCATGGGAACAGCAACACCCATAGAAAGCCCTTTTCACGCAAAGTAATGCATGAAAGGGGGCCATATTTACACGCCCATGAAAAGTCAAGAAGGGTGACTTTAGGTGGCCTTGTAAATGAGACCCTCTGAGTGTAAGTTGTTTGAAAAAAACAGAAGTAAGTCCAGTTCTATATATGGCAACCACTGGTACTGCAATACCCTCCCAGAGAAAATAATGGAGATAGGGACATAAAATAAAATCCTATAGGAAATAATGTTACATTAAATAATTTAAAATAGAAAAAAAGTAAATAAACAACAATATTTTTTAAATGTGGAAAATGTACATATTTATTATTTAATGATAAAATGTTTTAATAAACAATTTTGAACCTAAAACAAATGTAACAATGCATTTTATTACAAAAAATAACATTAATGTTAATTAATTCTATACATCACTTTTAATAATGCCTAGTGAACATTAAAAGTATTGTTCTCTTTAAGTTGAAATTTTGCTTTAATTTAAACTTAAGATAAAAAAAATTAATTTAATGTCATTTAATATATTTTCATCAAGGAAGTTATTAATTAATTGATCATAGAAACTTACACGTTTTTAATTTTACGTAAGTGCTAACTGTGCTATAATTGAGTTGGACCAGGTTTTTGGAGATTATGATTTTAACATTCAGTTTTGTACAAACTACAAAAATAGCAAAATAGATGTCCGTTTATTTGGAAGTTCAGGACAGTCAAGTACAGCATCCTCTTAATATTATAACCCAAGAAAACATCATTTGCAGCATTTGCCCTGAGTTTGTTGAGAAGGTTGCAGTATGTCTCCAAGAGTTGATTTGACTCATTTAGAGCAAGATTCTAGAGATAGGTTATTCTATTAGAGAAGATTTGCAACTTCAGTTCCTATCACTTTTAGCAGGGCATCCAGGAGAAAAAAAATCTTTTCTGTTGTTAGAGAGAAATTTTAGTGGCTAACTATGTTTAAGGATACACAAGAATTTGCTAAAGCTTTCCCAGTTTCTACCCAAGGAAAAGCTTCACACACTCATCCCACGGGGTTACTTCAATCTCTTCCAGTCCCTTAAAAACTCTGGCACACCATATGGATGGACTTTATACTACAGCTTCCAATACCAAATGAAGTTTTGACCCTGTTTTTTTAGTGGTTGACCATGTTACAAAAATTTCCATTTTCATTCATTCGAAGAGTTACCATCTACTTGTAAATTAGCCATATTTTTTATAACCTAGTAAAGGTACATGATTTCCATCTGATATCATTATTGACAAAGGGCACACTTTGTTTCACAATTCTGGAAAAAGTTGTGCACCTTCCTGGGGACAGATGCCCGATTATCATCAAGTCACCATTCTCAGATAGACAGTGAAACCAAAAGTGTCAACCAGGTCCGAGAACAATATCTATGTTGCCAATTATTACAAAAGTTAGAGTATTGGCAATCCAGGTTGTGGTTGGCAGAATGTGCCTCTAATAATACCCTGTATGCGTTTCTATGATCTTCACAGTTTTTTCCATCAAGAGTATCATTCACATATGACTGAGTTTTAGGTTACAATTGAAAATAAGGTTTTTGCTGTACAAGATTTTCTAGCACAATTGAAAACTGTACATCAAAAGGCAAAGGAACAGAAATATGCAGATAAAAAAAGAAGAGTCACACCAGCATTTAAAATTGGGGACCGAGTTTGTTTGTCCACGTAATATATATTTTTTTTAAACTCTTTTTATTAACACAGCTCATAAGACCATACATTATACAATAACGTCTGCAGCTCAATCTCATTTTCCACATATACATTACAGCCAGCAACAGGGGCGGGAGCATGGACAGTACAACCCGAGTCCCAGGTATATCATGTACCCTCATTCCTCTTCCACCACTCCCAGGGCTCGGTATCTCCTCCAGGGTGCCCAAACCTTCTTCCACTTTTTTGTGCACCCCCTGCTCTTATAGACCACTTCCTCTGCTCTTTGACACCAATCTAGGTCTCTCTTCCAATCAGCCAGCTGTGGTGGTGCCTGTGCGCCCCAGCTCCGTGCGATATTACGTTTAGCCACTCCTGCTGCCAGGATCAGCCACAGCTCTGCATACCAGGGCCAGCTTTCTTCCCCCTTTATTTGAAGGATCAACCACTTGGGGTCCATCGGGACCTCCCTCCCCATTGCCTAGACATGATGTCCGTGATCCCTACCCAGTACGATGCAATCTCTGGGCACTCCCATAGGATGTGAAAAAAGGAGCCCTCCTGTTGGCACCCCCTTCTACAGAGCCCCGACTGGAGCCTACCCCAACGGTGTAGGAGTGTGCAAGGGTAGTAGGTGCGATGAAGTATTTTTAACTGAACCAGTCTGAATCTGGCCCGGATGGCTATCACCCTGGGACTCTGTATCGCTTCCTGCCAGCTGTCATCGTCTATGTCTCCCAGGTCAACCACCCATGCCGCTCTGAGAGAAATCAGCGGATCGGGACAATTGTTTAACAACTTATGATAGACCGTGGAGATAGGTTTACCAACTATCGGATCTAGTAATAGTCGGTCCTCCAGTGGGGAATACTCAGGAATAGACGTCCCTGGTTTAATGTGTGCTCTGAGGGCATGCATAAGTCTGATGTATTGGTACCTTTGTGTCGGGTTCATGTCATATTCAGCCTGTAAATATTCAAATGTTCTAGGGGAGTCACCCTTCCAAACGTCTCCCAGATACTCGACACCTATCAGTCGCCACCCCTTAAATCCCGTCAGGGCGGTCACCTCCCGGAGCTGGTCCCCCATCCATAATGGGGCCTTGCCTGTCAGTTTCCGGTCCCAGCCCAAGAGCCGATTGGCCTCTCTCCAACAGTGTATCACCACCCCCGTGTGCGTCGGCCAACTCTGCACCATCTTCCGGGCGTACAGGAGAGACTCGCAGCCACCCCCCTCCATTGCCATCCTGTCTACCCGGTATGCTGGTTCTGAGACATCCGCGTACACCCAGTCATTTATGATCTGCAGTTGTGACGCCCAATAGTACAGCTTGGCGTCAGGAATTGCCAGGCCTCCATCATACACCCCTCTGTGAAGTTTACTCAGCGCAATCCTCGGGGGGCCCCCATCCCACAACAGCGTGCGTACCGCCTGTGCGACCCTTTTAAAGGAATGCGGAGGAACCGGGAACGGAGTGTTTTGTAGGATGTAGAGGAGTCGTGGCAGTGTAAGCATTTTATAGAGTGCCGCACGTCCCATAAGGGAGAGTGGGAGAGAGCGCCAGTGACCGACATCCGCACCCATACGAGAAAGCTGCGGTTCTAGGTTGTTGGCCAGGAACTCGTCTCTATTTCTAGTAATATAGATTCCCAGGTACCTAAACCCACCGGTAACCAATGGCGCCGCACAGCAGGATAGAATACGCGGTGGAGGGTCCTACAGTGGGAAAACCAATGACTTCGACCAATTTATACGATATCCGGAGTAACTACCGAAGAGTTCGAATATGTGTAGCACACGGGCCAGCGAGTTGTACGGCCTGGCCAGATAAAGGACGATGTCGTCTGCAAAAAGCGATACCCGCTCCTCCCAGCCCCCCGGTGACATGATGCCCCATATCATGGGGTCTCTCCTTATCCAGTGCGCCCGGGGTGCCAACGCAAGGGCAAACAGGAGGGGGGACAGGGGACAGCCCTGCTGTGTTCCCCGTCTCAGAGGGAAGGATCTGGACACCGCCCCATTGACTCGCACTCGCGCCGTTGGTAGCATGTACAGTAGCTTGACCCAACTACAAAATATAGGCCCACATCCCAGTCGTTGGAGAGTCATAAAAAGGTAAGGCCACTCAATGCTATCAAAGGCCATGGAGGCGTCCAGTGCGACCGCTACCGCTTGAGTGGAACCCACGCCCTCCGTCATGTGGAGCACCCCATAGAGTCTCCTCAGATTGTGACGCGTGCTCCTGTGGGGCATAAACCCGGACTGGTCTACATGTACCAGGTCCGTAATGACAGATACTAGCCTCTCCACCAAGGCCTTGGCCAAGACCTTTGCCTCTACATTAATTAGGGAGATCGGGCGATATGAGTCGCATTTATCAGGCGGTTTACCTGCTTTATGAATTGTCACAATAGTGGCTTCTCTCTCATCTGGAGGGAGCCGTCCCAATTCCCGGGCCTCATTGAACATCCGCAGGAGGGGGGCCAGTATCACCACCGCTTGTTTTTGTAGATCTCTACCGATAGCCCATTGGGCCCAGCCACTTTCCCGGACTGTAGGGAGCCCGGGGCCAGCCCCAGCTCCTCCTCCGTGAGGTCCGCCTCAAGTCACTGCTATGCCTCAGGCGAAAGCGAGGGGAGGGCGAAGTCCCGCAGAAACTCCTCACAGTCAGCCTCTGACCTTGCACATACCGGCGAATACACCTGCTCATAATGAGCGGCAAAGGCCTCCGCGATATCACAACTTGTGGAGTATAGGGCTCCCGATTTGTCTATCACGCCGGGCACCCAGGATCGCTCCCTATTATGGCGCTCCAGCCACGCCAGCAGCCTGAGTCCCTTATCCCCCACATCATACAGCCGGTGTTGGGTTGCTAGGGCATAGGCCCGCGCTTCCCCCTGAGCTAGTGCCCTTAGATCTTTCTGCTTCAGTGCTAATTCATGCTGGAGGTCTGCAGACTCCGTCAAGGCCGGGTCGGTCCCTAGTGTCTCGACCTCCCTCTCAAGCCCTCTAATCTGTAGCGATTCTTCCTTTTTTTGGCCCCCAATCAGGGCCTGCGCTTGACCCCATAAGACCGTCTTGTATGCTTCCCATATCGTGATCTGGGAGCCCACGGAGCCCTGGTTTTCTTCAAAATAGAGCTTGGAGCCCTCCCTAAGTTTATCACTCAGGACTGGGTCTCGGAGTCGCCAGGGGTCTATCCTCGGGAAGGCGGCCTTGTTTACTACCGGTCCCTGGAGGGACACCCTCACCGGAGAGTGGTCCGAGATCCCCCTAGCCATGTGCCTGACATCTGTAAAGTCTCCCATATGTGTGAGCCGGGTGAAGAAATAATCGATCCTCGAGAAAGAGCCGTGCTGGGCCGAGTAGAAAGTGTACTCCCTAGTCAGAGGGTGGTGTGCACGCCAGATGTCGCTCAGGCCCATGGCAGTGGTGAAGCCCGCCATCCCACGCTCTTCACGAGCCCCCAATCTGGGATTGGACCGATCAACAGATGGGTCCATCACTGCATTGGTGTCTCCCCCAAGAAGAAGAACCCTGACAGGCAGATCCGTCAGAAAGGCCCCCAATTTCGGGAGGAAAGTGGAGTGGAGACCCGGGGGAAGATAGCAGGAGCAAAAAACCAACACTCTCCCCTCCCATGTGCCCACCGCTGCCGCCAGACACCCCGTGTCATCTGTCCATGTGTTAGTGAGCACCAAGGGCAGGGAGGCGCGCACCAAAATTCCCACCCCTCGGGCCCCAGAAGAATAACCCGCGTGTGCGATCATCTTGTAACCAAAGCGGTCAAGGGCTTTGCATTTATTCCCCCTCAGATGTGTCTCCTGAATCAGAACTACGTCTGGGTTGTGTCTCTTCAGGTGCTGCAGGACCAATGTACGCTTGATTTTATCACCTAATCCATGGACATTCCAGGTCCACACCTGTAGCTTAGCCGGTTCCCCCATCTGTCTGGGTCAGTGGCTGTCCGTCCCCCTCTCCCCGCTCCCCCGCTGCACCCCCTCGTTTGAGCTGCCGCTGATGATCAAGATGTTGGTCGTGAGCTAACTCCCTTGTCCCCCCCAACCAGAAGGAAAACAACAAACCCTCCCTCCCCCTATCCACCCTCCCTGCAACCCTGCTAGGTGAGTCCCCAACCACCCACCCATGGAACTGGCAGAGTGCCTGTCGCCCCATAGCGTAAGAACAAACAAGTATGTGGGGTTGCGTGGCTGCAGCCAGTAGGAGGATATACATGAAACTGACTACATTATCCGCCCATACTACCGTACTCAGCGGGGCCTCCCCCTCAGTACGGCTCTCCACCGCCCTCCCTCACTTGTGCCCAATGACCCCCCCTAATAGCGATGCGCCTGGGAACTTGTCCTCGTAGACTCAGGAGCCATCTCCTAGTATCTCTAGCCTCTGTAGACGATCCCTCTCGTAGTAGCCCCCCAAGAGTCTGGATTGCCACCGCCTGTATCAGTGCCTTAGTCCCAGTGTCTGCTGTCCCCAGTGTCACTTATCTGGTTGCTGATCTGGCCTCAGGCCGTTAGGCCGCCTCCAATCATCTGTCTCGGTTTCTGCCCGCTGCTGGTGGGAATCTGGACGTTCATGTCTGCCTCTCCGACCCACCGTGCGCCAGCCCTCCAGCCAGTCACTGGCTTCTTCCGGCCTCTCGAAGAAGTGAACTTTCCCCTCGTCTAGGATTTTGAGTCTGGCCGGGAACAGCATCATGTATTTCACCCCCTGCTCTCGGAGAGCCCTCTTCACTCCATCAAAGGAGCGCCGCAGACGTTGAACCCGGAGGGTGAAGTCCGGGAAGAAATGGATGGTGGCATTGTCTATACGCAGGTCACCGGTCGTGCGTGCGGCCTGTAAGATGGCGTCCCTGTCACGAAAATTGAGGATACGGGCAATGATCGTCCGCGGTGGTGCCCCTGGCCGTGGTTTGCCCCCCAGCGCTCTGTGCGCTCGCTCCACAGAAAAGAAGTTGGACAAACGCTTGGGCTTCAGCTGGTTGAGGACCAGGTCCTCGACGAACCAGTCCATGGACGGGCCTTCCATACCCTCCGGGACCCCCACAATGTGGATATTATTCCGCCGGGCCCTCCCTTCCTGATCCTCCAGGCGGGCGTAGATGTCTTCCTGATTTTTGGTAAGGGATGCCACCTGCTCTTCCAGCCGCTTTGTTTTCGCCTGTAGACTCCCGATACCAGTTTCGGCCTCTGTGACCTTCTCAGACATCTTCCAGAAGTCTGCCCTCAGTAGGTTCACCTCTTCCGTGACGGAGTCCAATTTTGGCTCAAGGGTACCCCTGAAATCTCTGATCGCCTCATGATGTCCTTGAGGGAGGGTTCAGGATCCCCATCGCCCAACTCTTGCGAACTGCCACCTGTCGCCCCCTCGTCGCGACCCATGGCCACTGTATATTTGTCAATTTGGTTTGCTTGCCCTGGTGGTTTGTTTCGGCCCATGTCCGAATGTCCAGTTCTTCCACCACCCGTGCCTGGGCGAGTCTTGGGATCAACTCCCTGCCCTCAGCGGTAGCGTCACCAGCGGCTCGGTGTCTTCTCCTTGTCCGTTACCCCTACCTCTGGCGGTCTCTGGACAGCTCACTGCCCTCTGCGCGGGCTTGGTCTGTGTTGCCCGTGTGGCTCTGTGCTGCCACTGCCTTGCGGCTGTTCACAACGATCCGGATCCGCCTATTCCTCCCAACAGACAGGCACCCCCTGTGGTCGCGGCCCATCCCGAGGCCTCTCCTAATCCAGGCCTGCCCGATGGGCCGGGGCTGTGCTCTGGGGCCCGCACCTTCCGCAGACTCTGTCAGTCCCTTGCCAGCTGCCGGCCCCTCGCACGTCCAAGGGCGACAGGAGAGGTCCCCCACGGCCAGCAAGTGACTCCCTTAGCCCTGTCGCTGCTGTCTCAAAGCAAGCGGCGCCCGCCTCCCCACTCGTGCGGTCTCAGTCCATCAGGGAGTACTCGGGGCTCCCCCGCCGCCGCATCTGTTGCCTGTTCTGCCCCAGCCAGACCGCTACAGGCCACTCTTCGGTGATTCTCCGGCGGTCTTCCACCTCCGCTCAGGCCCCGCGGGTCCGCGGTCACTTGCCGGCCCATCTGGCCCAATCGCGGCGCTCCGCCCCCAGCGCCCGCTATGTCTTCACTCCCCCAGAGCCACTCACCGCATCCACTCCGTCCGGTGGGGTGCTCCGGGGGGGGAGGATTCGTAGAGTTCCGACCTGCCGCCACGTATCCTTGGTCAGGGGAGGCCGCTTCCACCACTACGCAACTGCCTGGCCTCTCTGTTTTCTGGCGCGGCCCCGCTCACTTCTCCCGGACCTTGCTGCTGTTTCACCAGGCGTCGCTGCTGTCAAGCCTCCCCAGGTGCCGTATTTGTTCTTCCCGCGACCCCCACGTCATTCGCGGGCCGCTCACGTCCGTACACTCGGGAGGGCTCAGAGGGCGCACCAGCTAGGCGGCCCCGGCCGCCATCTTAGGGTGATGTCGTCTCCGGGTTTAGGCGAGCCCCAAGGGCACTTACACCCCGATTTCCCGCTCGCTGGGCACCGCCAATCGAGGCACCACCCGTTCCGTGCCCAGATCTGTTGCCGGGTGCCCCGCCGAGTGTCGGATGATGCCGGATTGTGGGCTGGATCGACTGCCGTTAGCGCAGCTCCACTAGCCTGCTGCCATCTCCCGCGGCAGTCAGCCACGCCCCGTCCACGTAATATTTGAGGCTGGAAAAAGTCATTAAGTTTAACCAAGAGTTTATTGTGCCCTTTTCTATTAGTAAAATCAAAAATCCAGTGGTAATTAAGGTAGAGTTGCCTAAGACCATGTCCATCCATTCAGTCTTTTCTGTCTCCTTGTTTAAACCAGTTCCCCACAAACCTCAATTGCCTTTCAGTCCAGATTCTATAACTACTAAAGGGGAACTAAAGTTTAAACTGAAAAAGATTTTAGATTGTAAAAGGGTACAAGAAAAACTTTTCCAGCTGGATAACTAGAAAAGTTGGACCCAAAGAAAGGTCTTGAGAAGCTATACAAAATCTGTACACTAACAGATTAATTAAGACATTTAGGGGTCGATTCCGATTCAGGCCGGAAAAAGCACCGACCGACTCGGATCCGGAAATAATACCGACCGACACGTACCTGTGGCGCCCGACACGCCAAGTACGATGCAAGGCGTGCAAAATCCGACCGACACGTACCGAACCCAAGTCGACCGACCGAGCCGCACGGAAAACAGCAATCCGGTCGGAAAAACACGCGAATCCAACCGACCGACACGCACCCGGAACAAATCCGACCGAACCGTACACGCGAACTCCAAACCGCAAAGTACGATGCAAGGCGCGAAAACCACGAGCGAGTCGGACGGAGGCCAAGCCGTATGACCGACACGCATACAAAACCGAGCCGAAGCAACACAAAACACCGCGACCGACGCGTACGCAGCATAGAAAACTGCACATACACAGCGTGAATGAAACGGAGAAGACCGTACGAGACAAATGCAGGGTCCGACTCGGTCACAAGAACGTTTCCAACATACACAGACAGTACAAAGGAAAATTCACCCAAAAAAGGCCAAACAAGCAATTACCAAGCCAATAAATACTGGGGGGTGGGGACAGAGAACAAAGACACACCCACAACTCCACCCATATAAAGGACACAAATCACAACCATGAGCCTTTGCAAATGCCATTCCACTGCCAGCACCCAAGAGAAAGCAACCACACACCCACAGCTCATCCCTCACACAAGCCACATACCATCAGCACACCAACAAATACCTACCTCACATACACCCAGCAAAACACACACTCACACACCCTCACCTGTACACCAACACACACATCACTCACCATCACCACCCATCACCATGCCCCCCAAGAAGAATCCCAAGTTCCTAGATTGTGAATTGGAAGTCATGGTAGACGAGATCCTCAGGGTAGAGCCACAGCTGTTTGGCACACTGGTCCAACAGACCCCATCTCCCAGAAAACCAAGATGTGGGAGAGGATCATCAACAGGGTGAACGCACAATCACCATGTCGGCGCACAAAGAGCGACATCCAGAACAGGTGGTATGACGTGCGCAGGAGGGTACGGGACCTGCTCAAAAAAGACTACATCAACAGCCAACACACCGGCAGTGGCCCTCCTGCCAAGCCAATATACCTCAGGCCCTGGGAGGAGAAGGTGCGGGCCATCCTTCCGCCAGTGAGCGTATATGGACTAGAGGACATCCCAGAGCCTGGTGAGTACACAACAAATGTACACAATATACTGCCACAAAACACACACACATCACTGTCAAGGGAGAGTCAAACCATGCACTCATAGCAATTACACAGCAACCAGAACAGAATCATCCCAAAATGTGTATGTCAGTCAGATAAACACAACACATGCCATCAAAAAAGTCACATCCAACTGTGCCATCACATGTACAAACACAACTACAACTACAGCTAGGCAGTGGCACAAATAGAATTAACAAACACATCCAGACATGTAGCCACCACAACAACACCAACACACAGTGAAGACCACTCAAAGGAAGGAATTCTGTGTATGCTGGCCAAGTCAGTGTAGCCAATAGCATCATGGGAGTCGCAGTCACACATATTGCCCCCCACAACTGTCCCATCAACACCACCATGAACCATGCGCACATCACAGGGAGTGGAGAAGGACTCACAAGATGGCTGACACTGGCAACTGCTGTGGGGAGCACAAGGCCCTGCTGGCAACTGTGCACCAACAAACAGCAGGACACCACTGACTGACATCCTGAGAGACAACTTCCACTCCCTGCAATGCAAGCACGTTCCATGGTGGGATATCTGGCTAGCTGGGTGGGAAGGAGAACTTGCAGCACTGACCATAGTCACAAGCACCTCCCCTCACACACCCCCAACACAAACTCCACAGAACCCACCTGGTAGAATGCAATGCCCCCCATCCTAACACAAGATCCCACAAAGAACCACCACCCTGGGTTATGTTGTGTGAAGCACAGGGACACTCTTGGGACTTTTAGCCAAACAACTGCCAGGACAACACTCCCAGCCATCCTGTCAGCACAGCCAGCCCACCCCACAGGGAAGCAGAGTCAAAAGGAAGGAAGCATGGGCATGCTGGGAAGGGGGTGGAGGCAATAGCATGATGGGAGTCGTAGTCACTGATATTGGTCACCTCCACAACTGTCCCATCAACACCACCCTGAACCATGCTCACATCACAGGGAGTGGAGAAGGGCTCACAAGATGGCTGACACTGGCTACTGCTGTGGGGAGCACAAGGCCCTGCTGGCAACTGTGCACCAACAAACAGCAGGACACCACTGACTGACATCCTGAGAGACAACTTCCACTCCCTGCAATGCAAGCACGTTCCATGGTGGGATAACTGGCTGGCTGGGTGGGTGGGAAGGAGGACTTGCAGCACTAACCATAGTCACAAGCACCTCCCCTCACACACCCCCAACACAAACTCCACAGAACCCACCTGGTAGAATGCAATGCCCCCATCCTAACACAAGATCCCACAAAGAACCACCACCCTGGGTTATGTTGTGTGAAGCACAGGGCCACTCTTGGGACTTTTAGCCAAACAACTGCCAGGACAACACTCCCAGCCATCCTGTCAGCACAGCCAGCCCACACCACAGGGAAGCAGAGTCAAAAGGAAGGAAGCATGGGCATGCTGGGAAGGGGGTGGAGGCAATAGCATGATGGGAGTCGTAGTCACAGCTCTACATCCCCCACCACATGGCCCAGCAAGCTCACACTCACGCATGCACATCCCACAGAGAGTGGAAAGGCCCATCAAAGATGTCTGACACTGTTGCTGTGTCGTGGGGAGCACAAGGGCATGCTGGGTACTGCACACCAACCAACAGCAGGACACCACTGTCAGCCATCTTGCCATTGCTCTCACACCCACACACACTGAACTCCCCACAAAAGTAAGTAAGTATGGGAATGCTGGGAAGTGGGGTGGAGGCAATAGCATGATGGGAGTCGTAGTCACAGACATAGCTCACCCCCACAACTGTCCCATCAACACCACCCTGAACCATGCTCACATCACAGGGAGTGGAGAAGGACTCACAAGATGGCTGACACTGGCTACTGCTGTGGGGAGCACAAGGCCCTGCTGGCAACTGTGCACCAACAAACAGCAGGATACCACTGACTGACATCCTGAGAGACAACTTCCACTCCCTGCAATGCAAGCACGTTCCATGGTGGGATATCTGGCTAGCTGGGTGGGAAGGAGGACTTGCAGCACTGACCATAGTCACAAGCACCTCCCCTCACACACCCCCAACACAAACTCCACAGAACCCACCTGGTAGAATGCAATGCCCCCATCCTAACACAAGATCCCACAAAGAACCACCACCCTGGGTTATGTTGTGTGAAGCACAGGGCCACTCTTGGGACTTTTAGCCAAACAACTGCCAGGACAACACTCCCAGCCATCCTGTCAGCACAGCCAGCCCACCCCACAGGGAAGCAGAGTCAAAAGGAAGGAAGCATGGGCATGCTGGGAAGGGGGTGGAGGCAATAGCATGATGGGAGTCGTAGTCACAGCTCTACATCCCCCACCACATGGCCCAGCAAGCTCACACTCACGCATGCACATCCCACAGAGAGTGGAAAGGCCCATCAAAGATGTCTGACACTGTTGCTGTGTCGTGGGGAGCACAAGGGCATGCTGGGTACTGCACACCAACCAACAGCAGGACACCACTGTCAGCCATCTTGCCATTGCTCTCACACCCACACACACTGAACTCCCCACAAAAGCAAGTAAGTATGGGAATGCTGGGAAGTGGGGTGGAGGCAATAGCATGATGGGAGTCGTAGTCACAGACATAGCTCACCCCCACAACTGTCCCATCAACACCACCCTGAACCATGCTCACATCACAGGGAGTGGAGAAGGACTCACAAGATGGCTGACACTGGCTACTGCTGTGGGGAGCACAAGGCCCTGCTGGCAACTGTGCACCAACAAACAGCAGGACACCACTGACTGACATCCTGAGAGACAACTTCCACTCCCTGCAATGCAAGCACGTTCCATGGTGGAATATCTGGCTAGCTGGGTGGGAAGGAGGACTTGCAGCACTGACCATAGTCACAAGCACCTCCCCTCACACACCCCCAACACAAACTCCACAGAACCCACCTGGTAGAATGCAATGCCCCCATCCTAACACAAGATCCCACAAAGAACCACCACCCTGGGTTATGTTGTGTGAAGCACAGGGACACTCTTGGGACTTTTAGCCAAACAACTGCCAGGACAACACTCCCAGCCATCCTGTCAGCACAGCCAGCCCACCCCACAGGGAAGCAGAGTCAAAAGGAAGGAAGCATGGGCATGCTGGGAAGGGGGTGGAGGCAATAGCATGATGGGAGTCGTACTCACTGATATTGGTCACCCCCACAACTGTCCCATCAACACCACCCTGAACCATGCTCACATCACAGGGAGTGGAGAAGGACTCACAAGATGGCTGACACTGGCTACTGCTGTGGGGAGCACAAGGCCCTGCTGTCAACTGTGCACCAACAAACAGCAGGACACCACTGACTGACATCCTGAGAGACAACTTCCACTCCCTGCAATGCAAGCACGTTCCATGGTGGGATAACTGGCTGGCTGGGTGGGTGGGAAGGAGGACTTGCAGCACTGACCATAGTCACAAGCACCTCCCCTCACACACCCCCCAACACAAACTCCACAGAACCCACCTGGTAGAATGCAATGCCCCCATCCTAACACAAGATCCCACAAAGAACCACCACCCTGGGTTATGTTGTGTGAAGCACAGGGCCACTCTTGGGACTTTTAGCCAAACAACTGCCAGGACAACACTCCCAGCCATCCTGTCAGCACAGCCAGCCCACCCCACAGGGAAGCAGAGTCAAAGGAAGGAAGCATGGGCATGCTGGGAGGGGGGTGGAGGCAATAGCATGATGGGAGTCGTAGTCACAGCTCTACATCCCCCACCACATGGCCCAGCAAGCTCACACTCACGCATGCACATCCCACAGAGAGTGGAAAGGCCCATCAAAGATGTCTGACACTGTTGCTGTGTCGTGGGGAGCACAAGGGCATGCTGGGTACTGCACACCAACCAACAGCAGGACACCACTGTCAGCCATCTTGCCATTGCTCTCACACCCACACACACTGAACTCCCCACAAAAGCAAGTAAGTATGGGAATGCTGGGAAGTGGGGTGGAGGCAATAGCATGATGGGAGTCGTAGTCACAGACATAGCTCACCCCCACAACTGTCCCATCAACACCACCCTGAACCATGCTCACATCACAGGGAGTGGAGAAGGACTCACAAGATGGCTGAAGACGGCTACTGCTGTGGGGAGCACAAGGCCCTGCTGGCAACTGTGCACCAACAAACAGCAGGACACCACTGACTGACATCCTGAGAGACAACGTCCACTCCCTGCAATGCAAGCACGTTCCATGGTGGGATAACTGACTGGCTGGGTGGGTGGGAAGGAGGGCCGGCTGTCAACCAAACACAACCAATTCAGACCATGTTCACACCCCAAAAAATACATAGAAATGCCCAAATAATGCAGGACAATGTGCCACACCAATATCAACCCCTGACTGTGACGACTTAGGACAATGCAATGTACAGGCCCGCACCCAGAGGCACAGTCACAACTGTCATGTGTGTCAACCATTGATGCCTGCAGAAACATAACATACATTGTGTGTGTCTCCCAAAAACAGGTGATGATGGGGACACAGCAGCAGATGCTGAGGAGTCCCAGTCCCAGGCTCAAGAGGATGCGGAGCTCACTGGCGTCGTACAGCCTCTGTCCTCCTCGGACGACGAAGACCAACCTGGCACATCCAGTGCAAGTCTACATGCAGCACCAGCAGGACCACCAGCTGCAGCACCAGCAGGACCACCAGCTGCACCCCCTGCACCCACCCCTCCAACGACTGTCACCACAAATACCATCCCTGCCGACATGGACAGAACAAGGAGCAACACCAGCACAGGGACCCTGGACCAACCTGGGGCCATGGACACCACCACCACCACCAACCCCCAAGGTGGACCAGGGTTATCTGTGCGTGCCACTGCACACACTGCACATGTCAGCAGGGGTGGTGGGAGGGGTGGGAGACAGAGGTCGCTGCTTGCAGACGTTGCTGGTGTGCATGATGACCCACAACTGGTACGCATAGCTGATGCGTACCAGTCCAGCACCGGAGACCTCAGCCAGGTAGTGGGGCTCCTCAGAGACATGAAACAGCAGCAGGCTGCCCATCATGCCCGCTTGGACTCCCACATGTCCCACGTGGAGTCACACATGTCCGGCGTGGACTCACACATGTCCCGCATGGAGTCCAAGTGGGATGCACTGCATGAGATGACGGCGGTGCACAGGGACATTTTACAATGCCTCCGCCAGATGAACAGCAACCAGTCCACACCTCCCTGTGTGCCAACAACATCTGGTGACGAACAAACTGCAACTGCCACAGGGAGGGAGGATGACTCTGGCGGAGAGTCCCCTGCACCGCAGCAGCCTGTACTTGAGGGCCCCCAAGAAGAGGGGTCGTCCGAGGAGGGGCAAGTGAGAGGCCGATGGCCAAGCGCAACTCCCAGGAAGCCTGAACCTGTTCTGGATGTTCACCTTTGTGCACAGACTGTTCACCCTGTTGACGGCAACACTACTCCCACACATTGCATGGGGAGTACAAGTTGGACCAATGTGTCAGACAACTGTGGCCCCGATACTGGGGATTCTGTCTACCAGGACTTTCAATTCACCTAGGAACTTCGGATTGCAAGATTTATGTACAGCACTACCCATCCTATGCACTATTCACACAAATGTATCACAATAAACACACTAATACACCATACTTGCCTCTGTTGTGATTCCAACATGGGTGCTGTTATGGGGATGATGAACTGCAAAATTACACTGTGTATGCGAACTGCAACAGCAAGGACAACACAGGCATGTGAGTAAAGGCAACGTGACACATATGAGGGAGACACACCACCAGGGCTACACAACACATACACACCTAGGCCATCTGACTCATTGCCTACACTGATGTTGCCAGGGAAGACGGTGCAATGCACAGACACCACACCCATTCCCAGTTGTAGTCAAGTAGCCCACAGGTGCAGTAAGCAAATGGCAGTCAAATGTGTGACCACAGACAACGCACATCACAAAGTGGAGCACAGGTTTATTACACAGTTGCAACATGCCGTAACCACTACAGATGCAAGGTAATCCCACCTGGCAGCGGGCACACAGTCAACAACTGTAGACGGAAGGAAGTCCATGGGTGTGGCGCACATCACCTGTAGGGACACAACAGCTACCAGCCTGGAAGTGCAATCACGTCGTCGGTGGACACAGTTGACCAAATGAATCTGAAAGTACCCTGTGAAGGACAGAAATGACACACAGTCAAAAGCAATGGAGTACAGGACAGAACAGCAAAACTCATGCACAATACATGTTACAAGATACCCACCCAGAACCAAGTTAGCATGTCAACACTGTTGGGGAGTACAGCCCACCTGTAAGCACACATCGCAACACACATCCAGTCAAGTAGCCCATGGACACACTCCAACAGCACCAGAGCACCACCTACACATCATGCCAACTCATATCATTGACATGACACCTCAGGATACTCACATTCAGCTAAAGAAGTTGGTGATGAGCTGTGTGCGGACATCACCATCATCATCATCATCATCATCGTCACTGGCATCGTGGTCCAGGCCAGGATCCTCCACAGGTGGCGGATGTTGGTCATTGTCATCCTGGATGAGAGGCAACTCCTTCCGCACTGCCAGGTTGTGGAGCATGCAGCAGACGATGATAATCTTGCACACTTTCGCAGGGGCATATGGGAGGGACCCTCCGGTCTTGTCCAGGCAGCAGAAGCGGCTCTTCAGGAGACCAAATGTCCGCTCAATCACTCTCCTGGTCCGACCATGTGCCTCATTGTAGCGCATCTGGGCTGGTGTCACAGGGTTCCTGAGGGGTGTCAGCAACCACGGCATGTTGGGGTATCCCGAGTCACCTACGGACAGACAAGTGCACATTAGCTGACTTGGAAAAGTGGGCGGAATACTACAGATCAGATCACACACAATGGCACAAAGTCAGTACACACCGACAAGCCAGGCACGCTGGTTCTGCATCTGTGCCATCATCCTGGGGATGCGACTACTCCTCATCACAAAGGCATCGTGTGCTGAACCAGGGAAACGGGCACACACGTGTGTGATGGTCATGTCTGCAAGACACACCACCAGTGCATTGACCGAGTGGTAGTGCTTGCGGTTCCTGTAGGCCTGCTCCTGGGCCTGTGGTGGTACCAAAGCCACATGTGTCCCATCAACGGAGCCAATGACATGCGGCATCCTCCCCAGGGCATAAAAGTCACTCTTCACGTCAGTGAGTCGTCGCAGTCTAGGGAAATAGATGTACCGGTTCAGGAATAGCAACATTGCCGCCAAAACATCGCGGAGCACACAGCTCAACATGGTCTGTGACATCCCACCAGCAGTCGCCACAGTATGTTGGAAGGTACCGGTGGCAAAGAAGTGTAGGGCTGCCATCACCTTCACCTTGGGGGTCAGCGCTGTAGGATACGGCCGGCCAGGCTGCAAATGTGGGGACAACTGCACTGCCAAATCCTCAATCAGCTGCCTGGTGAAGCGGTACCGTCGGATGCTGTCCCGTTCCACCATCGTTGCCAGGTCTGGGAATGGTCGATGGACAGCAGGAGCCCTGCAGTGCAGAGGAGAAGTAAGCAAGATTGTCAGTCACCCCACATATGCGGCATTGAACACACTCAATATCCCACCATACATCATTATGAGGCACAACTACATGAAGTGTGCAGTTCCGGAAGGACATGTATGGTACATACATGGCCAACATCTGTCAACACGGTCCAACAGGTGGCATCAATTAGTCCCAGGTTGGCCCATTGGATATCATGAGGCCGTGTCACAGTTCCCATCTCCTGCTGCCATGTCACAATCACCCCCACAGTGACATGTGAGGACAGATGTGCCCCAGGCACCACAGCTCAACGACAGGTACATTCCCAGGGACCCTGTATTGCCACATGGACACTGGCATTACATGGAGTATCATGTGTACACCACAGCAAAACAACCATGACCCCCACAGGTAGTGGCCCCACTTGCCACGGCAGGACAGACATGGACGTCTGTGACACACACACGCACAACATCAAAGTCCATGCACACACAACCTGGATGTGGAGACTGTCTCCCATTGTGCACATGAAATCAGAAACATTGTAAACACTACATGACAAAGACTGTGGAGGACCATCACTATTGTGCCACTGGGACACCCTGGCTCAAACATACAGTCCCACATGGGACTCACGGGGTATGTGACATGACATACACATACACCACCGTGAAATGTGACCATGGCACATGCATAGATATGAACAGTTGCACATCACAGTGGTCATGTACACGTAACACCCAGGATCCTGTACCCATGAACACGTGCACAGCCTGGGGGTGGCTGCCCACAGGTGACACCCACAGGACAACATGTACACCAACATACACACAATAGGAAATGCAGCCTTACATGCCTTATGATAAAGTTTGGACAGGCTGTCGTGATGTAGGTGTGCCCCTCACTCCCTGGGAGCTATCTGTGGCTGGCATATGTCCATCTGAGACAGGCATGCTGACATATGCCAGTCACATGTACAGTGATGCGTTGAACAGCAATGGACCGGTCGGTGCCCCGGCCGACCCATTGCATTCAATGTGTGCGGGTACGCGTTGTACCCCTGTACTCGTTGTACCCCTGTACGCATTGTACTGCAATGGACTGGTCGGTGCCCCGGCCGACCCATTGCATTCAATGTGTGCGGTACGCGTTGTACCCTGTACGCGTTTTACCCCTGTACGCGTTGTACTGCAATGGACCGATCGTTGCCCCCGGCCGGCCCATTGCATTCAATGTGTGCGGGTACGCGTTGTACCCCTGTATGCAGCGTTGTACTGCAATGGACCGATCGGTGCCCCGGCCGGCCCATTGCATTCAATGTGTGCGTGGTACGCGTTAGTACCCTATGCGCATTGTACTGCAATGGACCGATCGGTGCCCCGGCGGCCCATTGCATTCAATGTGTGCGGTGCAGCGTTGTACCCCTGTACGCGTTGTACTGCAATGGACCGATCGGTGCTCCCGGCCGGCCCATTGCATTCAATGTGTCGCGGGTATGCGTTGTACCCCTGTACGCGTTGTACTGCAATGGACCGATCGGTGCCCCGGCCGGCCCATTGCATTCAATGTGTGCGGGTACGCATTGTACCCTATGCAGCGTTGTACTGCAATGGACCGATCGGTGCCCCGGCCGGCCCATTGCATTCAATGTGTGCGGGTACGCGTTGTACCCCTGTACGCGTTGTACTGCAATGGACCGATCGGTGCCCCAACCGGCCCATTGCATTCAATGTGTGCGGGTACGCGTTGTACCCCTGTACACGTTGTACCCCTGTACGCGTTGTACTGCAATGGACCGATCGGTGCCCCGGCCGGCCCATTGCATTCAATGTGTGCGAGTACGCGTTGTACCCCTGTACGCGTTGTACTGCAATGGACCGATCGGTGCCCCCGGCCGGCCCATTGCATTCAATGTGTGCGGGTGCGCGTTGTACCCCTGTACGCGTTGTACTGCAATGGACCGATCGGTGCCACCGGCCGGCCCATTGCATTCAATGTGTGCGGTGCACGCGTTGTACCCCTGTACGCGTTGTACTGCAATGGACCGGTCGGTGCCCCCGGCCGGCCCATTGCATTCAATGTGTGCGGGTACGCGTTGTACCCCTGTACGCGTTGTACCCCTGTACGCGTTGTACTGCAATGGACCGGTCGGTGCCCCCGGCCGGCCCATTGCATTCAATGTGTGCGGGTACGCGTTGTACCCCTGTACGCGTTGTACTGCAATGGACCGATCGGTGCCCCCGGCCG
Organism: Calotriton arnoldi; assembly: GCA_963921515.1. NCBI lineage: Eukaryota > Metazoa > Chordata > Amphibia > Caudata > Salamandridae > Calotriton > Calotriton arnoldi. Next base: position 656,709 of record CAWUFW010007868.1, on the reverse strand, counting down.
GCCCATTGCATTCAATGTGTGCGGGTACGCGTTGTACCCCTGTACGTGTTGTACCGCAATGGACCGATCGGTGCGCACCCATTGAAAATGGGCTTGCCTGGCAACGGACGCGTTTTCGAATTTCGAACGAGTCGGTTGCTGGAAAATCAGTTGGTCACCCACAACAATGTTGCAAAATCATGTATGTCATGAAGTTGAAGATTTGAAGGATGCTGTGGGCGTGTTTTGGTGCTGCTATTCCATGTATTGGCCAGATTCAGAAGATGCAAACGACTTGGACCTATCACTTTGGACACAAGGGACAGTATCTGCCTCTCAAGCACATATATATTGCTGGCTGTTCCCCTGAGAGCTCACTTGCCTGCACTACATGCTCCAGGACGACATCTGCCACTGCACTGCTGCTGTCTCTGCCCCTCTGGACCCTGCAATGGCACGTACTGTGGAGAGAGCCCCAGCCTTCAGCCTTGAAGAGAACCAGGCCCTGCTGGACAGCCTACTTCCACAGTACAGCAAGCTGTATGGGACACCAGGGGAGCAGGTGAGTGTTCTTTGCACTGCCTTTCTGAATGTGCATATTGTCTGACTAGCAAGGCTGAAAGTCTGCACGCCACTGGCTAGCAGGCTCACTGAGTAGTTGTCACCCCCTATAGTGTGTAGTGACATGCACTGGACAGGTATGGTGCAGTGACAGTGCATTTGAACAAGGTTTTACTTCCCATGCAATGATACCATGTAGTGACGTCTGGCAAACTGTCCATGGGCAGCTTTGCACTGCCTGTGTACATCATGTGCCCCTATGATTGAGACATGTATATGCAACTGTGTCATGCACGGATATGTTGCATGTGTAGTAATGGCCTTTTCACTTTGTCATCCTGACAGGTTAATGCCCATCGGAAGCAGGAGATCTGGAAGGACATCGTCCGGGCCGTCCGGTCCGTGGGGGTCTACAAGCGCCGGATCCGCAACTGCCAGAAGAGGTGGCAGGACCTTCGGGGCTGGACCCGGAGGATTGCACGGGTCCAGCTGAAGCTGTCGCCTCCTCGCAGGAGGGGCGGAACACGGACCCTGACCCCCACATGCTCCAGATCCTGGCGGTGGTGTTTCCAGACCTGGATGGGCAGCTGAAGGCCAGACAGCAGCAAGGAGGGGTGAGTCAAAGACTGCACTGTGAACTCTGTATTACATGCTTTGTGCCCTCCTCTGGCCTGGTTCAACTGCCACAGTGCAGCAGTCATGTTGTCCAGGAGCCATGTCCCTCTATTGTGCACTGCCCACTGCTCATCTGATACCCAGGTGTGGCCCTTACATTCAGGGAATTGTGTCACTTGGGACTGTGTCCTTGCAGTTTGCTTCACTAAAGGTGGGGGACAGCATCTGTTTCCCTAACTCTGTTGTGGGCATCATGGGTGGGTCCATTGTTCACACAACGCCTGTGTTCGGACATGTAATCTGCGTGTTGCTTTGATATGCGGTCCACTTGCTGAGCTGAGCCACCACATGTGCCTGGGGTATGTGGCACACGCCCATGCAGCGGGTGGGAACAATGTTTGGGCCCCAGGAGTGTGCAGATTACGTGTGTCACACATACATAGCCAGCTATCCACTGTCCAGGGCTCATCCCTCATTCATGTGGAGCAGGACAGTCATGCCTACTCCAGGCCATGCAATGCACTCTGTACTCCCACTCCCGTGTATCAGCTGACACATTGTGCGCAGTGATTTGACCCCTCAGGTGTCTGCCTCTGTGTCAGTGTGCTGTGGATTAGTTGCCAGGACTGCTGGGGTGTTTCTTGGTAGGGGCTCAGCATGCCCCTGGAGATGTGACCATAGGAGACGATACTTGTGTGTCACATAGGTGTTTGATCAGCTGCCCGTGCAGACTGGGGTATGCGAATGTGAAGTTCAGGCAGCTGTTCCCCATTCACAGCAGATTGTGAGGGGCTCAGGTTCAGAGGGTAGTGTCACAGGTCTCCCATATGTCCAATAGGTATGACCTGGACAGATGAGGGTTAAGATGATGTGTTGTGTGGGGGATGTACATGTGCACTTGTGCAGCTCCAGGACTTGCATTCCCCATGACCTACTATTGTGACACAGTGCATAGTGTTGTTGTCTGGCTGCCAAGTCATACATCACTGAGACAGTGATGTATGACTTAGCAGTCATGCCTCTGCCATGGCACGTGTCAACTTATTGGTGGTCCTGCAGGGGAGAGACATGTGCTACATGCACACCATTGTGGCGATGGCTATCAGGACATGGGTGCATCATGGTGTCTGTCACTGGTATGCATCACATGCATTTCCTATTTGACTCTGGGCATCCCTTTCATCCGGAAACCTGTACTGACTCAGTGGCAAGAGCTGTGATGTGTGCATGTCCACATGCCACACCGTGTCCTCTGCACTGTCCAACTACTGTGTACTTGGTGCATGTGTCCACACTGGGGTGTTGCAATCCAACAGACACCAGACAGATGGGTGCAAGGCCATGTGGGATGTGAGTGCCATTCTTGGCATCAGACTGACAATTGGCTTCTCCTGTTCAGTTAGGGCACTTTTAGCAATGTACAACTAGTGATGCCAGGGCTTGCTCTGTAATGTGCTGTGCTCACAGTGGTGTGTGCGTTTGGTGCAGGTGACTGATGTCTGTCAGTTTCCCCATTGTTTGCAGATACATCCACGGCCACGGAAGGGGACAGCTCCACGGACCAGGAGGAGCCAGAGAGCCAGACTGGGTCAGCAGCCGAGGAGTGGTCGGAGGGACCCAGTGGCATGGAGGGCGAGGGGAGCCACACCGAGGAGTCCTCAGCACCATCCACCTCAGCTGAGGACCAGAGCAACTCAGAGGATGACTCCCTTATGGAGGCGGGTGTCAGCAGCCACCACACCCCAGCTAGTGTTGCTGTCCCTGCCACCACCAGCACCACCACCGCCCTCCCATCGGCTCCCATTCCCCAGGTCCGTGGAGGCTCCCATGTTCGGGAGCGTGTCTCCTTTGGGCCAGGCACCGCACCCCCTGCCCCTGTGTCCCCTGCTGCCCTGAGTGAGGAGTCTGTGTACCTCCTTCGCCAGCTCCATGTAGGGCAGACAGCCATGCTGAGTGTCCTCCATGCGCACACCGCTCTGTTGACTCAGCTGGTGTCGTTCATGGAGGGCATCTCATCGGGCATGTCTGACCTACAGAGGGGCAATAGGTCCATGGACTCCTCCCTGACGGCAGCAGTGTCCCTCCTCAGACAGTCCCTCACCCCTCCTGCCTCTGCTCCATCCACACTCCCCAGCACCTTACCCATCCCAAGCACACACACACCGGCACAAGCACACACCAGCACACACACGTCCAGCACACAGACACACACGCCACAAACAAAACGCACACGCACAGTCAGGGGACTGAAACCAGACTCACAGGGGATGGGGCCCTGGTACACACACACGTATCCACGGGCACTGCGCAGTCCTCAGTTGCCTCTCCCTCCAAAGCACCCTCCCTTGCCTCACCTGCAACCCCAAAGACCCAGCGCCTCTTCCTCAGTGACCTCGGCCTCTTCCCCTCTGATCCAGCTGCTCCAGCATCCAGGGGGACGAGGAAGCCCCCCCACACGGAGCAGAGTGCCCTCGCCCCCGGACACCCTCCCCCAGGCGCAGACAGACTGAGGCCCCCACCCGCAAGTCCCCCCGGAGTGGTAAGAGCAAGACCCCGCCGCCGCCCTGCAGCTCAAGCACCAGGTCTCCTTCCTCCATCCCTCAGGCCCCCACTCCACAGGTGCCCCCACCACACCCTGCCCCAGGTTCCCCCACCCACAGATATACCATCCCCAAGAGGCTCCGGCCTTCTCCCCCTGCCACTTGCTCTCCCGGCACCACACCCCCGCTGCGCTTGTCTGTGCCACTGATGTGGTGAGGGTGTCCTCCCCCTCTGTCCAGCCCACCTTGCCTGTTCCCCATTCTCCTCCCCTGGTGGTAGGCACTGCAGTGGAGTCCACTACCACCCTGTCTGACTTGGGCACTGCAGTGGCGGACCTGTCCACTCCATCTGCAGGGTTCACTGCAGTCGTGCCGGCACCCACAACATCTGAGACCATGTCAGACACCTCCACTGCAGTTGTCAGTGGCTCTCCAGCACCCACCACCCCTTCCCTGCTTCCTCCTGGTGAGCCCTGATCCTGTCCCTGCGGTGCCTGGCCTACCCCCCCCGGTTGCCCCTCCTAGTGGATTGTCCCTGGTTTTGTGCAGGCATGTGTAGGGTGGCATCTGCCACTGTCACCCACTTGTGACTTTATTGATGGACTGGCCATTGGCCTTTGTTTATTTTCTACTGGACTTCTACTTTTAATGCCACATATGCTGAATAAAGCAACTTTCTGTTCTCTAGTGCTTTTGCTTCTGATGTACATGATGTTGATGATGCTAACCATGCCCTTGCTGCAGTGATGGTGATATTTGGTCTCATGATAATGAAGTGTTACTGTGCAGGAACCCATGTGGTCCAGGGGAATGTGTCCTATCCTGTGGTGTATCCATGTCATCCATAGCAGCATCTGAGGGTGTCATGTGTTCAGTATTTGGCAATGGGATTTCCTACTTAGATTGCCTATTTCACATCTGTGGCTTCCACCCCTGCACATCTGTTGTGCCTGCCATTGTTCAATTCGTCTACTTCCCTGACCGTGTGGCCATCTCCAGTGGACATGCAGGTTTGGGCATCAATGGGGAAGGACTCATCTGTGTTGTCAGTGCAACATTGCTATACAAGTGTGTTGGATCTGTGCTGATGATTCCGTTGGCACTTCCATGACCAGGCTGATGTTACGGGAGCCCTCATTTGGTGCTAATTGTTGATTGTGTGACCAAGTGCTCAGCTGACATGATGGGGCCCTACTGAGGCAACATATGGCACAGCTTTCCTCACACAGGAGTGGAGTCCCCTCATGGCAGTGTGTACTCCTGTGACATTGCCTGCACCCAAGGTGTGTGTTGTATGTGCATGTCTGTGTGTTCACTTCCGTTTAGCTGTGCATGCTGTGATCCCTAGTGTTGTACCTGTTTGTGATGCTAGCTGAGTTGACCTATGTTCCCCCAAAGTCTTCGCCCTGGGTTCTCTGTGATGTGGGTGCATGGCACATTACTGGTCATCAGGGTGTCACCCATAGGTGTGTTTGCTGTCAGGGCTGAGTTTGTGTGCAGACGCAGATGGGTCACAGTCAGGTTTCCCCTTGGCACTTGTTGTTTGCCCCTGTCATGTGATTTCCAGTTTGTGTTATCTTTCAGTGATTGTGACACGTTGTGTGTGTGACTGCTGGCACTCCTCAGGGTCCGGGCTGCAATGTTGGTTGTTGTCTATGTGTGTTCTTTGTGGGTGACCTTGGCTTCTTCATTGGTGTGTGACTGTGGCTGGGATCCCATTGGTTGGTGTGGTATTGCCGTCATGTCCATGTACAGCGTAGTGTGCAGTGTGTCAGACATTCAGGAGTCTTGTTGAGTGTCCATGTGTGATGTGTTTCTGCACCTTGGTTCCCACCCACCACCCTGGAATAGTCATGGGTGCATGTGCAATGTCACCAGTGCATGTGTGCTTCACTGCTGCACATTGTTGGAGGTCGAGGGTGTGGTGTTGAGTGTGTGCAGATGAGAGTTGTTGCCCGGCTAGGCCCCTGCCTCCATGTTGGCCTTGGCTTACTGGCCATGCTGTTTGATTTGTGCTTGTGTAGGTGTGATGGTAGTTAGTTGCTCAGGACACATGACTGTGGTTCACAGTGTGAACCACATTTAGCTTTGTCATCACAGTGGGATTGTAATGCAGCCCAGGGTCACCACATTGTGGGGGCCCTGGGGGTGGTGCTGTGGTGTGTCTGTGTCTTGCCGTGTCAGTTGCTGTCCCTACGTGCCTGTGTGACATGTGTGATTTGTGCTCCCTCTCATCTGACAATGCCTGCTTGCCCACATAGGGGATTTGGATCCATGAGTTACCTTTGTGTGGCACTGTATGCACATCTGTATGATTGGTATTCAGGTCTCCTCATGTGTTGTGTGGTTGCCTGGGGACACTGGCACCCCCCTCACCTGTTGTGTATGATGTGCAGTGTGGGTCTGCCTGTTTGTGTTTGTGCATCTGCACCACTGCATTGGCATATCTTGGGTGTGCCATTGGCTGTATGTAGTTTGGTTACTGTCCCCTGCTGTCCCTGGGACTCCTAGGTCATCGGTCAGCACAATGATCATGGTTTGTGTGTCCCATTGCTGCCATGATATGGTATCTGTTCACCTCACATCTGCAGTCTCCACAGGGTATCTGCATGTGTGTGCCCATTGGTGCAAATATGTGGGTCTGCATTCTGATGGTCACTTCTGTCATTGTGTCATTGATGATTGTTGACGGTGTCAGCCCCCATGGGTGTTGTTTGTCTGCACATGGCCAAAGGTATGTCTTATTTGCACTGCAGTATTTGGCTCCCCCAATTTATGTTGCAATGGGACACATACACTACTTTGCCACTGATGTGTTTGTTGTTCTGTGACCAGGAATCATCCATGCAGTTTGGCAGTTGCACCTCTTTCTTTGTCAACACTTACCTTTTGGTCACTGTGATGATGGGGGTTTGGACCCCATTGCCACAATGTTCAAAGTGTGCTTCAGCTATGGACCCCACACTTACATTTTGGTCACTGTGATGATGGGGGTTTGGACCCCATTGCCACAATGTTCAAAGTGTGCTTCAGCTATGGACCCCACACTTACATTTTGGTCACTGTGATGATGGGGGTTTGGACCCCATTGCCACAATGTTCAAAGTGTGCTTCAGCTATGGACCCCACACTTACCTTTTGGTCACTGTGATGATGGGGGTTTGGACCCCATTGCCACAATGTTCAAAGTGTGCTTCAGCTATGGACCCCACACTTACATTTTGGTCACTGTGATGATGGGGGTTTGGACCCCATTGCCACAATGTTCAAAGTGTGCTTCAGCTATGGACCCCACACTTACATTTTGGTCACTGTGATGATGGGGGTTTGGACCCCATTGCCACAATGTTCAAAGTGTGCTTCAGCTATGGACCCCACACTTACATTTTGGTCACTGTGATGATGGGGGTTTGGACCCCATTGCCACAATGTTCAAAGTGTGCTTCAGCTATGGACCCCACACTTACATTTTGGTCACTGTGATGATGGGGGTTTGGACCCCATTGCCACAATGGTCATGGCCTGCTTGCATTGTGGGTGCCACACACATATATGTGTCGCACATGTGCTAGGGGGTCACATTGTATGTTCAAAGTCATGTTCGGTGTTGTAGGCATTTGACACAGTCTACACACGCTTGTCATGGTGTTGGGGGATGTCTTCTTCTTGCATTCCCTAGGTTGTGGTGTGCTGGTTGTGTCATGCATTGTCCATCCTATGAGTGGGGGTGGTAGTAGTGGTAGGCATCCAGCCCCCCCTGGCTAAGGGTGGTAGTAGTGGTAGGCATCCAGCCCCCCCTGGGTGAGGGTGGTAGTAGTGGTAGGCATCCAGCCACCCCTGGCTAAGGGTGGTGGTAGGCATCCAGCCCCCTGGGTGAGGGTGGTAGTAGTGGTAGGCATCCAGCCCCCTGGGTGAGGGTGGTAGTAGTGGTAGGCATCCTGCCCCCCTGGGTAAGGGTGGTAGTGGTGGTAGGCATCCAGCCCCCTGGGTGAGGGTGGTAGTAGTGGTAGGCATCCAGCCCACCCTGGCTAAGGGTGGTGGTAGGCATCCAGCCCCCCCTGGCTAAGGGTGGTAGTAGTGGTAGGCATCCAGCCCACCCTGGCTAAGGGTGGTGGTAGGCATCCAGCCCCCCCTGGGTGAGGGTGGTAGTAGTGGTAGGCATCCAGCCCCCCCTGGGTGAGGGTGGTAGTAGTGGTAGGCATCCAGCCCACCCTGGCTAAGGGTGATAGTAGTGGTAGGCATCCAGCCCACCCTGGCTAAGGGTGGTGGTAGGCATCCAGCCCCCCCTGGGTGAGGGTGGTAGTAGTGGTAGGCATCCTGCTCCCCCTGGGTAAGGGTGGTAGTGGTGGTAGGCATCCAGCCCCCCCTGGGTGAGGGTGGTAGTAGTGGTAGGCATCCAGCCAACCCTGGCTAAGGGTGGAAGTAGTGGTAGGCATCCAGCCCACCCTGGCTAAGGGTGGTGGTAGGCATCCAGCCCCCCCTGGGTGAGGGTGGTAGTAGTGGTAGGCATCCAGCCCCCCCTGGGTGAGGTTGGTAGTAGTGGTAGGCATCCAGCCCACCCTGGCTAAGGGTGGTAGTAGTGGTAGGCATCCAGCCCCCCTGGCTAAGGGTGGTGGTAGGCATCCAGCCCCCTGGGTGAGGGTGGTAGTAGTGGTAGGCATCCTGCCCCCCTGGGTAAGGGTGGTAGTGGTGGTAGGCATCCAGCCCCCTGGGTGAGGGTGGTAGTAGTGGTAGGCATCCAGCCCACCCTGGCTAAGGGTGGTAGTAGTGGTAGGCATCCAGCCCACCCTGGCTAAGGGTGGTGGTAGGCATCCAGCCCCCCCTGGGTGAGGGTGGTAGTAGTGGTAGGCATCCTGCCCCCCCTGGCTAAGGGTGGTGGTAGGCATCCAGCCCCCCCTGGGTGAGGGTGGTAGTAGTGGTAGGCATCCAGCCCCCCCTGGGTAAGGGTGGTAGTAGTGGTAGGCATCCGGCCCCCCCTGGCTAAGGGTGGTAGTAGTGGTAGGCATCCAGCCCCCCCTGGCTAAGGGTGGTAGTAGTGGTAGGCATCCAGCCCACCCTGGCTAAGGGTGGTGGTAGGCATCCAGCCCCCCCTGGGTGAGGGTGGTAGTAGTGGTAGGCATCCAGCCCCCCCTGGGTGAGGGTGGTAGTAGTGGTAGGCATCCAGCCCACCCTGGCTAAGGGTGGTAGTAGTGGTAGGCATCCAGCCCACCCTGGCTAAGGGTGGTGGTAGGCATCCAGCCCCCCTGGGTGAGGGTGGTAGTAGTGGTAGGCATCCAGCCCCCCTGGGTGAGGGTGGTAGTGGTGGTAGGCATCCAGCCCCCCTGGGTGAGGGTGGTAGTAGTGGTAGGCATCCAGCCCCCTGGCTAAGGGTGGTGGTAGGCATCCAGCCCCCCTGGGTGAGGGTGGTAGTAGTGGTAGGCATCCAGCCCCCCTGGGTGAGGGTGGTAGTAATGGTAGGCATCCAGCCCCCTGGCTAAGGGTGGTAGTAGTGGTAGGCATCCAGCCCCCCTGGGTGAGGGTGGTAGTAGTGGTAGGCATCCAGCCCCCCTGGCTAAGGGTGGTAGTAGTGGTAGGCATCCTGCCCCCCGGGTAAGGGTGGTAGTAGTGGTAGGCATCCTGCCCCCCCTGGGTGAGGGTGGTAGTAGTGGTAGGCATCCTGCCCCCCTGGGTAGGGGTGGTGGTGCGCATTCAGGCCCCTGTGTGCATATGTGGCATTGGTGATGGGCATCCCGCCCCTATGGTGCTGCTGTTGCTGGTGTAAGTATATTCTGCATCCCTCTGTGTGTGTGTGATGTGTCGTGTACGTGTTGTATGTGTTTTGTGGTTGGTGTCTGGCTTACCTTCTGCGCCGTACGCGTCCGTGCCTGTTCCGGTAGTAAATGTAGAATATTGGTATGATCGGGACGAAGGGATTCATGGTTGGTTCGTGTCGTTCGTCCTTCTCGTTGCTTCGCGTCGTCCTCGTCGCTTCGCGTCGTCCTCGTCGCTTCGCCTCGTCCTCGTCGCTGGCGTGTTCGTCTCGGAGCCGTGGATCGTGTTGTGGCGCGAATCGGAGCTTATATGCGCCTCTCCCGGATGCTTTGACGTGCCGTGCGTAGCGACGGGTTCGGCGCGTACGGAAAGCGCATTGTACTCGTTCGGCCGGACGGAGCTGCATATTTCCTTCCGTGCGACTCGATTCGGCGTTTCCGGATTCGCCTCGGTCGGGGAACAGGACCTGGTTTGGGTGAGTACGGCTCGGCCGGATTCTTTGCTGTTGTGCGCATCGTACTTACTCGTTCGGTGTGCTGTACGGATCGGTCGGGAAACAGGCTTTCGCATGGCTTTTTTCCCGACCGAATGGTATTGGGTGCGCCTCCGACCGAGATCGGAATCGGCCCCTTAATAGAAAGTGCCATCCCAACCAAAACCAGGGGGGTGAGGGTAGGGATGAGGTACTGTCAAGAATAGTCATGTCTTCAGCACTTTAGACAGCAAGTGAGGAAAGTGGTTTAATGTGGATTGAGTCATGATAGTGGTCCAGTGTTTTAGTAGATGCTCCTCACTTCTGGTTCCTGTTGTGGTCCAGAGCTACATGGAGTGTCCAGATTCTGAAAAGATAACATTCTAGGTAAGGCAGTGCTTGTCTTTGTGATTTTGCCATTTCCCTAGAGAACATAGCAAGTCTAGTAGTGTGTTGCTGCAGGGCTAGGTTGTTTGATTTGTGCCAAGATTGAGTAGGTCTGAGCTGTGTTCTTGATTCAGGTTGATTTGGTTGTCTCTGCTGTTAAAGGACCTTACCTCTGACCCGCAGGTGGTTTTTCAGAAATATCTGGTTGTATGATTGAGTCAAGGCATTACAGGGTGTCAGGTCTTGCATCCGCTTGTACAGTCATAATGGACTGTAAAACATTTGCGACTATCAAATTGTTTTTCGGATTACAAGAATTCCGACTTCTCTGATACTGTGAGTAGTCCCTGATCTTCTCTGGAAGAATGGGTTGTTTTTTAGGTATTCTTGACACAGTCTGCCTTCTGCTTCAGCGAGGTATCACTTTGGGGATTGTAGCTCAGGGGGTAGAAACTAGCATTTCCTTGTTATCTGTGAATTCCTGAGTTATCATTTGTCATGGTGTGTAGATCAGCAATATTTCTATGATCTGAGGAAGAGTCATGATTATTTAATGTGGTTAATAAGAAAGGCACAGCCTAACTAAATTTGCATTAATTTCTATGATTGAATCCACAGGGCAGTTGGAGCTACAATTATTGGGGCGAGATGGAAAAGACTAGAGGTCCCTGAGTAGAGGTCAACAGAAGCACAAGGACAGTTTCTGAGTTGTGTGTTGTTGTGATGTTAAACTATGGATTCAAACAATCTGAAAATTGCTACTTGTTTTTCCGGAGCCACCATTAGGTTTCCAAGCAAAACGCCAAAGCACATCAGTCTCAGAAGGAAAGAGAGTCTTAAAATGTTTCCCCTTTCCCCACCCTGCCATCCTCCTATGACCCTGTGTGTATTTAGCATAATCAGAACTTTATTGGGCTACCTGATGAGAGCAAATCCTCAGCATCTCTGCAAATACTTTCAAAATCAACCAGGCCAGTCTCGATTTATATTTGATATAGAAGTTAAGGAGTGACCACAATAATTTATAAAATCTGACATCTGTTTGGCCTGGATATTCCAATCAGGTCGTCAGTGTCCCCTGTACATTACCATGAGATATCCTTATAATATAGTATATCACCTACAAGCACGCTGTCCCTCCTCTTGTCCGCTATCCCTTCAGACACTACCGTATGTCGTTTCTAGCAAAGAGTTTCACTGGGGAAAACAGATGCCAATAGGTTTGCTTTTACTTTGGTCTAACCATTGCTTGCAGTGTTTTCCAGGAAATAGTACCATTCAGTATGCTAGGTGTTTTTCTGAATGTTAAACATTGCTGTTGTCTTTTCCAGTGCAGCACATCCCACAACTTCAACAGCTAATCCTTTCTTACAGGGAGATTTTATTCTTTTTTTTTTTCCATACAGGCACACAGGCGCGGTCGGTGGTAGGAGTGCCGGTCGGGCGGTGACGTGGGGCGGGGGGAGGGGCAGGGTGGGGGTAGTAAACTACGGATTAAGGCCTAATACAGGTAAGTAAACATTTAAATAAATAAAACGAATTTCGTTGCGCGCACTGCCTCGCATTTGGCGATGCAGCGCTCACAACGAAATTCGTTTTTCTTATTTAAATGTTTACTTACCTGTATTAGGCCTTAATCCGTAGTTTACTACCACCCACCCTGCCCCTCCCCCGCCCCACGTCACCGCCCGACCGGCACTCCTACCACCGACCACGCCTGCAGGCACAGTTGTACCTAGTGAAGCATGCCAAGGTATATACTTCCAACTTTTCAACTCTTTGGTGGATATACTTGAAAGAAGCAGCTGCATGCCCAGAGGTAGGAGTGTTCCAATTATTTTTTTAATAAAACAGTGGTACAGGCCTTGGTAGTCTCGAGACTACACTACGGCAACTCCCTGTACCTTGGCTCCCCCAAATATGTCACAGACAGGTTGCAGGTGGTGCAGAATGCTGCAGCCAGGTTGCTTCTTAAAATCCCCAGGCACCAGTCAGTTAGATCATCCATGAGGGAATTACACTGGCTGCCAATCCAGGCCAGGATTAAGTTCAAGGCCCTCTGCCTGGCCCACAAGGCCATGCATGGAAGAGGCCCCATAATGCTAAGTACCTTGGTCTCTCAGTACTCCCCCCATAGATGCCTTAGGTCTGGAGTTAGATTCCTGATGAATACTTCTAAAGTCAAGAGAGCAAGATGGGGGGGAAGATCCTTTTCACACCTGGTCCCTAAACTTTGGAACAGCTTGGATCTTGAATTACGGGTAATCAAGAACGAACAGTGTTTTAAAAAAAAACTCAAGACGTGGCTGTTCTCTTAAAAACCCTGCATGACGTTGGCCCCTCCCTGTTCAGCGCTGGGATGCCCGTGGGTAGCCATGCGCTTTATAAATCCCTAAACCTACCGTTGGCCCAAAATGTGATAATCATATAAGTCAATCACATATCCACATCAGTACACTTCTGTCTTATGGCAGATCTTTGTGGATAACTTTGAAGACGGGGGTAGCCTTGAGATTTCTGATCAATGAAGTGTGTGAAAGGTCAGAAGTGCTGTGGCAAACCAGGCCAAGCTGGCATATCCATGACCCTTTTTAGGTCGAGCCTGGGTAGCGCATGCGCTACTCTGCGAGGCATGCTGTATTGGAGTATGCACTTGAATCCCCGCCCACTCTCCGCCCATATTTGTCATTGGCTTGTGCCATTGTCCTTCATTAATGCTGGCTTCTCATTTGGAAATAGGCTTGTTAGTCCCTCCTTAGTACCGCCTTGTGTTCATTTGCAGTAGCAGTCCGTAGTAGGAGTGCCGGCCAGGCGGTGACGTGGGGCGAGGGAGGGGCAGGGTGGGGGGTAGTAAACCACGGATTACGGCCGAATACAGGTAAGTAAACATTTAAATAAATAAAACGAATTTCGTTGTGAGCGCTGCATCGCCAAATGCGATGCAGTGCACGCCACGAAATTCGTTTTATTTATTTAAATGTTTACTTACCTGTATTCGGCCGTAATCCGTGGTTTACTACCCCCCACCCTGCCCATCCCCAGCCCCACGTCACCTCCCGGCCGGCACTCCTACCATGGACCGCTACTGTTCATTTGTAACCTCCCATGAGGACACCCATTTTACATGTGTTGTTGCTCGATAGGCTTAAATTACAGCCTCCGAGCACTATTTTGTTTAATGTTTTTCATATGCCTGCTGTTGCAGGCTGGACACGCTCTCTCGCAACAGCTTTATTATTTTTTTTGTATAGCACAGCATGCCACGCTGATAGTGGAAGCCATGCCTTTGCTTTACTTGCTGCACCAAACGCAGCCGCATGTTTTTGTTTTTTAAACTATTTATTTTTTTAATTGCCCCATGCCGCACACACTTTAGTGTTGGCCGTGCCCCTTTCCTTGAACGAGCCGAGCCTAAGGAAAGGGGCGTGGCCACCATTAAAGTGAAACGGCTGCATGTGGCGCTTTTACAAAAAAAAAAGCATTTGTTTGTCAACTTGACAATCAAATGCTTTTTTTGTAAAAGCGCTCCATACCTCGCTTTCACTTTAATGGCGGCCACTCTCCTTTCTTTAGACATGGCTCGTCTAAAGAAAGGGACGCTGCCGATATTAAAGTTAAAGCGCCGCATGAGCATTTATACAAACTAGAAATTGTAATGCAATAGGTGTCGCATTTACGAAGCTCACGTAAATGCGAGATCTATTGCATTGCATATGCTTGATTAGTATTTCTGTCCTCTCATTTGTCTGTGACTGTAAACATATTTCATGATGCTCTATTCACCTCTTTAATGCAAAGCTAGACTCCTGCATACCTTGGATAACCTCTTCCAGTCTCGTCGTGACGTCACATCGAAGCCTTGTGCTGCGATCACAGAGAGTTTTATGGAACAGCAAATAAAACGTGCAAAATACAACTTCAATTAATGCATGCAGTGCTGCTAATAGCCTGATTGGGGCAAGGAGTGCTGGTAACACGAGCTCAGAGGCGCGCAGAACAGCGAAAGTCAAATGTTTGAAAAAGAAATGTTCATTAAGTTGCTTCCAGAAGGGTCTGTGGTTCTTTAAAGGCTGCGAAAGATTAGAAATTGCTCTGGATGCAGTTGACGCAGATCGTGCTGGGAGTGCGGAAGGCATGGCCGGACAGACATCGATCAGGAGGCAGGAGGATCCCTCGTGATTCTTCCCACTGCCGAGTCTGACTTGTTTAATACCGCGCAATTGGAGGAGACAACGTTTATCGGGATTTTAAAATAAACCTTAGGAAAAATGATTCTTGCTCGCCTGCAGATAAGATAGGACCAAGCACACATGCCTAGTAATAATACTAATGGCCCTGCTTATAGTGCGTGCATCACGCGTTCAATTGCCTCTTGGTCAGTAAATAATAGGTGTTGCTAAAGGAGACTCCAAAGCACACTTAGTTAGGATTAATTGAGAGCAGATGTCACATCCAAGAGAGAAAGAATCAATATTCCCTCCCGCCATCTTAGCCTCCTCATTTTGTTCAGCTGACATGTTCGGTGGAAATTTTCCATAGAGACCATTAGGAAGAGTTTGTTTTCTTTGTTTGCAGGGAAGCAAGGAATCTGCTCTGGTAACTGCATCTCAACGTTCCTGATAAATAGCAGGGAAAGCAAAGACGGACCACCAACTTCTCTGGCGGTGAAGTGGCAGGGACACCTTCATCCACTGCATAGTGTTTACGCACAAGGGCAGGCCTCTTCCACTTCACAATGTATCCAATTTACTACCCAGACATACTCTACGCTCTCTTTGGTTTCCAGCTATGTCTTTGGTAACGCACTATTTTAAGTCACATTTGGGGGGCATGCCAGTGATAATGTATTTATTCATGAGGGCTATTAAGTGCGTGGTGCTGATGCTCACCGTGGACACCTGGGAACAAGTAAATATACCTAGGAGCATGTGTGTAAGAAGAAATTTGGGCCATGAGATGTTTTTATGTACACTAAATTTGTGACGTTATTTGAATACATTTTCTCCCAGGAGTTTGAGCGCAAATACTGACTTTGGTACCTAAATGGTTAACATTGATGGAGAGCAATATGGGACGGCGACACAAATGCATTAGTCGAGAAGTAGCTAGTACAAATGAAGAAGCTAGAAGGAAAACGCCTCATTGGATGATGTGCCAACTGCACTATGCTTCCTTCACTAAATGAAGCATTTGCTCATGAACACTGACAGAAATTAAGGGGGCCTTTAATGCTTGCCAGGGTGATGGCGTCATGTGCAAGTTGGTTTGGTGTGTAGAACACAGGTGCTCAACGCCCATAGGGCTCAAAGGGCTTCAGCCCCCCTGTCATGTGTGTCAGCCCGGGCTGAGGCTGCTTCCCTGGCGAACACACACTACTGGTGGGCTGGCTGGTCTGGCGTCCATCTTATTGCAGCCGCAGCCGAGTACTTCACAGATCTTTAAAAGACCATTTACTTGTTGAACGAGACTTTGTTGTTTTTTCACCCCTTCTTAGAGCCCCTGCATCTCCACTCAGCCTATTGCTGGAAGAATTAGACCCCCGAAATTTGTATTAGCCCCCACCCCAGAAATGTGGCTCTAGTTGCGCCTCTGGTAGAACATCACTGTTGGCTCTATGTGTAAAGAAGCCAGTTGTTTCCTTATTGGCCTTGAGTGCCAAGCCGAGCGTTTCAGCACAGTCCAAAGAGAAGCAACTTCGGAGAAATGCATAACACCAAACCTCGACGTGCTGATCCTGGATCCTCTGTGTTATCCAGAAGCGCAACTGTCTTTGCTGAAACCAGAGCATCTATAAGTGATGAGCTGGAGCAGTCAATGAGCTCATTTATTGACATTGCCTAAACTCTTCCCTGACTGCCTTTGGGCAGGGCCGAGACCTTAAGCCCGAGGACCTGACCTATGAAAGAAGGTGTGCTCCCCAAGGCCCAGTCAGGGGAGGGCCCTGAGGCACTGCCACAGAGAGGAAGGTTGAGCGGGAGATACCTAGCAAGAGTCAGCTTCAGTGGAACTCCTTTTCTGACCATGCCCTGCGTGGAGGAAATGTGAACCGGCTCTAAAAGAAATAGTTCTTTTTTGCGGAAAGAATACAGGAATAACTATGGGCCTAATTACGATGTGGGACGGACTTGCGTCCGCCCGACACCATTGTGGTCTGGAACCATCCGACCATAGGTTGGCGGTTCTGACCGTCGGATTTGTATGTGACTGCCCTTTGGGCAGTTGGAAACATCCATATCCCAATGACAGCTTTTGAGATGGGCGGAAAAGGCCAACAGCACAAGCTGTCATTGGGAAATTGATGTTTTCAAACAGCCCTGCACCGTGTGGCAGACATGTGGCAAGCACCATGCAGTGCCTGCCACACGGTGCAGGGATGTTTAAGGCCCCATAGCGGAGGGCCAGGGGAGAAGGGTGCACTGCTAGGGGCCCCCAAAGACACTTTCCGACAGCCTTTCCATGTCGTTAAGGCCAACATGCAAAGGCTGTCAGAAAGTGCCATCCTAATCCCGATCCAGCCATCATTAGGGGATTATGGTGACTTCCGATGCTCCGACGTGCTCCGTGAGCCAGTCGGAAGTGGATCGGAATCCCCATGCAGGTTTTACTCCAACCACCATCATCCTAATAAGGCGGTGCTGTCTGGTGACGGAAGATTGCATCTGCTTGCCTTGAATCCAGGCCCCAGAGAGTGACTCTAAGGGTCAGTTAACTGACCTCCTGTGTGTGAGCTACAAGAATACAATAAGCTTGCACAGGCCTCCTCGCAACTGCCCACCGGTCAGCACCAACTGGACCTACCTGGACCTGCTTGAACTTATAACTTTCCCCCGGTCCAGCGCCAACAGATAACCGCGAGTGGCGATTTGTGCTTCTTGGTGCTATTTTCACCAGAAACTTTAAAAATGAATATCTCTGGTCCTAGTGGTTGGAATTTTGTCATTTTATTTATTAAAAAACTCTATTTTCTCACTTTTGAGGGATTTTTCTTTTGTTGTGTTTTTATGTTATTACTCTTTGTGTGCACATTGCTCTAAGTTAAGCCTGATTGTTTTGTTGCAAGCTACCAGAGGGTTAAGCAAAGGTTTATTTATTGATTTTTGTGGTTTACCCTTACAAGGATTGTGTTAATTATTTGAGTGGGACTTCCTCCTCTCTCTAATAACTAATAATACAAGTTGTCACAATCAACTGATGCATTCCGTAATGAATCTCAAATTGGAAGTGACTCCCTAAACACACCCCTTCCAATTTGCAATTTCGATATGTACTCAGAAACCTATTTTGCAATTCAGAAATGTGTTACCTAATCACAATTTAGATTTTGAATATACCCAAAAGCAGTTTTGTAGCAGGAATCTGAGCTTTTGTGACTGCAAAATAGATTTGTTTATATGTCCATACTTCTCAGTGAGTGGAAGGAACCCAAGAAGTTGTCAATGCCAAACTTTACAGGCAAGAGGTGCCTATTGTAATGGGGAGAGTTGGAAATGCCTCATACTCTGATAGTTAAACCTATTTTTGGAAGTCTGGCTGCTGACTTTTGCCAATACTGGTAATGCTCCAGAACTGGATGCAGTTGAGAACAAGGTGAAAATTTCGCATTAAAAGAGGTTTGCAGCTCTAAACCTGTATAAAAAAATCAGGAACTTATCCGAAGTGCTCCTCTGAGTGCCTTTAAATGATGTTCACTGCTTATGGCTATTGAGCCAGATGAGGACTGTGCAGCCCTCCTGTGCCGGACCAACATGGAGACTCAGGAAAAGTTATAGGTTTTTGGTTTGGAGGTGGGAAGCACCCAGATGCCATGTTTAACCCTTTCCGTGCTCATGACGAGCTCAGCTCGTCATGCTGCGCGGTAGCGCTGTGCGCATGACGAGCTGAGCTCGTCACGACCCCACGCGCGATCGGAATGTCCAGCATACGAGCGGAATTTCGATCGCGGTCAAGGGGTTAATGATGATGCCTTTTTAGGTAAATAGGTATTTGGGGATAAACTTGAGGATTTACTTAAATAGGATATTAAAAACTAGAAGAATATCTAGGTGAGGCCCTTCTGAGACATGTACACCCTTCTAAAGGACACACTGGCTCTGGTGGTGTGTCCCTTCACCTCATATGTCACACATGCATCTTAAATTTATAGCAGCTAGGCCCAAGTGTACGCTTTAGGAATGAGAGGTAAATAGCAGTAGCAGTGCTCCTTAAAGCCTCAACGCGTTTTGTCCCAGCAAGTTGACAGGCCAGTGAGTGGGAAAATATCTACGTTCAATCAATAATGACGTGCTAACATCTCTGACACATGATTTATTAATAATATCAGCCAGAAGTCACTTTTCAGTAGTGATCCCAGTACTGGATGAGCATTGGTATTTAATGCAGTGGCCAGTGATTTCTTAGCACCTTTATTAGGGTTCCTCAAATCTCTCCCCATTGCTGCACCATCCAAATAGACACTACTGGGATAAGCTGTGGAGCAACCTAGCCAAAAATGTTGCACAGAGTAGGTGACATCCCTCGAAGCTGCCCAACCTGTCCTTCCAGTCTTTCAGAATCACTATCTGAAGATTCAGAGTAGCAATATGGTGACCATGTCTTAACTCCTTAACCGCGGCGCAAATTCCGCTGCCGTGCGGGAGTTCTATTGAGTGGGCGGGTCCGCGTCGGCCAACGGACGTGCGCAGCACTAGCGAGGTAGTGCTCGCGACGGCCGTTGGCCGACGCGCGCACGGAACGGGTTAAATAACCAAGCAGTAACAGATTGGTCCACAGCAGTTGTCTAACCTGGAGTTCCAGTTAGGACCTGGAAAGAACAGCACCTACTCATCCTCTCAGCAATTAATATCTCGGGAAAGACAATAGGATTGGAGGTCATTTGAATGAAACGTTTCTGTCTTCTTTTTCGCTTTGGTACTCAGAACCGTTAGGGAAATATGGCATTTTGTGGGGTCCTTATGGTGCCTCTGTTTGCATCACAATTGTTTGCTCTTATGCGTCACTTTTTAACTCCCTCTTGGGAGGAGGAGGAGGTAGCATGGGGCTGTGCATGTACGTCTTTGCCCTTAGTCTCTGTAGCATCCTCCCCACCCCCGGGAGGATGCAAACGAATAAGCCACACATGGAGCTCTGATTTGTATATCTTTATTCCTCAGCATACAATCATACTCTGACCTCTGCTTATGTCATAATCCTTAAGAGCCACACCGTAACACCTCCCAGCAAGTTACGTAATTCCGTTTTCAGTTCACCCAGAACCGCAAGGCTTCTAGCGCACATAGTCTCATGACACTACCTCTCACTCCTTGTTAAATAAAAAGTACAAACAATAGTCACATCATATTTCTTCAATAAGGCGCTGAGACGCTAGCATTAATCAGCGAGATCGTGTAGTATGAGATGGTTTAGATGCACTCTGATTGTGCACCGATTGTACAGGCTCTGATGCTTGATCTGGTCTGCCATGCGGGGTCATCTCATTCATGATTGCAGGAGCTCATGACCTTTGAGGTAGGTGCTTAAAGTGTGAAGAGTCCAGTGTGATGGACTTTCCGGGATGATGAGCCATCACCATATTTACTTTGTACTTCACAACCCTCAAAGGATCAACAGCAAACGGAGTGTCTGTTTTCCACTTTCTTTTCTGCTTGAACAGGACCCAGTCACCTTCATCAAAGGTTGTTTCCTGAGCTCATCGGCAATGTTCAGAATATGCTTTCATCTGGCACTTTCAAGAAGTTTCAGTGACACAAACCTTATCAGCATTCAAGGATCAGTCTACTGTCCACTGTGGCAAATAGCTCTCCAATAACAAGGTGGCAGGACTCCCAACAGTTCTGGAGTGAGGAGTTGAATAATAGGCATGGAGGGCTTTATACAGGGCCTGGTTTAACTTGATTCCCTCCATCGAGGCTCGTTGAATTACCCGTTAGCTTGGAGCCACTGAGGTGTGCTCTTTTGATGCTTGCCATTTAGTCTGACCAGAAATTCCTTGAATTCTTTGCTATTGAACAGCAGATCATTATCTGATTTGAGAATGGCGAGGATACTCCACGCTTCAAAGATGTCATCCAGTCGCTCGATGACCTTGTCATGGGTAGTTGACGATAACTTCTTTACTAAAGGAAAATGTGAATACTCATCGATGATTACCATGAGATGATGTTTGTTTTCTAAAGGTCCAAAGAAATCAACTGTAATTCTTTCCCACACATGTGCAGGAAGGTCAGACATTGTCAGTGGGTGCTGCATCACTTTGGGAGAAAGGCAGTTTCAAAGATGGCACTCTTTTAGTTCCCACTCCACTTGGTCATCTGGGTGTGGGGACCACACTGGGGCCTTACTAATGAAGCCCTTACGCCACTGTTGAGTCACTTCTTGCGATGCTGCGGCAGCGTAAAAATGCATCACACTGCGTCATCTTTACAAAGTGATGCATCTAGGCAGATGCGTCACTTTGTAAACCCCTGCGCTACATAATACCTACGACATGTATAATGTATGCCAGGTGGTCATTCCAGCGCAGAAAAGGCTCGTAGAAGTGTTGTAGTGAAATCTATGAGATTTCACTGCAACACTTCTAGGACGCCACTGCGTCAAATCCTTATGCCTGCCTCACAGCAGGCATAAGGAGTGACGCAGGCCCTTTCACATAGGGGTTGCCCCATGTGAAAGGATGCATTGCTGGAGTTGCGTCTGTTTTCAGACACACCCCAGCAATGCCCCACTTTTGCGCCTACAGATACATCAGGAATAGTGGCGTATCTGTAAATCCTTGCAACATGGAGCACCCTACAGTCAATACAGCGCAACCATGGTGTCACAAGGAGGGCGCACTGAAAAGTGTTGCACCGCTGTTTTCATGCAGCGATGCAACAATTTTTTATAAATGAGGCCCTGGGTCTCTTAAGGCTCTTTTGATCACTACAATGCCACTATGTCCTTCATGGGCTAGTTCCATGACTTGTTGTCTTAGGCTCTAAGGCATGACAATTCGTGAGCCTCTCAATACAATGCCATCCTTGGTAGTGGACAGGTTATCCTGTAATTTTTTAATTTTTGAAATTCAACTTCTTTAGCAAAAGTTTGAGCATGCTTCTTCCACGATTGAGTAGAAATTATGTCTTTGAGGATAAGCATGTTCTTAATAGCCATTAGTAGCAACAATGTTCTGTTCAATGGATAGGCCTGCTTCTGTGATAGACCTCACACTGAAGTTAATGTACTCCTCAGCCGTTTGAATGTCGAACTGTGCCGCTGTAACGGTACACGTGAAAAGTAATCAGCAGTGTTCCGACCTTTACCCGGCTTGTGTACAACTGTGTAGTTACACTCTTGCAGTCGCATCCCCCACCTCTCAATGTGAGGGGGCATCTTGGCTTTCAGGTTTTCAAAAATAGCAAGCAGCACTTAGTGATCTGTAATGGTCATTTCCCAATCCATTTGACCCATCTGACTTGCAGGCTTTTAAAATCTCTCCCCCTCATATTTTTTACTTTCATCATGGCTCAATAATTATGGTACAAGCACTCACATGAGTACTCCAAAAAACACCTATCTAGACCACTTTAGGCAGACACATCATATTGTTAGGATCGCTCACTGATGCGGTGTCTGACGACGTGCACATTCATGTCACGGAGCGAATCCCTTTATCTCCTCCCCCTCAGGCCCACTCCCTGTCAGTGCCGTCATTACTAGGGGTGGATTGCAAACTTCACTCTGCTGGCGGAGTTCGCAGAGTTTTGACACTCCGCTTGGAGCACGGAGTTTGGCAAAGAAACTCCGCCTACCTCCGGCGGAGCAGAGTTTATGGCACACTTGCAGCACTCAGCCCTATGAGTGCACAGAGGAGGAAACACTGTATTTACTCACACTGCACAGCTGACAGCAGTGGAGGCATGCAACCCACTCCGTGTGACTCTGGTACCGCCTGTGTGCCTCTCTCCCTGCTCCAGAGCCCAGAAAGGGAAATCCTCCCTGTGCTTCCCCTTTCAGTGCAAGGAAACTCACAGGCACCTGCTCATCGTGCCCTCACCTGCCGCTGCCAGGGTGGAGCAGGCATACACCAGAGTAGACAGAGAGTGAGCAGTCATCGTTCAGAGACCGGCAGGTCACTTCGTGCAATAGGAGACTTACCTGCGCTGAACTGCGTCTGCTGGAATTCAATTCGGACAGTAAAAATGCAAGTGAGTGCCATTTTCTCTTTTTTCAGCGAGAGCAGAAACTGTAAATCACAGCGGTTAGCGGTTTAGTATTTGTAGTCAGAGAGGAAGCGCAGATCAGGGGCTCTTTGTGATTGTTTAGCCAGGGGTTCACAGTCACGGCGCAAGTACCAGAGTGAGCCAGGCATGTCAGTAAGTGTCCTTGCCCAGTGCACGCATCTTTCTCTTGTGTCTGTTCCCATCTTTGCAGATACGTTTTGACCATGCCTATCCAGTCTA
Organism: Calotriton arnoldi; assembly: GCA_963921515.1. Taxonomy (NCBI): domain Eukaryota; kingdom Metazoa; phylum Chordata; class Amphibia; order Caudata; family Salamandridae; genus Calotriton; species Calotriton arnoldi. Next base: position 633,967 of record CAWUFW010007868.1, on the reverse strand, counting down.
CAAAGATTGAAGTTTTTTTTATCTCAGTTGTAAGGAAATGACCATCAAGGCAGCCTTGAGTTATTATATGCAATATGCATTTGGCCTCTGGAATTAATGAATGCATGCGCTGCAAGAACCTCTCTTTTGTTCTGCGAGGATAGCGGTGTGTGTCGCAGGAGGGCGTTAGTTGGGAAGAGGCTGAAGCGTGAGGTCACAACAACAGGAGCCTCAGTGCTGAGACTCGGCCCAGGGCCCACGTGGGCTGCTGTTGACGGGTTTCGGCGAGAGGAGGGTTGGGAGGGACAGGGGCCCAGTTGTCTGCAGCTCTGCCGCTCCTCTGTAATCCACGGTGACTACAACAGTCTCTCGCATGTGGGAGCCATGAAAAGGACGTGGTATGAGTCTGGCGCACTCTGGGGCTCCTGCTGAAGCATTGTTGGATAAGAGGGTGACTAGGTGAATATTTTACAGCCAGAGCAACTTTGGGAAATTCATGCTAGTGGTACTAAACGAGACATTGGCTAGTGTGAGCTTAATTACTAGCTGTGAGGATCAGAAACCATGCTTTGAAATCCCAGCCTCCTCACTTGACTACGCTGCGTGACCCTGGGGTTAAATACTTCAGGCCTCATTCACAAGACCATTGCACTACCGGTGCGTCACTATTTTTGACGCACTGGTGGCGCAGTGTGTCTGCCCAGATTTTTAAGGGCACGTAAAGTCACCCTGTGTGACATTTCATGGCCTTGTAAATATGGGCCCCTTTCACTCATTACTCTGTGTGAAAGGGGTGTTCCATTGGTGTTGCTGTGGGTGTTCCCATGCAACATCCATGGAACCTGACACATTCCCAAATTTACAAAGTTTTGTAAAGCTTGGAATGTGTCAGAATCCTATGCCTCCCCAGAGGAGGCATAGGAATGGCAAAACAAGGTGAAATAGTTTTATTTCTCCTCGTTTATTCCTCTTTTTTGTTTGAATCTTTTTATTGACATTTTGTATTACACAGGCACATAATTACGAGAGCAGCACAAGCATTGGTTACATTAGCCATCTTTTGACCATGACGCTTGCATATCCGTAAATGCACAGGATTATATGTAATTGAAAGAACGAAGAGTATACAATAAATAGTATACATCTGCAGCAATCACAGCTAGGTGCCTTCTTGTGTTAAGTGCACCGCGGCTAATCCGTGTGTGGCATGTCATAAACTTGAACAATGGGAGGAGGGTTCAACCAAAGGAAGACAAATTAATATAAGGGAGGATAGGGGAAACTGCCCGCGACCTGTTGCTGTGAGGAACTACAACAATAACTTATCTGCTTTACTGAGGTGCTGGATACCAATGTGTTGAGTAGCTGACTGGGTATTGTGATTCACCAACCCACATGTATCATCCCAGGTATAAACCTATGTTGCAACGTGCGACCTGACTAATCTCACTCCGTCTCCCCAGAAACCCCAGATTGTGTGTCCAACCCCAGCAGATCAGCTACAATAGCCCCCCAACTATCAGCTAGGGGAAATTTGCGAAGCCCCAGGAGGCCCTCCCTTTGGAAGGCCACACCTTCCGCCTTGGCCCAATTAAGTAAAGAGTGGCGCCAGGCCTTTACATGTGGGGCCTCTGGCGACTTCCAACGTTTGGTGATCAGGCGCTTTGCTGTGACTAAGCCCAGGTCCAGAAAGCGGGAAGTGACCCTGTTATTCCTCCCCTTTTGAAGAGGTGTAAGATGTATATCTTCCAATGAAATGGAATGTCACGTTTCGTGCAACGGGCCAAGGTGGCCGCAACTCCAGCCCAGTACTCCCCCAGGGCAGGGCACTGCCACATCATGTGTAGCAGATCAGCATTGGGTAAACGACACCTGGGACAGATTGAGTCTGTGCGATGAAAGTATTTGTTAATCTGGGCCGGGGTGAGGTATGCCCGGTGTAAGAGAAAGAACTGAATCTGACAAAAGCGCTGGTTACGAGGAATGTGTGTTGAACCCTCCAGCATGGCGGACCATTCTTTGTCTGAGAGGGCCCGCCGTATATCGTCCTCCAAATGTGGTCTCAAGGGATCCAATGAGATCGCCGTATGCTGACGGAGAGACGATCCAGACCAACGGATCAGGTGCCGCCTGTCTTCCATTATATGTAAGTATTGGATGACGCAGTGGGTGGGAGGTTCTGTAGTTAGGTTACCCCATTTTGATGAGAGTGTGGCTATGAGTGCATTGTGTAGCAAGAAGCTTCCTGGGTGGAGACCCTCCTCTGAAATGAGCTCAGTGCATGGTATGAGGGTGCCATCTTGATACAGGTCCCCTACCTCATGGATTCCTGCCGTATCCCAGTTGCGTAACTCGGCTGCCGTGATAGGGGACCGTCCCCTAGGTGTCCCAAGAAGGGAAATAGTAGGGGCATGTGGCGTGATATCGCGGGTGAGAAAGAGGCTTCTACGGTAGCATCTATAGGCTATGGCGAGTAATAAGGAATCCATGCGTTGAGGCCCTGCACAAGGATGGAACATATGAAGCAGTGCGTGATGTGGTGCGGGAGGATGTAGTGTGGTTGTGTCAGATAGGTGACGGGAAGCTAGCCATCTGGCTATCCATTGCAATTGAGCGGCAAGGTAATAATGCTCGATGTTGGGCAACGAGAGTCTACCCTGCCCGGCCGGTAGATAAAGTTTCTTAATGGAGACGCTATACCTAGACATCCCCCAGATGAAGTCCCTGATTACCTTTTCGAATTTACAAAAGAAGGAAGGAGAGATGTATAGGGGCAAAGTATAGAAATAGTAGAGAAGGTGCAGAAGAACCAGCATCTTTGTGAGAGCTACTCTGCATGAGACGGACTACGGGAGCATTTCCCAGAAGGTCATCTGTGACCGAATAGCGGTGTATGCTCTGATGATGTTGCCATCGAAGAGGTCAGCTTTGCTCCGATATATGTGAACTCCCAAGGAACAAAAATTGCCAACGCACCATGGCCCCTGAACGCTGCTCAGTGAGTACTTAGTGTCAAGGGTGTGCGAGGAGAAGGGGAAGAGAATGGGCTTCGCCGCATTGACTTGCAATCCTGATGCTGTGGCAAATAATGTAAGTGCTAAATCTAAAGAGGGGGGAATGGAGTAAAGGTCTCTCACATAGAGCAGAATGTCATTGGCGTACAATGAAATAATGTGCATACTACCTCCCAGGGGGATGCCCATGTCCACAAGCGAATGTATATATGCAGCCAACGGTTCTACTGCTAAGGAGAAGAGATGGGAGAGATAACGGGCAGCCTTGACCGGTCCCGCGGTCCACGTTGATGGAGTCTGATACATAGGGCCCAGTTTTCACATGAACTGTCGGATTTTTATACAGCAATTTAACCACGCTAATAAAGAGCCCAAACCAAACCTGGGTAACACTGCGAATAAGTAGTCCCATTCAAGAGAGTCGAAAGCCCTCTCCAGGCCCAGCACCAGGCAACCTGAGCAGGGCCAGTTCAACGGGGCATACTCTGCCACTCTAAAGTAGCAACGGATGTTGGTGAGAATCTTCGCTAATATTGTATAGTCCGAATTTAAGATTGCAAGGGCCCTATAGGAGCCCAAGGCCATGGGATCTCTACCGAGCTTTAACAACGATACCACATTGGCCATGCATAGGGAAGGTGGCAGGGCAGAGCTGCCTATCGCAGAGATGAAGAGCGCGTGCAAACGTGGAACGAGGACGTCCGTGAATGTCTTAAAAAACTCGGTAGGGAGCCCGTCGGGTCCTGGCGTCTTCCCGGAAGCCAGCGACGAGAGTGCCTCCCGGACCTCATCGAGTGATATGGGGGATTCTAGTGCTAGGTGTTGGTCTAGGGATAGTGTTGGCAATTCTACAGACTCTAGGAAAGAGGCTATTTCTTGGGAGTCCCCATGTGGGTTGGATGTGTAGAGCACAGAGTAGTGCCTGGTCATGACCTTATGAATGTCTAGTTGTGTGCATGCCATATGCCCCAGCTCATCTCTGAGCAATTGAATGGGCCGGTGTGGGTGTTCCTGTCCTATTAGATATGCCAATAGTTTACCTGTTTTATCGGCTGTTGCATGGGTGCATGCCGAGTGCGCCAGATAGTTATGACATCGCAGCCTATCGAGGAGCTCTAGTCGGTCTATCTGCATGGTATCCCATGTTGTTTTGGCCTCCGGGCACTTGATTGACAAAGATTCCCAGTGGAGGAGTTTCCTCTCGATAGCGGCCAAAGAGGCTTCCAGTTGCCTTCGGATGCTCCAGGTGAAGCCTAGGCATTGACCTCGAATCGTGACCTTGAAGGCTTCCCACTCAGTCAGGAGGGAGCCTGTAGTGCCGGCATTGTGATAAAAGTATTCGATCAGAGCTGCTCCCAGGGAACTGCGAAAGGTCTGAACCTCTAATGTTGCTGTTTGAAGCCACCAGGTAGGGATCGGGTAAGTTCTCTTCTCCCAACTGAGCTGCAGGAACTGTGGGTTGTGGTGCAAATGTGTGCAGCCCAGGTACCCAGTGTCGTGAATTATGGGGAGCAAAGCGGATGAGGCCAGAATGCGGTCCAGCTGCCCATGTAGGTGATGGACCGGAGAGTAAAAGGAGTATATCCGTGTGTCGGGATTGCGTGCACGCCAGACATCCGTCAAGGCTCAATGTCCCAACCAACTACACAACTCCTGCATGTTCGAGGAAGCTGTAGTGGGGTTAAGAGGAAGGAAGGACTGAATTGCAGTCACCGCTCAAGAGCCACGGGATATCCCTCCATCTAGCCAGCAAGGGAGAGAGGCCACAAAGGAAGGCGCCCTGCTCCACATTAGGGGTGTATATTGAACCCAGCAGAAGGGATTGTCCGTTAAGTTTGCCCTTGAGGAAAACATACTGTCCTGCGGGGTCGGTCACCACCTCTTCTTCCTCCCAAGGGATCCCCGCCTTCACCCAGACCAAGATGCCCCTAGCCATGGAGGAGAAGTTTGTACTGTATACATTTCCACGCCAGCGGCGCCACAGTCTAGCAGCCTCAATATTTGTTAGATGCGTCTCCTGTAGGAGAGCAATACCGGTAGACCTGCGTTGCAGATATGCGTAGATGGAATACCTACGTGAGGGAGTGTGGATACCTCTCCCGTTCCAAGTGATAATATTGATGTTCGTCATGGGTTTGGATTAGGGTGGTAGAAATAGGTCAGCTGAGCAGATGTGTAGAGTAAGCGTATGCAGCATGGCATCAGATCACTGTACGTGGCAGTAGCTTGTGGGGGGAAAACAGAAATGCTATATCTTCTACGTAAAACTACATAAGAGCGAGCTCCAAATGGTGGCTGGCCCAAACAGATGTGCCCAAGCATGGCAACCAGTATTCAGTCAGATATGGACTTGGATAGGGGCGTGTACAGGCAGGTAGAGGCCAAGCAACCCTTCCCCCGAATGAATGATCCTGTGAAGTAACACCAAAGAACATCATTATGTATACATGTCATAGGCGCAGAGTGCAGGATGGGAAAAGGTGAGTCGAGGTGATTAGCGTAACGTGTCGCAGCAGTGTGAAGCACGTTTGAAAAGATGAATTAGTGTGAACAGAAGTGTCAAATAATATCGTCTGAAGTTTGAGGTGTAACTTCTGAGAGGTGCGGTGAGCCAGCGGACCATGTCGGTAGGGAATCTGCGTCTTCCCCGGTTCTGGAGGGAGAAGCTGTGGAGGCTGATAACGAACTCGTGGACTGGAGGGTGAATGCTACCTGGAGCACTTCTAGACGTTCCGACTGATCTGTTCTGGATCTGGGCCACTGATCGGTGAGGCGCATTGACGTGATCCGCGACCCCTGCATCTGCGTCGACTTTGCCTGTTCCGTCTGTTCACAGGAGGGTCCTCATGGGGTCTCGATGCGGTTGCCAGTCCAGTTTCCTCTAGCCAGTCCCAAGCATCGGACGGGGAGTCGAAAAAACGGGCAGTACCATTTCGAATCACCCGTAGGCGAGCCAGAAAAAGCAAGAGTGTCTCAGGTCAAGGTCTCTCAATTGGTGCCTTACTGCCCTAAAGATGGCTCTTCTCTGCTGTACTTGGGCAGTGTAGTCAGGGAAAAAGGATACAGTAGCGTTCTGAACCATGGGTCCTGGATGCTTCCCCAGTTAGAAAACTTAATAGATGGAACAGGAAGGGTCGGGGATTTGCCCCGAGAGGTGGTTTGCGAGCCGGAACCCTGTGAGCACGTTCCACTACAAATTGGGAGGAGAGCGATCCTGTAGGAAGCAGCTCCTTTAAACAGTTCTCCATGTAACTGACCGGGTCTTGTCGTTCTGCCCCCTCTTGTAGGCAGATCACGCGCACATTGTTATGTCGGGAACGACCCTCTGCATCGTCTAGTTTCTCCTCCAGGGTCTAGCGCCACACCAATCTTCTCCACCGCTGCTAGCACTGTGTCCAGTCTAGCTGATAGGTCAGGGTGTCTCCGGTCCTGAGATTTCATCGCCTCAGCAGTCGACCTTCGTGCGCACCATTAGGCGGCATAGCCAGCTGCGTGGTTGAACGGAGATGGCCCATGACTAGCTGCTGTGCAGTGGGCATGAGGAATGGGCCGTGTGCTGGGCATGAGATCTGTGACCAGGGTGGAAGGGAGCCATCGCTGTCGACTGCTGACTATGCTTGTACCACCCGAGCTCAGACCAGGATTCCAGGGGCTGCCACACTGCCTACCTAATGATGTCTTGTCGTACGGCCTCAGTGGGTGAGGGCGACCAATGGGACTGCACAGGCCATTTTCCTCAATGCTCATTCTGCAGCATGCATAGAAAGAGGAAAATGCCTTCAATCATCCCCACAATGCAAACACCCTTGCAACATGACACAAGTGTGCTTGCATTGTGCATGGCAGCCAATTGTGCCACAGCACAGGGGAAGGCACAAGGGTGTGTTGTATTGTTGTTAAAATGATGCATCCCTGTGCTCTGAAAATGACGCGGCTTGGTGCAGCAAAATGGCTTGTGGTGCCGTGCTGCGTAATGTTTTTGTAAATGAGGCCCTCCATCTATAAACACTCACTTGCACACTGTGAACTAGACAATAACTTTAATCTGAGCTTCCGCTTTTGCCCACATTTTTGTCACCCTGAGCACAGCGTTTTAGATTAATAAATGGGTGCTTTTGGTAGGAGAAGGGCTATTGTCTAATCCCGACTTTGCCTCGGTGGCCGAGCAGTACTCTGCCCGCTTGTGGAACTTCACAGAATTCAGCAGAGTTTTTCAGTGACTCCACGGAAATCCGCGAAGAGAAGCTCTGTGAGCTCCATCCAGCCCGAGTCATTATGGTAGGAATAGAGCATGCTCGCTCTGTGAAACTTTGTTGCCTCATTGAATGCCACAATGTTTCTGTTTGTGACATACTAATGATAGGCATATATTTATTAACTTTCACAGACCATTCTACATTAATGGAGAAGGGCTCATCTTCCTGGAGCACTTGCAAATAATTCATGTAGACGCAGGAGAGTGCTCTATACTGACCATCATGTGACCTTTTCCCCTGATTTTTTGGCGCATATAATGAAGCGTTTATGCTCAACACGGCTATGTTACCTTAAGTATTATGGCTAATTACGCTTCTTCATTTCATTCTACAGCACTCTCTACATCCATGGAGAAGGGTCTGATCTACTGCAGCACCCACAAATATATTCTTTTGATGCGGGTGAGTGCCTCCACGGAGCATCATGTAACTTTTTTTTAAATTCTCTTTTGTACATATATTAGTTCATGCGTAGATTTTTCCGCAATACAGAAAGCTTTGGATTTATGAACAAAGCCTTATATGATGAGCCCAAGACCTTTTGTACTTATCTAAGATTACACCCATACGAGAGACGTCCTGCCATGCGACTCTAGGTAAGTTTCGAATGTGAGAGTATATATGGACATATGAGAACACATCAGTCACAATTTTAATCGACTGTATCTCCATATAGGTTGCCCCATTCACTTGTTCTGATGAAGACCCATGTGAAAGGTTAGGAGTGACTAGGGAGCATATCATCAAGGCCCGCGATAAAATTATCGCCGCTTTAGCGTCCGTTTTCGGGCGAAAAGTGGCGATAATTTTATCGCACTATCAGCAAGGTCACGCTATCGCGTGAATCCATGCCTTAGCGCCCTTTCCCTTAACGCCCAGCTTTGCATCTCTAATGAGATGCAAAGTGGGCGTTCCTCCCCAAAATAACGTGAGAAATGTCGCTAACAGACATTTCTCCTATCAGCAAGCTGATCGCTAACCTGCGTAGCGATAAGAAAAGTAGTGCTAACCGCGGTTATCGCTACTTTCCTTATGCCTGCTTTCAGTCTGACTTAGCCATTATATCCAATGGAAGGTGGATATAATGGCTAAGTCTGCCCTGCCCTATCATCAAGCTATCGCCAAACGTTGTGCGATTATCGCTGGATTTCCAGCGATAATCGCACATTTGGCAGCTTGCGCTTGGAATTTTATCGCTTTGGAGGTAAGCGTCGCTGATAGCGCGCTATCTCAGCGATAAAATCCAGCGATAGCCGGCGATAATTATCCTAGCGCTAAGCGCGCTTAGCGATAATTATCGCCGGCCCTTGCTGATACGCCCCCACGTATTTTCTCAGTTGGAATATTGACAATCTTCTCCTTGGCCTGGACTGTAGCTTTATTGTTTAAGAGGATCAAGATTGAGTAGGATATTACCTAATCAGAAGGATACAGACTATGATATTAAGCCCAGCCCAAACAGGCTTCATGCACTTGCTGGTATGCTCTACGATTCACATTCCATTTTGTATTTGTAAATATTTAGAATTTGCCACACTGCACGAGCACTTTTTTTGCACCTTATATCACCCAATAGAGCAACCTCAATAATGCTTTGAATTACCTGTAGAACTATACGAATATCAAATAAATACAATCTGGTGTTGTATTTCTTTTCCCTTTTTTCTTCCACAGAAATTGTTACGTGCCAATTAATGTCTTGCTTGTTGTTTGAGTGAATTTGTTTTCCTAATATTGTTGTCCTGGCAGGGCCATCACAAGGGACCTAGCCTCTCAGAATCGTGACCCTCGACGTTTGTGATGAACCTGCCAATGGGCTTCTCTTTCTACTGAAAAAAAATACTACTTTCCATCATTCACTAAACTTGAACAATATCGACTTGCAGGTTCATTTAGACCCAAGTGTTAAATTGGGTGCAAAGACACCAGACATCATGAGAACCTGCCACAAATGCTGTCTGCAATGTGTGCTCCTGTTAATGTTACCAGATGGCTACTTTCCAACATCGGTACTGTGTTCCAGTCCTGGCTTTCCTTAGCTAAAGCATAGCTTATAGGTTTTATTCATCCAATTGAAATTAATTATAGCTTCAAGAATAAATTAGAGAGTTAATATAAAGCAAGGGATTTCGAAAATAACCCCTTGATGACATGAAGTCATCTGGTAAATATAACTCCAGCTGTTTTAGCATCTGCAATGGAGGACAGGGATAACAACAGGGGATAACAGGTATTACCGTTATTTGTGCCCATTTAATACACTGATACTCCTGGTGCTTTGGTTTGCACCGGTTTTCACTCCACCTGTTGGGAGATGTTAGTACTTGCTAGTGCAACACAAGGGTGTGCACAATTTGTGCTCAACTCCTGGTAGGTGGTATATGCTCCTTCTATCCCATTACCGTGCAACACAATGCTGTCTGCACTACAAGCAGAGAGCGCCAGAGTGCACGCACAGAAGAAGAAACTACTCACCTATGCAGATTTTAACCCCGGAGGTCAACTTATCTCCCCTTTTCCCTCTGATGGTGCACTCAGACCCTCTGTATTAGACATTAGGCTCTACTATCAGTTGTGTGCCACATGCAGAGCGTTACATGACACATTCCCTGTACCACCACCTCAGCTGCATGCCCTTGAACACATACTAAATACGGCTTCTCCCCGTAAATTAATCACAAGGCTGTAGTACATAATGCCGTACACAGCACCCATTCACACTCCAACGGCCCGCACATTATGGGAATGGGACACAAACCCCCTATCACTGACAACAGAAATACTATTGTGAACAAATGGCAGTGCTCTCACACAATTATAGATTGCCACGTATCCATTTTAAATTCCTTCATCAACTGTACCAGATACCAGCACAACTGCAGCGCATGGGGCTCATGACAAAAGCCTGCTGAGTAAGGTGTGGGGCTCTTCAAGCCAATTTCTTGCATCTTGCCTGGGAGTGCCCACCAGCGATGACAGACTGACAGACTGTGATTCATAAAAAGGAGCAGATAATTGGGAGCCCAAATCCACAGACCCCACTGATATGTCTTTTAGGTTATGTAAAAGACATTCCGTCAGACCAGGGCCGGACTGGCTACCGGGCGTTTTGGTGTGCTGCCGAGCTGGGGGCTGATTTCACTGCGGTGGGGGCTGATTTCGTTGATGGGGACCTGCGTGAGCTTCGAAATAAACAAAGCAAAACGAATGTTTTTAAGCTCACGCAGGTCCCCATCAACGAAATCAGCCCCCAGCTCGGCAGCACACCAAACGCCCGGTAGCCAGTCCGGCCCTGCGTCAGACACCTGCCGCCTAACGGCTATGCTTTTGTTGCTAGCGAAGCATCGTGTAGACATGCACTAGGGCTGCGAACCGGCACCCAAAGCCAAGTCCTGGTTGCAAGATGTGACTTACTGCCAAGAACAGCTGGCTAACTATTTGGTACAGATGCCTCCCACATCCCGCCCCAAAGGGATCTGGGAACCACTACTTTTGTATCTACGCTTGCACAAACCTACTCCTGACCCACATACCATGACGGGTTCTCTTTCAGATACCCAGGCCTCGGAGCCCAGACCAGTAGCCTTTCGGCAAACATGCATGCATAGCTTTGATTAGTAGTTCATTTTTATTGAACAAGTATGTACCTGTTGCCTGTTCTGCACTTTAACACCTACACCAGTGTGAGGGACAATAATTTCTGCCTTTCCTTTTTGCTGTATCAATTTCCATGTTCTTCTCACTAGCTATGTTAGCAAAGGATGCTAAATGATGTTGCTATATTAGATCTGCTCCACTCTCCCCTCGTCTCACCATCCCCCTCTTCCTTCCTTGTGTTCTACTGTTCCTCTTGATTTTGTATTCAGCGTTTTATGGCATATTTTGGATGCTCTATGATGTTTTTTTGTCCTTTATTGTAAATGCCAATAAAAAGAATTAAAAACCTCCTGGTAGGTGGATTTGCCATTTATGTTTTCCCTATTTTAGCACTAGCTCAAGGACCTAAATTGCCCCTTTGGTGGTGTTTCTTAATAAACTTACCCAGTCAGTCACAACACCACAAGCTCAAGTTAGCAAACCTCTTCCCCTCACTCTGACCAATTTCCTAAAACTTGACTTAAATAACTCTATTTTTGAAGAAGGTTTCTTCCCTAGAATCACTATCAGAGCTCTCAAATTTCACGGCCCGTGTTTGAGTAGCTATTCCAGACCAGATTTGTTGTAATTGCATTTCCCTACCTTTAGTCCTACTCATTCCTGTATAAATTCAGGACACCAAGAACCACAAAGCACAAAAAAACTTGGACTAGCCTACATACTCACTTATAGAATTTTGTTTTGTGTTTGTGCCTATAGGTTTTATATGTGCCCGGTATGTGGGTTTGCATGTGTATGCATGTTATGTGTGTGCATCTCACTGCTACCCTTGGCTTGCCTTTCATCCTTTCGAGGTCAATACAGTTATCACAATTGATTGGGTTTATGGTACCATCTGTTAGTGCAGTGCCTGGATAACTCAGTGATAAAATGTGGTATAAAATTAATTTGAATGCTAATATCTTTTTTAAAAAATCAACACTATGCCCTTATATTTGTCTATTCATAATATCCCTGGATTGTATGTGTTCTAGCGACACATGAGCCAGTAATTGACCCAAATATCCTTATAGACTAGCAAGGGCCGGAAATTGGAATGAGTGTTTTCCTTTTCAGTGAGTAAAATGCCATTAAAGCCTGTTCTTAACTAAGTAGTTGTGAAATGTATGTGTCCAGGTGAGTTCTTGAGTTAGTGCTATTGAAATGGGCTTGACATACTAACTTAAAACTAGTTGACTGTTGCGAGATCTTGATATTTCTTCAGAATAGCAAATTCATATGTGCCTTTCCTATAACAGGCTACCCCATTTATGGCATAGTAAATGCCGGCGTTACTGTTATACAGCTGAATGGCACTCAAGTCCGTGTCATCAGTGACATTTTCAGCTAGTCCTGACTTTTTTTTTTTTTTTAAATATCTTTATTTAGTTTTTTCCAACAATATAAGCTCCCCGAAACCCGCCCCCACCCTCCCAGGTCAGATAGGCTAAAAGTACAATTTCATCATTTCATAATCTCATAATTGCATAACTAATTTCATAAACATGGTACATTATCCTCAAGATTGAATAATAACTCAACATACCATGTAATTAAACAGACTGCATAATAATATACCACTAGATATTACTTTGGGATTGGCACCATTCTAGTAGAGGAGACCAGACTCTCAACCCCTTTTACGCAGTTTCCTACCTTTCCGTTTATAAATAGCAGCTTCCAAATTAGAAATTGCTAATAACCTAGCTAACCACTGATGGAAAGACGGTGCAATAGGATCCAGCCAAGCCGAGGCTATACACAGTCTTAGCACTGCCATGGCGATAAAAATAAGTTCATGACCTATTCTGGGATTACTCAGATCTGTGACACCCAATAGAATAACATCACTAGACAAAACTACATCACTTTGCAATACGGCAGACAGGAATTTCTCAATATTTTGCTTTAACGACGTCAGGCCATCACAAGAAGAATAAATATGTACACAATCAGCGTTAAATAACATGCATCTAGGGCAACAAGTCCCCTTGCCACTCCCCCATTTGGCGATTTTATCTGGAGTATAATATAAAAAAAACCATGTTTTATAAAATTGTGCTTGCAGTTTTGTTTACATAAGAATTGTTTGAGACATTAAATAGGCATAATTAAATTCATCTATAGTTATACCAATTTTCCCCTGCCACTTTTGTGATGTTTTCACCAAATCATCTGGAAACAATTCATTTAAAAGGGAATATATTCCCCAATAGTGCTTTTTTAATGTGAATTAATGTTTCCACTAAGGTTATTTTTTCGGGCGGAGCCCTTCCCCCACCCTTCGTGATAAAAAGTCTCTAATTTGAAGATATTTAAAAAAATCCCGCCAGTCCAATTGAAAATTTTCTTTTAATTCTTCAAAGGATTGAATCCCTACAGGGGAAAAGAGGCACCCTATATGAGTTATTCCTACTGCATTCCATTTGTTAATGCAGTTGTCTTTAAAAATATCCGGCAAGGCTGGGTTATCCCTTAGGGGAGTATAAAATGATACGCGTCCAATACCGAACATTCTTCTTACAACCTTCCAAACCTTAAACCCATTAATCAGTATTTTAAATTTCACTTTTTTATGGTAGCTATCATGTAAATGTCGCCAGAGATATCCGCAGCTTTTACTGCCCAAAATTAGCTGAAAAATAGATGGCGAGTCACCCCAATTATAGTCTCCATCCCAATGTTCTGTAATAGCTCACTACTATAAAGCAACACAGATGCCCAATAATATGCTTTAAGGTTTGGGAGAGCTAATCCTCCTCTTTCTTTGGAAAGGGTCAAAAATTTATACGCTCGCCGGGGTTGTGAATATGCCCAGATAAAGCTTGAAAAAGTGCGCTCCATAGATTTAAACCATTGATCTGAAAATTCTAAGCATATTGCTCTAAATAAATATAAAATTTTAGGGAAAAAAACCATTTTCAATGCATTAGCCCTACCAATTAAAGATAAATGTAAATTGTCTAAGCGACGAAGATCTTTCTGCATTGAACCCAACATTGGCTTCATATTTAGGTCCACCATATTCCCAAGATTAGACGTAATGCAAATACCCAAATATGTAGCCTTATCAACCACTCGGGGGTCGCGCATCTCACTTTTACTGTTCAGCACAACCTGTGTTTTACCCTGGTTGAGCGCGAATCCCGATACTAACCCAAATTTATGAGCCTCACTTTCAATAGCCGACATGGCTGTGTTGGGATCAGCTGTCACGACCGCTATGTCATCGGCATATGCCAAAATCTTGGTCGAATATTCTTGTGTCAAAATCGGTGCTATTTCTCTGTTTCCTTCCAATCTACGTATGAAGGGATCAATGTAGATCGCGAAAAGCAATGGCGAACAAGGGCACCCCTGTCGTGTTCCTCGAGAAATGATCAGCTCTTTGGTGAGGCTACCATTCACCATCACCATTGCCCTAGGATTGACATATAGTTTTTGCACTGCCTGAATAAACCCCTTTTAATTCCGACCCTGGACATAGCGGCCCACAAAAATTGCCAGGAAACCCTGTCAAAGGCCTTCTCGGCGTCAAGAAGAGCCAATGCCATTGGGTCTCCTGTAACGTCCGTATTATCAAATAAAGTGATCACTCTCTGGATGTGATTAATAGTTGATCTCCCTGGTACAAAGCCATGCTGGTATTTAGCAATTACTTTATGAATGATAGGGGCGATTCGATTCGCCATCACTTTTGAATATATCTTAGAGTCCGTATTAATAAGAGTAATGGGGCGGTAAGAACCTAGCTGATCTGGAGGTTTATTTTTTTTAAGAAAAATGACTATCTTTGCCCTAGACCAGGACTTAGGGGCTGTCCCCCTTTAAAAATATGTACGATTAAGTCAAATAAAATATCCTTAATCTGATCTAGAAACGTTGAATAAAATTCCGAAGGTATATTATCCAAACCAGTTGCTTTCCCTTTCGGTAAGTTTTTGATTGTAATTAACATTTTTTCTATATAAGGGATTTCATCTAAAGTAGACTGGTCTTCCACATCGAACCTATCAAAGCCACCACTGTCCAAATATTTTTCAATATTTTCTAGATCACCCTCCCCTCCTCAGTATACAAGGTACTATAAAATCGCCAAAATGCCTCTCTAATGCGTTCTGGATCAGATATATAGCCTTCGACTGGATCCTGTATTTCACGTATCAAATTAACTGAAACCTGTTGCCTCATACGTATAGCCAGCTGATGGCCGACCTGCTCATTGACCTCGTATAGCATCTCTTTATGTGCTGCGGCTTTTTTATGGCTTTGACGGTAAAAATATTTGTAATTGCAGCTTTTGCAATTGCCACCTGGCTCTGTATTCTAGTTATTTCTTCTAACCCTTGAATCCCTCTGGTCACCCTTATCAGTTCTTCTTCGGCCAATCCCAGATTTTCCTGTAATTCCCTCATGGATTCTCTAGCCAGTTTGTTAAACTTCAATGAATATTGCATCGTTTCTCCTCGAATCCCTGCTTTTAGAGCGTCCCATAAAACTTCAATTGATACACTCCCAATGTTATCCTTCAAAAAGTTAGGGATCCACTCTTTCATGTGAGCGCAATATTTGTCGTCTAAAAGCAAGGATTTCTCAAATATCCATGATCTAGGGTTTATATTTCCTGATGAGATTTCCAGAGTACAAATTAAAGGGTTATGGTCTGAAAGAATTCGGGGCAACTTTGCAATTTGAAACTTAGATCTAAGTGAATTAGACATCAGAATATAGTCTATTCTTACGTGAGTACCATGTGGGTTGGAGAAAAAGGTGTACCCAGGATCATTAGGATTGGAGGTCTGCCATCCATCTACAAGCCCATGTGTATAGCACATATGTTTCACTGCCTTAAACACTTTAGGTTTCCGGCCATTATAACGCCAATCGTCCTTCATTGACCAGTTACTGGGAAGATTGATATTAAAATCCCCACAGATCAGTAAAGGTAAAGGCCAGTGCGTGAGCTCGTTAGATATCTCATTAAAAACTGACGGGTCGTCACTATTGCTTCCATATATGGCACAGAGTGTTATTTTTTGCCCCTGTCCATCTTGGCACTCTGTAACTGCCCAACGGCCAAATTTATCGGCTTTAGAGCGGTAAAAAGTATATCCTGAACCCCGGGCTAAAATAGCAACTCCCCGTACCCGAGCCCCCTGTGATGTGGCACAAACCAGTCTATACCCCAATGTTTTAAGAATATGTGTTTGTGAACCCTCTATATGAGTCTCCTGTAAACAGACAACGTTCGTGCCCATAGTTTGTAATCCTATCGCAACAATTTGCCTCTTTTTGATATCATTTAGGCCACATATATTTAAAGATACCACTTTTAACACCCCCATCTCACTAGTTCAAGTAATCCAAATATTTGCACTACATTTGACATGGCCCCATTGTTACACCATAACCTGATAATACCCGAAAACCAATTTACCCTATTAAGGTTGCCCTTACGCTTCCTCAGAATAGCAGCCTGTCTGACCTTCCGCCCTTCCCACCCTACCCTCCCTCTCCCACCCCCCACCCACCACCACTATTGGAGGTTACCTGGCCAGCGCCGGGCCAGGAGTATGACATCCGTCACGCAGGACCCCATGTGTGCCCACTGAGACACCCCCCTACAAAAAAAAATAACCTTGCAACAAAAACACCAACCGACCGACACCCAAACCCCGACACAGGATCTTATGTTAAACAAGTCGTCAGGAAGAGAAATTAGTCCACGGAGGCAGTGACAAAAACAAACAAAGAAGAAGGAGAGAAAAACACACAGAGAAGAAGGAGAAAAAAAAAGCACCCTATGGCCCCCTCGCTTAAGTCCAGACCTCCAATTCCGATGTTCCATACCACATTCTAATACAGGTTGTTGAACCATTACTTATGTGACTTATGTCCCGAAATTTCCTCCAGATAGTTTTGGGCCTGTACTTCGGAGATAAAGCTACGAGTAATCCCTTGATGAACAATTTTAAGTCTGGCAGGATTTTGGAGGTATACCATTGCCCCCAGCTTCTGAAAGGGATCGAAGAACTGCCTCAATCTCCACCTACGCTCCACTGTAGCATGTGCGAAATCGGGCCTGGTAAAAAAGGTTATTCCATCAAACGATCGCTTGCTTGTGGGTCTAGCCAGATCATAAAGAGCTTGCCGTAGCAGGAAATTTCCAAAGAACAGGAGCATGGCGCGAGGATGTTGTTGGGATGCTAAGTTACGTTTCCCGGGTAGCAGAGGAAATCTATGGGCTCTCTGAATTTCCTTGTCCCAATCCCAGGATTGTAACTCGGGAAAAGAACCTCTGAGAAGCGTAATCATAAACTTCCTGGGATCATCTTTTTCGACACCTTCTGGAATCCCTAGGAAGCGGAGGTTGTTGCGTCTCTGCCGGTTTTCCTGTTCCTCCAGCTTCCACATAAGGTCCTTAACCGCCCCTGCATGCTCATCAGTCTTGGTGTTAAGCGAGGTAACATCCTTCTCTAGTTGTTCCGTTCTTTCTTCCACTGACGCCATTCGCTCTACAATTTCTGCACATGTTTTTCCCACTTTCCTGACTGCCCCCTGCAACTTCTTTGCTGCCAAGCGAGATCTACGACTATCAGTTTTAACTTCTGCCTGAAAGCTTTTAATAGACTGTAGAATGTCTGTTAAGGCTGGTTCACTCCTTTGATCACCGCGTGTCCCCGCTTGGTCGATACCATTAATTGTATACTTTCCCCCAGAGGCAGTCAGGGTAGTGGAGCAACTCGTGAGCGATGTATCGTTATAATCCCACTTCAAATCTGAGGCATCCTCTTTATCCGATAGATCATCATTCTTTTTATGACGGACCCTGCTTTTTTTCTTTTGTAATTTTTTGAAGGCATGTTTAAGTTTCTGCGGGTCAGTATTAGAGCTGCTATGCCACTTGCCCTCCTCCTCACCGCTTGACAGGGAAATACTAATATCTGACATCTCTGAGTCCTCTGTGAGAGAGTAAAATTGATCCTGATTGTCAGGTGTTTTCAGCATGTGGTCTTGCCGTGTGCTACAAGCAATTTGCGAAGATAGTGCAACATTTAAACCCTCCTCCGAAATAGTTGGCCTGTCCCGGGAGATGATAATGTTGTTGTTGTGACTATCAGTATTGTCCGTATTGCCCACGGGAGCATTTTCTAACGGAGCAGACAGTACCAGGTCAACTATCTTTTTACCTTGGATTACAGGGAAGGGGGTATCCGGGGGCTGCACATCACTCAAAGCAACCGGTGAGGAGTAACCTATTAATTCTCCTTCCATCTGTGTAGATTCCTCCATCGTTACGCCAGGAGATCCAACTGGCTGTATGGAGGCGGTAGCCCCCCCGCTCGCAGCACCAAAGCTGCTTGTGATCAAAGGCTGGGAATAATCAATTTCTTTATTTAAGCGAGCGGGGGCTTTTTTAATAATAGCGATGTTTGCTATGTCAGTTTCCCCAAGGCTCTTGTCAGCACACTCCCTCTTTTCTCCTTTTTCTCCCCCACTCTTGCCTTTCGTCACCACGGTATCTGCTTTTCTCTGTCGAGTTGCTGCCAAAGTAGTGCTGCCCTGTGAGGATATCATCGCACTTTTGCCTTTCACTGCGCGTGCCCCTCTGCCAGTCATTCTTACTTGATTCTCCTGAGTGCTGAAGAGAAACCATTCAGAAGATTCACCGGTATTCAAAGAATCTCCATGACGGCCCCAGTGCGGTGGTTTCAGCTGAGAGATTCTCCTCTGGAGAGGGAGCACGCTCCAGCGCCTAGCCAAGCTCCTGCAGTTCCACCGACCCACTGGAGACTCACGCAGGCCAGAATGAATCCGTGAAGTCAGAGCCCGGCGGACGTCCTCGAGGCAGAGGAGATGCTTGCCTTCAGCCCAAAACAAACAGGTCAGAGAGAAAAGAGAACGCCTTTTTCGTGTTTCCTGCAGCATTCCCTGGTCGGATTTGTTTCTAAGGATAATAGGAATATTGTTTTGCCATGAAGGTTTTCTGAGAAACAAGTTTTTAGGTAAGTTTACGGGGGATGCTCAGCGGAGCATCACAGCGGTGATGTTAGCCGAACGCCATCTTGCCCCCCTGAGCTGAACTTTCAAATGCCAGTCCTGACTTTTTATGAAGTAGAATTTTACTTGCTGAAATGTTTCAGCACAAACAGTGTTAGGAGTGATTCTACAAGTCCCATGATGCTGCATGTTATTGGCCAGAAATCCAGCAGTCACTGACAGTGTCAGGCATGATATGAGTCCACGTGATAGCTAGAGGCAAGGGCCCACTAATCCCAGCAGGCTTACTGCTGTCAGATGATAGAAAGAGGACTGGCTACATATCACCCACATGGCAAGTGGTTATTTTACTTTTAAGGTAGGTAGAGAGGAAGCGATCACAGACTGAGAAGAGAGAGAGAAGGTAAAGAGAAAGAGAGAGAGAATAGATAGATAGAAAGAAAGAGGTTGCTCTACAAGACGAAGAAAGCAGGGCTGCTTTGAGCCTGCTTGCCAGGACTGCTTTTCGTTCCACAGTCTGGCCCTGATCTTAGCTCATTTTGCCCCAATAGTCCTATATTTTCGAGATACTGGTGAGATTGTGAATTATTTCATTCAGGGCACCATCTTCTGACCTGTAATAAAAACACGTTTTGGAAAAAATATCGAAACAAATATGGCCTGTGCAGCATGTCAGCGATTCCTCACTTACCCCTTTCACAGTGATTTAAAAGTATATGTGGTTATTTATGCCTGCAGTGTGTGTGTTCCCTCGTGCAAACGAAATGTTAATTTTTCAAAGAAAGGAGAAGCACACATTAACTTGTAGCTTTTATCACATAAGCTCTTGGCCAAAGCAATTAAGGCGGTAAAAATTATTTGCATCAATAATGAAAATGTAAGACACCTATCAAAACATTGCCTTCTTCCTATCTCAACTAACGATAACTTGAAAAGGACAGAGAATTCTTAAATACATAAATGAAGAACATTTGTGAGACATGAAATTACAAATAAATATATTAGTTAATCGAGCAGCTGCAAGATGAGGATTCCAGAATTGCATTTACATTTTTTTCAAAAAACATTTCCTGTCAATTCTTGCAACAACTTTAGGTCAAGAAATGTACACAGTTGTATAAACAGCCCGCAGATATGAAATATACTTACCATACACATCAAGAGGGAAGCCCTTATTATCACTTTGTTCTCTCACTTACCACATTCCCTATGACAGGAGGATGAGTTCATGTCCAATCCATGGGCTTCCCGTCAGCCCTTTGAACTGAATTCAACACTTATGTTCCCTTCTCTTATCCTCAGGGCTGAGGATATGCATAGCCTGGCATTTCACTTGGATGGAGGGTCTTGTTTGCCCAGTGTCGCAGCTGTGTGAAGTTGGGTCATCCACTTGATCGTGCTGCCTTCAACAAGCTTCACATGTTCACAGCCAGACACAATTGTGATTCCTTTAGTACTTATTGTTTGGTTGGGCCTCGGAGTGTGCTGAAACCCTGGAGGGCTGGTATCCCTTTGAAGTGTTCAGGCACCGGGTTGAGGCTGTATTAAGCAGGGCTTTTTGCAGGATTTGGTTATTCCCCAATAGGGATGGGTAAGGCTGAAGAGCGACAAAGGAAGAGTGAGGCTGTGTGAGGAAGCTAAGTCAGGCATTAGTATGGGACTGAAAGAGAATTCGCCCAAGCCACCACCCATCACCTTCTTTAATGTATCAGCTCACCTGTGGTAGCATGTCTGTGAACTTTAACGATTGTGTGTCTGTTACTTATGTCCAACATTAATGATAATGAAAGGGAGACTAAAAGTGAACAGCCCAGCTCTACTCCTCTTCATCCCTTGTGGCATATCACTCTCATAGCCCTTTTCTCTCTTCGGACATGTGGACACACCCTTCAACTCATCATAATGCTTCCCCTTCTTTTATTCCTTTATGCCCAGTCCCCAACCTACCCCCTATGGTCCTTCCTTTCTTATTCTGCCTTACCTTCCCATTTTCTGCACAACAGCACTAACTTCTCTCCTCTCGATTCCTCATGCGTTCATTATCAAAGCCTACCTTTCTTTTTAATAGAGCCCATTACATTACCAATCTTACTTTAACTAGCATGCCCCTTGCATCATCACTTCTCTTGTCCCATAAAACTGCCTGTTCAATGGATCATTCCACCCTTTGGGCTTCTCTATCCCATTATCTGCTAAGATATTTTTAAGTTGCCTAAGTTCTCCCTTAAGCAAAGATGTGTATGCGTCTGATGATGTTTGCAAAATTTCCTGGAAAATGTCTGCCGCAGAACACATGCCAATATTTTATCGTTTGAGTCTGAATAAACCCACATGTCTAGAAAACGTTGTTATATAAATTGATTGCTCATCTAATTCCAACTAATGATATCCTTTATGCAAGTCTAAATTTGAGACTACCACTTCACCATTTAAATTATTAATCATGTCATCTAAATGTGCTTCTAGAAGTCTTTCTTTTTTGATTGTTGAGGGCCTGCTTTAGCGTTTGGCAGATGAGTTACTCTGTCATAAACGTAACAGATAATCCCGTCTCCCTCATTACAAGTGCATTATATTTTATCACACTGGCAATAAGGAGGAAGGGATATCATTCATGTTTGTGACAGAGCACCCGTCCACTGAACTCTAAATTAGGTCCTACATTTAGTATTCTCTGTTGGACCTATCCTTTTTTGCCTATTACCTCCATTTTTTTCTGACCTGTTTTTGTTGGCTTTAGGACTCTGGGCACTTTACCACTGCTGATCAGCAGTGACTCTGTGTAAATTGTATTGGTGATTGGTTTATCCATGATTGGTATATTTCATTTACTGATAAGTCCCTAGTAAAGTGCACTATGTGTGCCCAGGGCCCGTAAATCAAATGCTACTAGTGGTCCTGCAGCACTGGATGTGCCACCCATATGAGTAGCCCTGTAAACTTGTCTCAGGCCTGCCATTGCAGTGTCTGTGAGTGCAGTTTTAAACTGCCATGTCGACCTGGCAAGTGCACCCACTTACCAGGTCCAAACCTTCCCTTTGTCTACATGTAAGGCACCCCTAAGGTAGGCTCAAGGTAGCCCTATGGACAGGGTGCAGTGTATGTGAAAGGTAGGACATGTACCGGTGTGTTTTGCATGTCCTGATAGTGAAATACTGACAATTTTGTTTTTCGCTATTGCAAGGACTAGCTCTCCCATAGGCTATCATTGGAACTGCCTTGTAACATTCTACAAGTGTAACTTCCAATTGGGAACAGCTAGATATTTGTAGTTTGGGCTCTCTGAGCTCAGCATTCAAAAACACGTCTTTTAGTGAAGGTGGTTTTTAAATTGTGTGTTTGAACATGGCACTTTTAGAAAGTGGGCATTTTCTTGTTTAACCATCTTGTGCCTCTGCCTGCCTGTGGAATCAACGTCTGGTTTAGACTGACAGGGGCCTGTTTGTGCATTCACTCTAGACAGTCATACAAAGGGAGTTGAGGTGGCGTTGAGGTGTGCCCTGCATATTCTGATGGCCCATCACCAGGCTGACAGGCCTTTCTGAGCTAGAGTTGTGGGAGGAGTTGTCACTGATACCTGAATAGGGCTGTGCCTGGCCTCTCACAATGCTGTCTCCACCCCCCTGGAGTGTGTCTGGAGCCAAGACCAGGCAGGACAATAACTTGTGCACTACAAAGACAATCCTTTGAAGAATGCCTACTTCAAAGGCCAAAAGGTGTATAAGTATTGGACCTAAAACCCTAGAGTTTTGGAACACTTCTGGATCAAAAGGAACTCTGCCAAGGAGAAGAGCTGAAGAGATGTGAGGAGAAATACTGCCCCTTTTCTGTGTGTTGCTTTGCTGGATTGGCCTGCAGTTGCTGCTTCTGCTTTGGAGAGGAAAAGGACTGGACCTTTGCTGTGTATCCTGCTTGTGAAGTTTCTCCAAGGGCTTGTGTGTGTTTGCCTCCTGTTAAGAAGTCTCAGGGACAGCAAAGACTTTACCTGCAGCATCCCTGAACTACACTACTGGGAGTTCTGACCTGCCAAGTGGTGCCAATTCCAGGCCCTTGGAGGATGTTATGTTATGTTATGTTATCCGACATTTATAACGCGCACGGCTACTCGGGAGTGTCCCGGCGCGAAAGCCAGTTAAAGGAGGCAGAGGGGCATGAGCTGAAGCTAGATGTTAGTTAAAAAGCAAGGTTTTTAACTGCTTTTTGAACAGCCTAAGGTCCTGGGTGTTTCGTAGCTCGTAGGGCAGGGCATTCCAGGCTTTGGCCGCCTTGAACGAGAGGGAGCTGCCTCCTGTTCTAACAAGGCAGTAGCGAGGAATAACAGCGAGGCATTGCCCTGTGGAGCGAAGATGTCTGTAAGGCACATAGAAGTCAAAGCGTCTCCTGAGATACAAGGGCCCCGATTTGTATAAGGCACCGTGGGCGATGGTGAGAGCCTTAAACAGGACACGCTGACCAACCGGAAGCCAATGCAGGTCCCGGAGATGTTGCTTTGTGCTTGACCTACCAGAGATGCCCAGTAGCGTTCTAGCTGCCGCATTCTGGATGGTCTGTAGTTTTTTCAGCTGATAACCAGGAAGGCCGATGTATAAGGCATTGGCGTAATCTAGGCGCGATAGAATGAGAGCGCGGGTCACCATTTCCTTTGCAGATCTGGGCAGCAATGGCAGGAATTTCCTAAGTAATTTAAGTGTGCCGAAGCACACTCCGGCCAGTTTTTTTTATCTGCGGTGAGAATCTGAGGTCCTCACTAAACCAGACCCCCAGATTCTTCACTGGGCTCCCCGTTGACTTAGGCATTGGGTAACCCTCAGGCCAAAGGTCATCCCTGAAATGCGGAGGAAAGGACCCATAGAGGAGTACCTCAGACTTATCCTCATTGCATTTGAGTTGGGCCTGCGCTAGCCATTTAAAAACTTCGGCAAGACAGTTTTTGGCTAAATCAGGGGACAGATCGTTTTCCTTCCACGTAAAGAGGAGCTGGGTATCATCAGCGTAAGCTATGATCTTTGCACCCAGCTCCTCCGCCAGATAGATTAGCGGCGTGACGTATACGTTGAAGAGAAGGGGGCTCAAGGTGGAACCCTGGGGGACGCCCGTGGTCACGTTTCTTGGAGTTGAAGAGAATGGGGGCAGCCATACTTTCTGCGTTCTATTCGCTAAGAAGGATTCAATCCAATACCCACACCATGCCAGAGATTCCGATATTGGAAAGACGGGCCAAGAGTTGGCGATGCGGCACCATGTCGAACGCGGCAGAGAGGTCCAATAAAACCAGAGCCGCTCTGCCGCCAGAATCTAGACATTCTCTAATAGCCTCCGACATCTCAACCAGGGCCGACTCAGTACTATATGAGGCCCTGAAATCCGACTGGGCTGGGTGTAGGGCGCCAGAAGTTTCAACAAACTCAGAGAGCTGTTTGTGAACTGCCTTCTCACACACCTTCGCCACCTTGTTCCTGCTGCAAAGATCTGCTTGAAACCATCAAAATCAACACATCACCCTTCCAGGCCCTGTTTTCCTGCTGCAGCACCACCGTGCGGGAAACATTCCCACGTACCCCCGCTGTGCGGCCAAAGAAATCAATGCAGCACCTGTCAGTGGCCGAAGAAACTGCTGCAGCCCGACTTCAACGCACTGCGTCTCCGAAGTCGGAGACCGCCATGCGGCTTAAACAATTGACGCGTCGTAGGAGCGTGGCTGTAGAGATCAACTCAGCGCCTGTTTGCCATCGCGTCCGAATTTCCACACATCAAATCTGTGTGGCAAGTTTTTACGACGTATCACCCGCAGACCAGAGCCATCTTGGATTTCGACACATTGCTTCCCCCTTCAGTCCAGATTTGATGCAACACTTCTCCTGCATGCAGCAGAACTGAGGCATCACCTCCCCAAGGACTCAGGAACTGACACATCACTGTGTTTTCTGACACTTCCCTACTCTGCGGCTGTTTTGCCTTGTGGATTTTGACGCATCTGAGATACTTTGTGTAAGATCACCGCATTCATAGAGTTCTATGGACAGAATTGTTTGAAACCTTTTAAAAGTCATATTTTGAGTTGTGTATGTTGGATTTTTTGTTGTTTTGGTCTTGTTTGGTTTAGATAAAGAAACTTTATTTTTATAAACTGGTGCGGTGTCTCTTTGTTTTGTTTTCACTGTGTTACTGTGTGTTATATACAAATACTTTACACATTACGTCTGAGATAAGCCTGACTGCTGGTGCCAAGCTACCAAGCGGGTGAGCAGGGGTTATCTTGGTGTGTAAACCCTTGCCTGGAATAGAAGGAAGGGTCCCTACTTGGACAGGGTGCATACCCCTGCCAACTTGAGACTCCCATATCCAACATCCTCATGTCCACACATATTCTAATATTGCTGGTATTCTTTTTTTGGGACCACTATTATTTGGGAACGCAAGGGAGTTGACCTTTCATCAGTTCAATAATGTCCTGTTGTAAGAGAAAGTTAATTTCATCCTCCACCTTTCCTTGAACGTGTGTATGGACTCATCTGTATTTTAATTTACCCAGTCCTGTAAACAAACTTGGAAAATATTTCATCACAAGATGTTATGTTGTCACATTAAATCTCATTGCAATCATGCCCATTACCTGAGCAGTAATATAAATCAACAAACATGGCCCTGGAACTTCTCCTCTTAAAAAATTATTTTTTTCTCTTCTGGATACATTTTCATATCTTAAAAGCCTCTATGAACTTTCCTGCATGAAATACAGGCTTCTTGCTCCCTGAAATACACTCACATTTTCTGACTTTTCCTGTAATTTTTCAGGCTCACTGAAAAAAACAATGGTTAAAGTGATAGTATCGTTTGGTATGGTAATAATGTCTTCATTTTCATTGAAAAAACTTCCGACAATTATTGAAAAAAGTAAAGGTTAAAACAACATTACAGTTAGTTGAAAATGTCAGTTAAAACAACATTTTAAACTCAAAAAACACTGAAAATCACTCATTATACTTCAGTAACTTTAACTCGTGCCCCTGCTATGCACATTGTTTTCTTCAACATTTCATTTCAGATGTTCCATGGATGTTATCAATGTTTTAATTGAACACGTCATCTGTAATGTAATATGTGAGGTCCTGTTTTTTTCAGTGAATTTCTGAGGTTTTTTAGCGAACGATAACAATTTTAAAAAGTGGCTTTGTCAAAGTATCAGAACACCAAAAATATAAAAGGCACGTCTATTGGCTTTATCAGGGCTAAGCACATCAACATACATAAAATGAACTCATTCATGCCTTAGCAAAAAGTTTATGAACAACTAATTATAAACTAATACATTTGTTATTTAGACACTGCATAGCAATACTTACTAACAGTCACTAAAATATTTCAAATAAAGAATTTTTATTCCAAATAATGTTTGAGTATTTCCTTAGCACTCTTTGTGCCACAAAGGTAGCCATATAATGAACTGTAAAGGATCCCGTACTTCAGCTGAAGAGTATAAAGCTCCAGCTTGGAGTGGTTTAAAAAATATGTTAAGCTCACCTGAAGTCATGTATTCAATGACACAGAATACTTACTGCAACTTTTTAAAATGTTTATAGGGGGGCTGCTGTGCTCCCTGTATCCCCCCTTAGAGCACCATGGTCAACTGAAAATAATTATAAAAAGCTCCTATGTCATTCATTTCATATCCCTGTCCTGTAATTTAATATTTTAAATATTTTTATTATGGGCCTTTCTTTCTCACCTGGGGAACCCAGCAAATATATGAAACCTTCAGGCCATGGAGGGAGGCCCAAGGCCGCCCCCACAACCCTTCCAGCTCCCCAGCCACACTCATCATGGGTGCCGGCGGGAGCCAGCCATGTTATTTATTTATTTTTTCAATGATGGGTGCCCTACTTCACCCAGGCAACCAACAACTTTTATCTCGATGGGGACTGTGGGGGGAGACTGAAGGCCACTGCACCCCCACTAGCTCCCCTGCCAGCAGCCATCATGGGTGCCAGCAGAAGCCGGAAAAACTGAATTTGCTACCACTGCAATAGCAACCTCAATTTCTGCTCCCATGGTGGGATCACTTTAACTGTTCCCTGCTCTCATGTGGGCAGCTACATAGATAACTGCTCCTGCCCGACTGGAGCCTTTGTGCTCCCACCCTATGCGGGAGCAACCACACCTGCCTTGGCCCTAGGGGACAGGGTCCTCAGGGCCAATATCTGGCTAGGGGAGGGAGGACAAACAAAGACCCCCTCCCCAATACATATAATTAAGAAAACTAAAAATATGACCTGGGGTATGGGGTCTCTGAGACCAGTAACTGGCTCAGAGAGGGAGGCTCACGGACCCCACACTTCCCATATTTGTAATAAATAAATAAATACACTATACTCCCCCCCTTTGTCTCTGGCCCACCCCAGGGGGTTTCTAATTTGAAAGGAAAGGGGCCCTTTTTAAAGAATATTTACCATGGTAGACCCTGAAAACGTGGCTCTTTATGGCAGATCAATAGGGTTTCGATGGACCCCGGTGCTCGCTCTGGTCACTATTACCTGCTGCTTCAGCAACGGGACACCCCTGCTTGAGGTAGCTGTCGCGCTTTATAAGCTCCAGTATTATTATTATTATTATTATTATTATTATTATTATTTATTATTATTATTATGGTACTGCGATACTATCGCAATACTGTAGTACAGCTTAAAATAAAATTACATTTTTAGCCCCTAGATGTTCTCTCTGGGATGTCTCCATAACGTGTAGGGGGCCAGTCTATCCCTACCTGCCCTCTATGTGTAATTGTTTTTTTCAGGACACGAGGACTGAATTTCCGAGTCCTAAAATGGCAGTCAGACAACTTTCTTAATGTGAGGCACCCAATAAGATATTATCTTATGATGTGTCGGTCCCCCTATAATCTTGCATCTCTAGATATCTATGAATTTTGAAGCTTAATTTCTCAAAAACTACTGAACGGATTTACACCAAATCACAAAAAGCACACATCCTCTGGAAAGACGTAACTTTGTGTCAAATTTGGGGTAATTCTGGTCAGTCATTTTGGTTGTAGCTGTGTTTACAGATCACATGGAAAAGTGCATGGGGAAAATGTGTTTTGGGATCTCCCTTCTTCTCAGCCCCCGCTTGATGGATCACCTTGAAACCTTCCAGAAAGAAGATGAGGTGAGTGAACTTTTTTGGGGAAACGTTTGTGAGGATTCATCAAACAACGCCAAAGTTATTAGCAAACAAAACAAAAGCATTTCCTATGTAAACCTACCCATAACTACAACTATACAGTGGTGACTGCCACTGTGTAATGTGTGTGTGTGTGTGTGTGTGTGCGTGCGTGTGTGCATGCCTGTGTGCGTGTGTGTGTGTGTATGTATAACCCATGCTGTGAGGACTGAATCGGTCCTCATAGCTTGGCTAAATCCTGACAGAACTGGACAAACACTAACTTTGTGAGGACGAGTGTGTTAGGAGGACAGGTCCCGGTAGTGTGTTTAGGTACTTTCAAGTGAGTGTATCGAAAAACTAAAAGTGCAGTTATATTTGACTCAGTCCACTTTAGAACCTAGCCAACTATCAAAGTGCGCGTGGAGTTAGAATAGTAAATACACACTTGATTTCGGTCAATGGCCGGTCCTCAAAATAATAGGTATGTTATGTTGTGTGTGGGGGGGGCATGTATAACCCACACTGTGGAGACCAGTTCAGTCCTAATAGTGCAGGTTAAACTTGACAGAGCCAGACAAACACTATTTTTGTGAGGACTGGTGCATTATGAGGACTGGTCCCATGTAGGAAGGTGGAATCTGACTACATGGTTGCCCCCACTTTTTTCCTGGTGTTTTGTTGGTTTTTGACTTAGTTTGGCTGGGAACCTGCTATTCAGGTCCCCAGCCTATCTGCTTTCTCTTTAAACGATTTGGAGTGCACTCTAGGTGCACTAGTGATTGGATACTGTGGTACCTTATGAGTCCCTGGTATATGGTACCTTAGGAACCAAGGGCATAGGTACTTCACAGGCCTACCAGGGGCTGAAGCATGTATTATGCCACCCCTGGGAAGCAGACTAAATCTGACACCACAGGCCTGCTACTGCAGCCTGGGTGAGGTAGTGCTAGCACTCCTCACTGAGATATAGGTTCCCTATATCTCTCCTGCACACACATATAAACCTATCAGTCACCCCTAAGGCAGGCCCTATCAATCCTGAGGGCAGGGTGCTTGGCTTCTATGTGAGGGGGTGCCTCTGCCTGAGCATGGCCCCTCTGCAGCTCTCAGAGTCCATTCTCTGGTGCTGTTTGTGGATGCGGTTAAACCATATACTTTTAAGTGCATTATATCCTCGCGGTAAAATGCTAACTTTGTAATGGCTGCATCGAAGCATGTCGTGTTTGGTGTCAAACACCTTGGAATACTACCCCCGCCAGTCCTGGCGGCGGGGGTAGCATTCCACCCTTCTAGAGGGATAGACATGTACCTACTGTGGAAACGCGGTAGAATCCTGCAGAGCCCTGGCATCACAAAATGGATGTCACCAGTCACAGACACTGGGCTGCCCTCCTGCTGATGACCAACACTCGCAGTGGAGGAAGCCCAACAATAGATATCCTGTCCCAAGGGGTGTGACCACCTCCCAGACAGGGTTTAGTGTATTGGGGCTGGGTGGGTGCACTCTTAGAGTGCTTTGAAGTCCTGCACTGGGGGAGCAGAAGGCTCCTCTGTGCATATGCCAGTTCAAACCGGCTCAGGGGCTACCTGTCCCTGCTCTGGTGCGAAACTGGACAAAGGGAAGTGGGTGTAGCCACCCACTCCCCTGGCCCTCCCATAGGTAGGGTCATAGAGCTAGTCCCTCCCCTCCTTTTAGTATAAGAGGGGGAACCTGTGCATTGCACCCTAGATTTCCCTGGACGACGCTCTACAAGAAGAATCCTGGACCTTCGATGTTCCACTACCTTTGGAAGACTGAAGAATCTCCCTTGGAGTCAAGGAGTGACTCCCCTGCTTGGCAGGCACCAAAAACTACAAACGATGGTCGCAAACTACGCCGCTCCCGCCGGAGTCCGAAGTCCCTGCAGCCCAAGATGTAGATTTCCTGACTTCTCAAAGGTCATCGTGAGTCCCCAGCGAAGCTGAGGCCAGTGAACCCCAAGAGTAACGAGCAACCACGACCCCTGGGTACCGTGCACTATTGTCGAGTGCAACCCCTTTACAACATTCCACATACTTGTGCTTTGGACCACATGTGGTCCCAGCCTCCAGCAAGAATCCCTCCTAAGATCAGAGGTTTATCACGTTCCGAGTGACTGTGGGCCCCTGTGAGAGAATCCTCCCGAGGCGTCTTTGCGATCCTTTGCCAGCCAGCTTGTGGGTCCCCAGAAGATTTCCTAAAGAAACCAAAGAGCTCCCCTGGTTGCTCCAGGTCTGCCCTGACTTACCCTTGCTGGGTGAGTTCCACAGACCTTGCTGGTTTGCGCCATCGCCTCTTCACACTTTCCCCGAGACTTGCTGTTACCAAGGCTTGTTGGCTCCGATCGAGTTGCCGACACCGCAGTAAGCCGCAGACATCGTGGGACACACCGAATCCAGCTCCTGGTCATCGTCGACACCTCCTGGACCTCGTGGCTGAAGAGTCAAGGCAAGCGTGAACGACCTGAACCCTGCAACGACGGTGGGCATTCATCTTCCTTGCCCTGAGTCACTGCCAAGTGACTTTGAACACTGTCCCCTCTGCTTTCAGGTCATCCTTCCACCGAATCCAGGCTTGTATTCCACCGGACACTTCTTCAAACCATCACAAGCAGCAAGTCTTCTTTGGTCGCCATTGAAAACGACGCCGCGACCCGACACCAAAGGACACCTGTGCACCCGGCTTCCCTGGGTGAGGTAACTCCAGCACTACGGTGCTCCTGTGGGTGTGGGCCCTCGAACTACTTACCCTGTAAGTGACTTGCTTGTAGGTTCACCAGAAGTGTCCTAAAACTCTAACTTTCTAAGTGCGATAATTGCATTGACTCGTACAGGGTTCGCGTCTGTGTTAGACACACCGCGTCCATCTCCTTTGCAACACTATCTAGAACTGTATCCTTCGACTCGTACTGAGTCCGATCGGTGTTCGCCTCAAACACACAAAGGGCCTGTAACTCCGAGTTCTCCATTGCACCGACTCGCACCAGGTTCGCGTCTGTGTTAGACACAGCGCGTCCAACTCCCTTGCAATACCATCTGTAACCGCGTCCTTCGACTCATACAAGGACCGATCGGTGTGTTCGCCTCGAACACGCAAGGGACCTTTAACATTGATATTTCAATCGCGTCTGAGTGCATAGACTCGTACAGGATTCGCATCAGTGCCAGGTCACCGCGTCCGTCCCCTGTGGGTCTCCTACAACTACCTGGGGTGGTTCTTGGGGGTCCCTCGATTCTAGATGCCCTAGACCTAGGTCTAGCAAACTAAGATTGTAATATTCAATTGTGCTAAACTTATCCTGATCATATTTGACTTGTACATATGTTCCTATCCTCTAATCTCATAAAGAGATTAGTAGAGAGTGTTTATTAATAAATACATATATATTTGATATATATACCTGTGTGGTGTCTTTTCATGTGGTGATTCAAGAGATTGTGTGGTAAAACAAGCTGCTTTACATTCCTTCAAGACTTAGCCTGAAGGCTGCTCTCCACAGCTACCACTAGGATAGCTTTCTATAAAGGTTGTCTTAAACCTATCTACCATAAGAGTCGAATTGTTCTGGTGCAAGGTGTCCACTTTAATTAGTGATCAGCATATACCAGGCCAACTTCTCACATCCCAGTAGTGTGTTTAGGTACTTTCGAGCGAGTGTATCAAAAAAATAAAAGTGCAGCTAGACATGCTTGATGCGCTTTATAATCTACCCTTCTATCAAAGCGCGCCTGAATAATAATTACACAATTCATTACAGTCAATGGCCTGTCCTCATAAGTATAGGTATTGTGCGTACATGTGTGTGTGTGTGCCCACGTGTGGGTGTGTGTGTATATGTGTGTTTGTGAGCCAGCTACAGCATAGAACAGAAATGTCAACAACTTTCCAATTGGATATACTCCTATCCTTATTACTATCTACCCAAACTCACTTTAACATATGCACCAGTACACCACAAATCCTGATTGCAGAAGTAATATTGAGTTGGTCGCAAACTTCAGTTTCTACCCTATTCAAAATTATACATGAGGCTCCCTGTTTTCTGTTTTTACTGTTTTTTACTGATAAACATAGACAGAAAATAATTTATTTTCCTGTGTGTATTTATTTTAAAACATGGATAAAAGCTGAAATTTGGGGGTGTTTTTGAGTAATGTCATTCATGACTGCCAGGCCAATTGCTATGGCGATTGACAGATAAGGGAGTTAAAAAAGAGAGGAATTTTAGTAAAGAGGCTTAAACAAGGTTGAGCCAAATGTTGATACTATAATGTACATGTTTTTATACTGGTGCGCTGATTTATCATCTATGCATGCTTATATTATTGAAATGAGTCAGGCATCCACATAGAAGTATGCATTCATCAATTAAATAAATGTGGAGATATGCTAGTTTCAGTTTCATTTTTTCACAAAACCAAAATAAATATGGATAAACACAGATAAAAAATGAAAATGATAAATGTGGATAAATACAGATGGAAGCATCCAAAAAAATAAACCATAAAACCTTGAGCCCTAATTATATCTCAGACGCAAACTGGGCACCATGCGGGAGGCGGTTAGGGTGGGAGGGCTAATTTTTGCT
Organism: Calotriton arnoldi; assembly: GCA_963921515.1. Lineage (NCBI taxonomy): Eukaryota > Metazoa > Chordata > Amphibia > Caudata > Salamandridae > Calotriton > Calotriton arnoldi. The sequence goes on along the minus strand of CAWUFW010007868.1, from coordinate 601,315 downwards.
AGTTCAAAACTGATGTAAATTGGGCACGCAGATATCACACATGCACTGTTGAACACTGTAGATGGATGAGAACATAAGCTTTTGGTGTGATATCCCCCAGTTCAAGATGTGCTTAGAGGAATCTGTGTTACAGCAAACAAATGATGGACGGAATGCTGACAATGCAAACATTCTCCCCCAGTCAAAAGATCTGGGTTAAATCCATCGTTCTTTTGCCCACTACGCCACCCCAGTTTGGACCCAGCCATATGCAAATCAGTCTTGACCCTGTGTCCCATGGGAACAGTCCAGACCGAACTGCCAGGCCAGGTCCTCCCTGGACCGGAAACAAGCATCCTGGGACCGGTTTCAGGGTATGTCACCCTTCTTCAGCCAGGCTAGCTTGAATCCAGTGGCACAGTGAGCAAGGGACCCACGTCTGGGCATACCACTTAGGGCGAAAAGTGTTACAGCAAACAAATGATGGACGGAATGCTGACAATGCAAACATTCTCCCCCAGTCAAAAGATCTGGGTTAAATCCATCGTTCTTTTGCCCACTACGCCACCCCAGTTTGGACCCAGCCATATGCAAATCAGTCTTGACCCTGTGCCCCATGGGAACAGTCCAGACCGAACTGCCAGGCCAGGTCCTCCCTGGACCGGAAACAAGCATCCTGGGACCGGTTTCAGGGTATGTCACCCTTCTTCAGCCAGGCTAGCTTGAATCCAGTGGCACAGTGAGCAAGGGACCCACGTCTGGGCATACCCATCCCACTTAGGGCGAAAAGTGTTACAGCAAACAAATGATGGACGGAATGCTGACAATGCAAACATTCTCCCCCAGTCAAAAGATCTGGGTTAAATCCATAGTTCTTTTGCCCACTACGCCACCCCAGTTTGGACCCAGCCATATGCAAATCAGTCTTGACCCTGTGCCCCATGGGAACAGTCCAGACCGAACTGCCAGGCCAGGTCCTCCCTGGACCGGAAACAAGCATCCTGGGACTGGTTTCAGGTTATGTCACCCTTCTTCAGCCAGGCTAGCTTGAATCCAGTGGCACAGTGAGCAAGGGACCCACGTCTGGGTATACCCATCCCACTTAGGGCGAAAAGTGTTACAGCAAACAAATGATGGACGGAATGCTGACAATGCAAACATTCTCCCCCAGTCAAAAGATCTGGGTTAAATCCATCGTTCTTTTGCCCACTACACCACCCCAGTTTGGACCCAGCCATATGCAAATCAGTCTTGACCCTGTGCCCCATGGGAACAGTCCAGACCTAACTGCCAGGCCAGGTCCTCCCTGGACCGGAAACAAGCATCTTGGGACCGG